>JARJLF010000016.1:600000-909656 GCA_029378395.1 Mycena leptocephala | reverse complement strand
TGTTACGGAGCGCTTCAATCATTGTACAGTTGAAATTATTTACAAGACATTCAAACACCAAAATGAATCTCCCCGTTTCGGGGTCAATGCAGCTCTCAGCACGGACATTATCTCATGTAAGTCAAATCTGCATGTCTTTGGTTCTGGGGTCCGCACCAATATCTGAAACAGGGTCTTCACACTCACTTATATTGATCAAGCAGCAGAGATTCGTCGGATCTGAGATCTGGACGCTTGAGGACGTTCAGCTCAAAGTTCGGATCACCAACGGTCACAGAGCAGTAGGAATGCAGAGGCACAGATTCAGCACATGCGGCACAAGGTGAACGTCGAGAGAGCCTTTGCGCTAGTTTCACTGCGAAACAGGCAGAGAATTTTTTTTTCAGAGACTGTGGTACAAAAGTTGGGCCACGATTGGCGAACTGACTCAAGTCTTTCCTTTTCCTCCACCAGTTCGTATGTTTCTGCCGCTGTATCCGTTCTGTGTCTTTCCCTTTCCGCAGTTTGAGGATGTAATTCTTGAGCTTTCGCCGTAGTTGTGGGAGACTATCATTGTCATCATACTCAACATCAAGAGTTGACAAAACTCGGCGCAAAGGACTGGAGGAAATTTTACTCCCATAAACCGCACTTAAAATGCGCACCTTAATATCAGGGTCAATATTATTAACTTGCCATTCACTGGGAAATGATAGGCCATTCGGGAGGGAGATTGGTGGATGCGGCTGAGAAAACTGAGTGTAATCACCAGACAGTATATGCTGGGTAATTTGACGGCAGAGGGATTCAATAGAGGATTATCTGAGACTTCAATGCAATGTAAAGCAGCAGTGGAGAGGAGAACGGGCCTCCGATGGCTTTCAAATGAATTGAAGAAGTCTGCGACTACTGATATCTGGGGTGGTGGAGGTAATATTGGCAGAATGCGTCTTGGAGGCAGCACACAGTTTGAATCGCAAATTACGGACACCACGAACAGATATATTGAGAGCAACTGCTAGACGAGAAAGACTTTCCGTGGACATCAGCTTGTGATCGGCGTCGAGGACAATATTCAAAACTGCTTTCGACATGTCTGCTGCGCAACCAAAGTCCTGGCGATTGGCTTCCTAGGATACTCGATGCGTGGGAGGGATGCCATACATTGAATTCTGTCGGACTTTGCGTAGCATGTTCGCGATCACTGTAAAACGAGTTCGCGATCTTGTCCCGCTTAACCGGAGGTTTTGACAGTGTGTCCCGCTTTGTCCCGCTTAATCGGAGGTATGACGGTGTGTCCCACTTTGTCCCGCTTAATCGGAGGTTTTGACGGTGTGTCCCGCTTAATCGGAGGTTTCCACGGTGTGTCCCGCTTTGTCCCGCTTAACCGGAGGTTTTGACGGTGTATCCCGCTTGATGTGTCCCGCTTAATCGGAGGTTTCCACGGTGTCCCACTTTGTCCCGCTTAACCGGAGGTTTTGACGGTGTGTCCCGGCCATACGTCTGCTATCCAGCCCACTGATCACTGGCGCATCGTGGTCCACATTGACCACTGTGCAAACATCGCTGAGGAACGAAGCAGCCTTGTTGGGACGGGACGGACGTCCAAGGGGGTGCTTTTTTCTCCCAAAATGAATCTAGCCAATTTGTGGTGCAAAAGTACCTGGGGAATCCGAAAATGAACACCAAAAGTCCTTTTGATGATGACGAGTACCCCAGAGACTCATCTCCTCCCAACATGAGCAGGATTGATGAACAATGAAGGAGGTCGCTGGTAGTCTCGAAATATGCGGTGCTTTATTTATCTAAACTCAAAAAACAGTACATACAGAAATACAGTTATAGTTCTGAGTAATTCCGCTCGCCCCATTCGCTCACGGCACCTTGAAGTACTCTGGAAGAACAGATCCAACTGCTCGAAAACGCGCCTAATCCCCGCATCGCGAGTGAGCTTCGCCTTGGCCAGTGCAGTCATGCCGATGAGGTCACCACCCTGGTGGTACATCAGGCTCTCTGCACGCGTCGAGAACTGCGAACCCTCCATCACCCCAGCGTCTTCGTCGTCCACAGCTTCACGGCCCTTCCTTTAGCCTTGCACGGTGTCTGCGAGTCAGGCAGTGGGACGCGGCGAGCACGGGTTGCTGAAACCTGTGCGCGCGACGAGCCCCGTGGCGTCGAAAAATGACTCACCTATCAACGACGCGAGCTTCCTGCCCTGCTGAATATTGGCCGGATCGAGTTCGAAGATGGCCTTTGCGAAAGCTGCGTACTGGATGGACTTGCCCTCCTTCGCCACCTGCTTCGTCCGATTCTGTTTTTGGCCTCAGCAGTGGAGTCAGAGAACAAATTTTTGCGGAAGTCCGGGTTTTCGCAGAGATGTGCAACAAGCTTGTCCGTCCAGTGAGGATTCTTAATCCAGTTGACTTGTTGGCGCTTTGCGGGTTCGGCGGGCTCGGCCTCGACGTCGGAAGAAGCGTCGTCGTCAACGTGCTCAGCGACGGCTTTTTTGGAGCGGCTTTGTCGAGGCTTTCTTTCGGGTGCAGCCTTGGGTTTAAGCTGAGTGCCAGTAGTGGCTCTAGGCATGAGGCCCGTGAGGCCCAGGAGGGCAAGGAGCGGATGGTCTGGCGTTGCACGACGATCGTACGCGGAAGAAAATAATATTCGTATTACATAAGTAAAGATTCGGATGTGCAACAAGTACCCGAAGTTGAGGCACCGAGTTGAGACTAAGTTGGGGCACAAGTTGGATGTCAAGTCAAGTCTCACACACCAAGTTCAACAGAACTTCTAGCAACCCGCCGGTTCACTCTCTCTTGCCAGCTTGTGCGTCGACCCTCTTGAATGCAACCCCAGTGGCTGTTACGAGTGGTGTAGAGTCAGGACTTCGTCGTTTACGGAGATTTGGTTAAAGGAGCGTAGGTCTATTTTTTTTTTTTTTTTTTGAGAACGTCGTTTTAGGCATGGGTAATACATAAAATTATTACCAGCAGCCTCGTGAGCCCGGCACATAGATAACAAAGAATTCTTTTAAATATTTCCGCGGTCAGGTAGCCTCGTTTCCGGCGCTAAAAAATTATTATTATTTAGTGCTGGGAAGAGCCTGCGTTCGATCAAGTGCACATCTCTCCCGTATAAGTCATCTGACAGAGACTCAGGAGTCTTTTAGGCGGCCCGATCCACGAGCAATACCGCAACCGAGTTCGTGGCAAGCCTGGTGGGACCCACGAGCTGTACCGCCGCCCAGTTCGTGGTAAGCTTGGCGGGAAGAAATTCTCTAGTGTTGATACACTTGAGTAAATACTCATTTAAAGACGACTAATCAGTTCGTTCTCCAATCGCAGAGGGAAAGAAGAGATAAACATAGCCAAAGAGGCAACCTTCAGTACCGGCAGCGTGGATGATATGCGGCAAAGCACCTTTGGCTGCCAGAGCAGTTGCACCTAGTCTCTTATAAACAGACGATACAACAAAAATTGAGCTCATACTTCGCTTTGTTGTACACGTTCCGAATTGAATTTATTCCGTAATTTCTTGACGACATCGTACAGCGGGGTGAGATGATCAACACCAAATGTCCAAGAGTCAAGGAGAGCGGTGAGTTTTGCAAGGGATGAGAGCGAGAGGAGATTGTCGAGGATGGAATTTCGGACAGAGGATGGAAAATAAGAAGACTTCGGACGGTATTGGTTAGCAACGCGGTTGCATTCTGCGATACGAACAGTTTCGCTAAATGAGGTTAGTTTCGCCTCCGCTTCTTCGCGTTCTTTCTTCTTCAGCTTTAGTTTCTTCTGTGCAGCGGTGAGCGTGGCGGAGCTTGGAGAAACTGGGGGTATGAATTGGGGTAGGACAATTCCGGGGGAAGTGGAGACGGTAAATAGTTGATTGTGATGTTATCTCGTTTGGCGCATAAAGAGCATGGAAGACGGCGTTTCGCAGCGATACAATCAAGAGTGGTGATTTCAAGGGCGGATTCTGGTAGATGCGGTTAATAGCCGCGCACCGCCTCTCGGTCAGAACGAGAGCTCTCGCATGCTCCATCGGTTTGACTTTCTTGACTCTTTTAAGCTTCCTAGTTTTCGCGTTTACTTGTGGTTACAGGCGATTGGACGTCCTATAGCACAAAGTTGAATAACGATTTGAGCGAGAAGAAGTATAGATAAAGAACCGGCAATTTGTTTTTCTGCTTGCACAAGGCACTTGGCTCAAAAAAACAACTCCACGGGCTGCAGTGTCAGGATCCTCCCAACGCGACCTTTCTCCTGCAAAGCTGACCCGCAGTGTGCGGCATTCCCATCGACAGGCTATCCAGGAAGCTTTACATTCAGTCCGTTTGCGAACGCAATCGTGCTATGACGACTTGGCAAAGTGGATCTTCTTCTAGGAGCCGAAGAATCTCCTCGTTGTCCTCGACGGATCGGAGGAGTGGTACATTTGTATTCGCTTCAGACGATCGACGTTGGCTGGTAAAGAATTCCAGAGATACAGGAAGACACGGAGGACATCGTCGAGCCGGCGACAGTGAACCACAGCCTTGGCCCGGAGTTCAAGTAGGGAATTCTTTGCCTCGCATTCCGTGGGCGAGAGGTTCCATAATAAATTGAGTGGTTGGTCGCTCATTGGAGCCTCGGAAGACGAAAATGCGTTACCGTACATGCCGAGGCTTTTGCAGACATTGTCGGTGGAGCACCGGCTCAAGAGTGGCGTGAGAGCCATGACAGATGCGGAAGAAGGGAGACGGCCTCGAAAAAAGCCGCCGATATTTTTGAATTGCGGACGAAACTCGGCACCCATTCTCGGATTAGATGTGCCTCGTCAGAACAGCCATACACGATGTTGGCGCGGAAGACGTCGGAAGCTGTAATTTGTCGCCAAGCCTTGTCTCGGAGATGTTCTGGATCGACGCAAACAACACTCCAGTCTTGCATTCCGAGATTTCCGCAACTAGATCACGTCCAGTCTTGCGAGCATCGGTTACGGTTTCATGCAGTACGGGAATGCTGGGATGTGCAATTTCTTGAGCTCAAAAACCTGGGCATGTTCATGATTTGTAAAGCGAAGAGGAAGATCTTACGATGTTCCCAGCCAGCCTTTAGTCGGGGGTACGACGAGTCCTACGGGAAGTGCGCGCACAGGAAGGTCGGGATAAAGGTGGGGATTGGCGCCATTTCTCGCAGAATGATAATGGGGACGGCAACATGGCCGACTTACCACCTCCAGTCGCCATACAGCAGAGAATATCTCTCCATCTAATACGCGGATGACGATTGTTTCTTGAGACGGATACAGCCATCTTTCCACTGCGGAATCTCTTTCCGCACGATTTCTTTGACGGTGCGACGGCCTTGGGGTCTCTCCAGCGGTACCTAGGCGCCATTCGGACGTTCGGGAGGTAGCGGAGCTCAGAGGAAGAAGCAGGGGTAGCAGACAAAGCCGACGCGTCGATGGCGCGCGTCAAGACACCGTGGAATCAATTCAAACTCCGATGTTTATGTAATAACCTCGATCTCCATACACCTGTCACGGGTAAACTACAGACTAGTTCATCTCATGTCCACTGCGAAACCGAAGAGGGCCGCTGCCAGCTTGGCACAAGCCAAGCGTGCCGTGGCCTGCGGCTGCCGAATCTCGGGAAGCTGAAGCACCAGCGCCCAAGAGAAAGCCAGGCCGTCCGAAGAAAGTCAAGCACGTCGAGTCGGACCCGGATGAATACGATGAACTCGCCGACATAGGACTCATCGTTGCTGTTGCTGGGGACGTAGTGAATAAGTAACTTCAAACTTTGAATCCAAGGCTCCTTTATAGGCATGGACGGCTCGGTGTTAGAAACATGTGTTCAGTGTTTCCACATGATATTATTACTGTACTATTTAATTCAATTCGTCGGTCACGCGTCACAGGCTCCCAAATCGACGAATAATTTCGCGCCTGTCACAGGTCACCGAGGCTGAGCGCGAACTTGTCAAAAAAGTCACAAGATCGCGAAAAAAAATGCGCCTAAAATCATTTTTTTTTTCTTTGCTGACGCGCCCTGATGTTGGAATAGACGCTGGATCGAAGGCAGTGAGGGTTGGCGCATATTCCAAGAGGTAGTCGGTAGGATTGAGAAATGCAGTGGATTTGTGCAGAGGGGGAAGGTTAAATTTGATGAGTTTTAACACAGGAAGGTCGTCGGGGGGGTAGGCATGCGTTGGCTGTTGCTTCAGGGATCCGGAGAGACTCTGGGAGGGCCTCCATTGCGGCGACGACGACAAGCGGCGCTGCGCAAAAATGGCTTACGGCAGCCGATTGATTTCGCGTCATTCTGATCTGCTCGCTCATGCACTGCGTCATAGAAACTTGCTGGGCGCGCGCCATTTCATTTACCTCGCCTCAGAATCAAGGCAGCTGAGCTTAGAATGGAATTCTGGATGTCCTGGGGCAAAGCGCGAATTTTTTTTTTGTGTCACGGTCGCCAGGGGCAATCGACGAATATGAAAGTTCATTGCTCGATGTCACGGGTCACAGGGCGCGCGAATTGAATTAAATAGTACAGTAAGGGCTTTTTATGATACTACAGAACCGCCCAGAACCGAGTGACTGCCCTATTAAAAGAGGCGGGCTCCGTACCAGATAGATTTGTGCGGGGGTAACCCAGTGAGAATCCCAGCTAAGAAAATCGAGCTAGAACGAGCTATATCGAGGAATCGAGGAATATCGAGGAATATCAAGGTGTGCCTGCTGTCTGATCTGACAATTTCAGTCAAACAGCCCACCAACAGGCACACATCCATCACAGAATGACGCACCTCGACGGGCCTCGACAGTCTTTTTACAATTTCTTACAAGTGCTCGACGCTGCTCGACGTCGCCGTGCGATTGCGTCATAGGCGCGTCGTTGCTCTCAATAAATAAAAGTCGTACGATTTCTTTGAAATGCTTCTTTCTTTCCTTCCACCACCTCCCACTTCCCCCGCGCTATGGCGCGCTCTTTGTACCACAGTGCGCATTTTCCCGCCTCGTATCATTGCGCCCTGCCTTAATGACCTTGCTGGCTTCCGCAGATAATCTCCATGCCATGTCTATCCATTGCAGGTGCGTGCGCTATCCCACGTACCATGGCCTCTTTGCTGATTGTTACACAGGTAGAATGTCCGTTGCCCAGGATTCCGGCCAAGGAGACCACAGGGTGGCCATTGTGGTGTGGTGAGTGCCTTAGACAGTTTCCGATCCGTCTACTTACCCGTGTTTATAGTAGAGTCGCGTCTTTCATTTCGTTTTCGCCGCTTCGTATGTCTTTCATTCATTCTATCAACTGTCTTCTCACAACTTGTCCAGTGCTGCGTCTTCCATATTCTACTCCTTGCCGCCGCATCCTCCCATTACACAGGGCCTGAATTGTGTGGCCTGTCGGGTCGGGGTCGGGTAGAGAGGCTACCGCTGTGGAGTGTAGGACGCAGGGCGATGGCCTGTAGGATAGTGCAGTTGTGTTGTAGGAGTAATAATTGAATATTTTGTATATTCCAATATGTGCCTACCAAAGTAATGGAAAGCTCGATGCACCTCGATACTGCAGATATAAGCTCGTTCGTGCTCGATTTACGTCGATATTGCTCGATTTTCATCGAGGTACATCGAGCCCAGTCCAGATTATCGAGCGGAATCGAGGACCCATCAAATTCCTCGATTTACCTCGATACAGCTCGATTTGCTTAGCTGGGTTTCTCACTGGGGTAAGTTGCAACAGTCCGCCAACAAGGGCCAGAAAAAGAAATCGACCTTAGTGCGTTTTTTTGAATGCCGTTGCCCCTTGCTCGACACGTGTTTGGTTTATTTGTTCTCTATTTGGTTGCAGTTTGGTATGTTTGTTCCGCCATTGCACGGCATCGTCAGGCTTGTCGCTTTGCTCTCACCGCCGACCCAGAGATGCCATTCGCCGCGGGGCCCACTACGCTTCCAGGCAGAAGAAGGCAAAAGAGGCAAAAAAACGGAATCGGCGAAATCGAACCACCCGAGGTCGGATAAACGCTTTACCTAACAACACATTGGCATAACCAACTGAGAAAAGCAAGCATTCAATCTTGTCTTCATCTTGTCCTCCGTGCTATCGAGAGCCAGATTTTGAGTTTCACGCACACGCATGGACATCTATGCGGCCACGGAGGCCTACATGACGCTGCTTGACCTCTGGTCGATGGATGTGCTCCTCATGGCCACTAGCGGGCTAGAGATCCGCCGGATGTATGATAGCGTCTGCGAGGAACAAACGAGGATACACTCTGAATGCCCTCCTGCTTCTACCTCGCTGCGTCGGAGAACCCCATCTTTATGGAGTGTCTTTGTTCGAGCCTTCACTTGGTCGCATTCTGTGCTATCAAAAGCCAGTCATTTCCAGTGTGCTATTGAAAGCCGTATTCTGAATCATCCCCTTTCCGAGTTCTTTGGGCTTTGTTGCAGACCCTCTAACCTACTAACTTTTGAATGTGTCTAACGGAACTGTTGTTGTTCACTGACACAATTGGCCTGACCATTGCATGCCACAGAAGCAGCTGGCCAGCATAATTCTTCATTCGATTCACTTCGGTGGGTATCGAAACCCCTTTTCAATTTGTGGCCGTTGAACCTTCCACATTTCACGGATCCAATTCGCTTTTCGGTTCTGGTCCCAGCCGGCACAATTCTTCGCTCAATTCACTTCGTTGGGCATCGAAAGCCCTTTTCTATTTCTGGTCGTTGAACGTTGAACCCTCGACATTTCACGCATTCAATTCACTTTTCGGTTCCGGTCCCGGCCGGCATAATTCTTCGTTCGATTCACTTCGTTGGGTATCACTATCGGGTGTGATCGGTTTAACCCCATTTTCATCGTCATCCATGATTCTGAGTGAATCCAGATCCGTCCACTTCAATGAAAACCTTTCTTTCAAATTTTTCCCAAGAGGGATTCGCAACGGCCACGACACACAATCTCAAGTTCATTGATGCCTTCAATCTCTTTATTGTCTTCGAGTTTGGCAAGCAGTGAATCAGTTGCGACTTCAATTACCTCGATGTCCGTGTCTCCGACTCTTTCTGAGTCTACTTCTACGACGGCAGAAATTTCTAATGAGAATAAGACATCAGGCGTAGTTCTCAGACGTGCACGATAGTGACAACGACTTAATTAGACAGAACTGTACCTAATGAAGTCACCATCAACATTATTTCGCTGGCCTTGCTGCGATTTTCCAGCCGTTGATAAATGCATCTACCGGCAATACATTACATCGACGACCGCTCCCTCCACCCTGCCCCTACACATCATCCTGCCCCTTCACGTCTCTCGGCGTCCCCAGCCAAACCCGCTCAGATGACTATTCCTCAGTTTTGCCAGGCTTTCAAAGTTTCTGATGACAGCCTCCAACGCTTGGAATTAGAGGGGCCACATGTCCTCAAATTCATCGAGAATCGTGTCTGGATCAGCATCTGACACTGGGACAGCGCGCCTCACTGCGGTTTGCCGAAGACGAATGGAAGAAGGGCAAGGTTGGACCATAACGTTACAAACTCTCCGGCATCCAATTTTTTCTGGGTTAATTTTTTCAAAACTTTGCGAGGTGCTCAGTTGGATTCTCCCTGTTGAATCTACCAAATTGCGCTGTTAAAATGAGTCCTCAGCAGCGAATTTCCTGGAAGGCGGTCCTCCGAAAACAATCCCAAGAGACAGTCTTGCGTGAAATTGCGCTGGCTATCACCCCAGCATGCTCCCTTCCAAATCCGGGCTAAAATGAGCTCTCAGCACAAATTCTTTGGAAGGCGGTCCTCCGAAACAATTCTGAGAGACAGTCTTGCGTAAATTGCGCTGGCTATCACCCCAGCATCCGCGCGGCCAATCCGGGTCAAAATGCGCTCTCAGGGGCAAGTTCTTTGGAAGGTGACGGGTGAGTGATGCGCACCCGGCATCCAAAAAATTGGGTTTAGGGAAGGTCTGAAACCCAGAGCAGACTCCGGAAATGCAGTCCGGGAGTTCCCTGAATCAATAGCGGCACTCCGAGCTCCATCTCGGAATTGGAATCCCCGAAACCCGCCGCGGCCCCGGGAAAGTACTGTCCGAGAACGTATATAAAGACCGATGGTTTCCGTGATCCGGTTCGTGATCGGCATAGCATTGCCGAAGTCAGCAATCTTGACCAATACAGGGGGACTTCCTTCCACAGTACGCGAGGCCGTCAACGAAATGACGCGGGGGGAAGCAGGATACTGGGGTTCGGGTATTTAAATATGGCCTGGGGAAGGGGCACCCCGATTTGTCCCCGAGGGGGTGTTCTCGGACCAGGTCTTCTAGCGCAATACAACGCATCGAGGAGAAATGGTTCCAGTCCAGATATTACTGCTTCGCAGTGAATGTCAATGAAACCACTTGACTGTACGCCTCACAGATATTCTCAGGCTTAATATCTGTGTGAACCAACTGGCACATGTGTGGATATACTCCAGCCCTTGAAGGGTTTGGTTGGAAATGAGCTTTACAATGGTTGGATGAACCCTGTAGGCCTGCATCTACCAATCACAGCTTTGATTTCGTTGCCATCCTCATCATACTCCACGGTGTTTCCTTTCTTCTCTGGACCCCAATTTACACTGTGAGATTGAAAAGAAGTAGCGGTAAATTGGTCGAGTTTAAAGGGAGTTTACACAAGGCTAATTGTCAAGTATGCAAGATTACTCTGATTTCCTTTTACAACCCCCCTCACGCTCTTACCTCTAAGGTTGCAATCCCCCTGTGGTTGTAAAAGAGTCCGCTCCTCTCCACCCCACGGATCCGAAGTGAAAGTCGCAGCAGTGAGCACTCCCATTTCCTCGCACTCATCCCGGTGAACTCACGCTATTACCTCTAAGGTTGTAAAAAAGACTATACTCCTCTCCACCCCTGCGGTCTAAGCGAGAGTCAAACAGTGAATCACACTTCATTTCATCAGCACCGATGCATTGCCTCAGCGCGGTTCCGAGCATACCTCTCCTGTGGTCTAAGTGAGAGTCACAGCAGTGAGTCACACTCCCATTTCCTCGGCACCGACGCATTGCCTAAGCGCGGTGCCTTGCCAGCGAAGCCATTTTTTTCTCGTTATCATTGAATACAATCCGTATTCCATCTATATATCATAATCATGGCGAGGTTAGGATCTCATCAGAGGAACGCCGCCAACAGCTCTCTCGACAGTTCGCGAGCGAACTTCAAGAGATGGTGGAAACCTTCCGACGTGGGCAGTACACTCGAGACCAAGCCGAGTCTCGCCTTCAGGCTATCATCCAGCAAGCCTCGACTGCGCTCCAACAACAGTGCGGGGCGCAACACCTCCAACCGTTCATCCAGCAGCTCGATGCCCATGAGCGCAACATGGGACAGGCACGCAGGAACCTGCTGCCTAACGCAGATCGGATGCCATCGCTACTGAAGTGGCTGGGGGTCAAGCTCGTCGACCGAATCCAGATCGGCTCCCCCCCAATCGCTGCCTGGTTTCAATCTGGAGGACATGCAGCCGTTCCAGAGCGCCTTCGTGGAAGATCCCCACACCGGCGCGACTCCCGATCTCCTCCACATCGACCACGATCACCTCTCCACCGATTCGCACCTGCCAGGAGAAGAGATTCCCTTTCCCCCGGTGGACATGTACGTAGATAACCTCAATGGAGAAGGCGCGGGAACTTGGGCATAATGGTTGAAATTGGACGGAAACATGTAAAACCTTGGGCAGGTGTCCGCCACTCACCTGTGCACAATGGGGGAAGGAGTTAGAGAATGACAGTGGCATGTGCGGGGATCAAACGTACCAAGAGAAGGTGGAAATGGCGGTCACGCGATCACGTGACATATCCGCGCTTTGGGATCAAACGCGTTCCAGACACGATGGATGTTTCGACGCGTTGGGAGATATCGACTGGTATAGGCTGCCCTTGGGACAGCAAAAATATGCAGCTCACAATCCCCAAGACGAGTCAAGGCCACAGACAACAATGTCCAGACATTGTCTCGGCTCGCCTGCGGTATTACTAAGTGACTTCTTAAGTAGGTTATTTTGTAGGCAATAACCTACCTAAGAGGCCCACGTCCGTCGACGGATGGTAGTAAAAGGTGAGTAATTTCCTGCCCCCGCGCGACGCGCCGCACACCACCGACATTGCCTACATTCCCAAATTTTTGGCCGCAATGCCTTGCCTTCGAGAGGCCCAATACTACTCTGAACAGGTATTGTTTTCAACTCGTGCTTTCCGTATGACGGGACTCTGGATTGACGGAGGATTAAGACCGCGTGGGAGTCTCACCGCTCCATACTTCGCTGATCATGCTCACTAACGGCGTCGCAGAACATCTGACCGTGATTTAGGTGGGCCGCCGACATCATGTATGCGAATCTGACCCTGGCGGTGTACTCGGTGTACCAGGCTGTCGAGAGCACGCATCGGAAAGTGTACATACCTTACCTGGCAACATCAGCAACTTGACAACTTCTCTTTTGGCCTCTTTCGCGTCTTTTTAAAAAGCGAAAAGAACCAAAAGATTTAAAAGCTGTAAAAGCGATTTCATCTTTTCGCAGATGGGTCCGTTTACTTTACAGCTCTTTGCGGTACAACAGGCGCGGCTGCTTTTTTTTTTCTTTTTTTTTTTTTGAACTTTCCACTAGAACAGTTGCTGTGGGGTCAGTTTCTGTCAGAATTCCTTGGGAATAGGCGCGTTAGAATCGCGCTGCAAATCTGCAGGGACCAAATACCGGCTTTTTTTATCTGATTACATAACAAGAATTCTTCCGAAAAAACATAGTCTTGAGCAGAATGCTGTAGCACTGTGAGTACTGGCCCGATTGACCTAATTCCCGGATATATTATGTATATGGGGTGGGCTATGGGTCCTGACCTTTTACAGATATAATAGTCCCCACATTGTCTTGTAGTAGTCTATATATGGTAGGATCTAAATATTTACCTCGCCAAAGTGTGTGCCAAATCAAAACTAGTCGACATACCCTTATAAGAGTGGACCGTCCCAAAGCCCCACCTCAGATGCATAACATATCCGGGAATTAGGTCAATCGGGCCAATACTCACAGTGCTACAGCATTTCTGCTCATGACCATGTTTTTCCGGAAGAAATGTCGTTACGTAATCAGATAGGAAAAGCCTGTACTTGGTCCCATGCAGATTCGCAGCGCGATTCAAACGCACCTAGTCTCTAGGGATTTGGACGAACATTGAGCTCGTAGGGGCTGTTCTCGTGCAGACGTGCCAAAATTGAAAAAAACCTGCGGCGCCTGTTGTACCGCAAAGAGCTGTAAAAAGTGCCCAAAGACCCAAAAGGGTGCACGAAAGCGGCCATGAAAGTGTGCCATAGGTGCTTTCAAGGGCAGATTACAGAACAAATGATACATCCACAGGTTATCGTACATATGTATGTACATTCAATATATATACTA
Organism: Mycena leptocephala; assembly: GCA_029378395.1. Lineage (NCBI taxonomy): Eukaryota > Fungi > Basidiomycota > Agaricomycetes > Agaricales > Mycenaceae > Mycena > Mycena leptocephala. Next base: position 896,253 of record JARJLF010000016.1, on the reverse strand, counting down.
TCACCACGTTGCTCAAATTGTCTCTAAAGCACAATAGACGTCCTTTGTAACAAATATAATTTGTTATGGCTCTATGACAACGTTGCGAATTTAGGATAACTGCTCCTCAAAAGAATCCAGACCCATCGGACATAATTTGAGGCCCGTAGACGAAAATCCTGTGCATTGAGGTACTAACGGGAATTATCTGCGTTTCAATCAGCAGAACTCGAAATGGGCTCGGGTCCAGTTGCGCATATCCGGCTCGGATCACAGGTTTCCCTCCACCAACGAGCCCAATGGATACGGCTATTTCGCAGGCACGTTGCGACGAAGGCGTATCACGGATTCGAGGAGCCAGGACCCCGATAGGTGGATGACCACGATATCGACCGCGGGAGACAAGCTCTCCGGGTTAGCTTAAAACACAGCAATTGGCGACATGGTGTTCTTATCCCTGGCGGACCCATCAATTGCAGCATGCCCAAGGTGTACTTTACGTCAGCTACGTCGTGGAAGTGAGGCTACTGACTCATAGCAAGGCTTCGGGCCCAATAGTTGAACATGAATATGAGGTACCTCCCGATGGGAAGGATATCCTAAAATGCTTTGGGGGTGAGTTCTTCCATCCACTTGTAGAACCATTCATGAATCAATTTCTCAGGCTGCGATGAACCAATTATCGGTGTGCCTCGAATCTGCTGCACATTTGAAGGCAGAAGAAGAAGGTGGCATCTTAAATGCTGGAAATTATCGGAGATAAATATTCGCGAAGAACTCGTGTCCCAGCGCGGGAGAACTTCCATGAAATGCTATGGAGGTGCGATTAATCCTAACCAAGTAATGAATTCAAATTTCTAAATAGGATGTGGCTTTCCAATCATTGGCGTCCCACGCATGTGTTGGCTCATTGGAAATGACAAACAAAGATGGCATGTGGAATGCTGGAATTTATTTCAAAACGAGGTATGGGGCTCGCATGACATTAACTCAACGAATAGCCCAGCAATTTCGGTCAAATCGAATACGGACATCAGCGCAACTGGAGGGAAGACATATCGTGATGTTGGGTTACAAATACCAGACGCTCCCAGCAAGCTCAAGACATACTGTGATGAGGGAGTCCAGGCACCAGGGTTGACGAGCCCTCGAGTGCACTTGACGTCGATCGATGAATACGATGACAGCAATCTGGCTGCAATAGATGTGGATGTCGAAATCTCTGAGGGAGTGCAGGGGCCAGCTCAAGGACCTTCCGAACAAATCGCATCAGACTCGTATGCGTTACCGAGTCCTCCCGTGCACTTGACGTCGGTCGATGAATACGATGAGAGCAATCCGGCTACGATGGATGTGGATGTCGAAGTCTCTTTTGTCTGGTACAAAAGGAGACTCTATGTCAGCTCGCTGGATGGGAAATTAACTGAGGAGGTCGAAAATCCAGAGGGTAAGTGGTAGTTCCGGGAGAAAGATGATATCTAACATGACTAAAAGAGCCACCGAGAAAGAGATTCAAACCTAATAGAAGAGCTGGGAAAAGACCAAATCGGGGTACCAATAAACGCTCCGTAGAATGTCAATGTCGCCGCTACTCGTATGAATCACCGTGGAGCTGTGAATTGAAGGACGAAAGTTCTGTGGAGAGCTATGGAGCACTCCGTGAGAAATTTTTGATTCAATCAGCCTTGGGGTCGGTGGAGCTCAATCAAAATGTCTGGGAGCTATCCCGACCTTTGACAGAGATTGCAGGAGATTTTCCCAAGGGTATGCAGGCAGTGCTTGACATAACTTCTCTCACTAAGAATATCCACAGCCATACTCCACTCACCTGTAATATACGAGAACCCACACTTCGCAAAGAAGCTGAATGGACATCTCGAGCTATGGCAGTATCTCAATGGTACCCTCATCAATCTTTGTTCAATCCCTTGGCCTGTCGACAGGGGACATGAGCTGACAGAGGTATCAATTCAAACATACACTGAGAACAGGAGCAAAGCTGAGCTCAAAACGCTGCGATTGATGTTTCATCCTGATAAATGGACCCGGATGATTGAATTGATGGGCTGGAAAATGGAAGGTATGGATTTGTTTACGAAGATGTTGATGAGTTGCTGAAGTCACACCAGATTTCGAAGTCATCTTCAAGATTATAGAGGGGGTAATTGCGAAGAAGAGTCTAATTCCGGGAGGTTAACAGTAGTCACTTGAGTTCTCAGACATGTGTCTTTTGCAGAGTTTCGAATAGACTTTACATTCTGACCGTACTACTCTCGGACTCTTCGGTCATCGCCAGGTCATGTATGTACACTTTGACGCTCTCGGTTTCATTCGCATTTCTGTGAGCGATTTCGCCGGGACAGTCCACAGCTACAGTAGGAATGAAAGCCAAATTCATTATCTTTTCATCCCCTCTGGATGAGCATTGTCTGGCCCCGGGAAAGTTGGCAATATAGCAGGAGGCACCTGCTCATCCTGTCTTATATATTGGCCGGAAAATGAGCTGTTTCCTCAACCAGGCCAGCTCAGGCGGATGAATAGATAGCCCTCTCTACGCGCACGGCCGAACACCGCAGACGGTTCAAGGGGGCCTATCTTTTTTATCCTTGTTCGTCAGCATAGCTCTGAAGCCTCAAATCGGAGGACACGAAAGTCGTCGCCGCCAATAAATATGAAAAGACTCAAGATTATTGATCCGCAATTTTGTATTATGGGTCAGACATAATTGGTCATGGTTGACTTGAGCCCAACTTTGAGCACAAGTTCACATCGTGTTTTTTCTTTGAGCGTTGCGTTTTTTTCATCCCTTCAATATTGGGTTTTTTTTTCTTTTTCAACATGCTCCATGTTGTGTTTTTTGTTGCTCTCCTAGCTCATCGTGTTGAATTTTCTCAACACATTCTGCATGACGTTTTTCTGAACTAAAAACCATCAACTTCGCGTTTTTTCCCTGCAATTCAACACTGATTGTGCCAAGAACATCGAAATTCATACCACAACACGTTTTTTGATTTATTAGACAGTATATGTGCCATACGTCCGCCGCAATCGCTCTCATCTACGGCCAAATGAGATCAAATGTTGGCTAGAGAAGGTTATTATCGAACAACATGATCGATACGAAAATATGACGATCTGAATCGGATTCTGCCTTTGAGATCAGGAGCTTTGTTCAGCGGAGTTTTTGGCCACACGGTGGAACCCAGCATTCAATGAGGTTCCATTGTCCAGAAAAATACTCATTTGCTGTCCCGTCTCCGTAAAAAACTGTAGCGCCGCGCAACAACTGCGCAACGCCGAGCTGCGGCCCACCCAACACCGCGTTGAAGGACGCGTTGCAGGAATTTCTTGTACCCGGGTGGGGTCCAGCTTGAGACAGTGCCAGAATTTACAATGGATCAGGGAGTTGTACCCACAAAACTAGTGCGCCGTTAACAAGCATCGGCCGACACCGGGGCCAAGTCCGAAATGCGCACGTGTCGCCAAAGTGGTTCGTTTTGATCAAAGTCAAAACAAAGCCACAACAACGAACGACTTTTCTCTTCTTCCATCTTCCTGCCTACCCTTCTGAGTCTCCGGAGTCCGTCGTGCGGCCCGATACCGTATGCACCGTGCATGGTCCATCTTCATCCCCCTTTTGTTCAGCTTTGGTCCCTCCTCAGAGTACATCCTGCCTTTGCCACTCCTCGAACATCGGGTTTTCCAGCGCGCTACCCCAATCAGACCCCCGCGGCAAACAATAGACTACAGCCGAGTGTTGGAGTTACTGTACTATTTCGATCAAATCGACAGTCACGCGTCACGCACCCCTTTGTCGATGCCGAACTTCGGTCGAGGTCACGCGTCACGCGAGCCTTTGTCGAACCTCCCGAGTGTGACATGGGCATAAAAATTGACCCGAGGGCACCAAAAAGACGAATTTTTCGAAAATTTCCCGTCCAAATGTCGAAAATTTGGCGTGTCACACAAAATGTCGGCCGGTGTCGAAATGTCGAAAAGGTAAATCGGGTCAAGCGTCACGCCCGGTGTCAATTTGATCGAAATAGTACAGTACGAGTGCTATGTGCGTGCACTGTCTCGCCAACTGCTAACTCCGAGATTCATTCCTTCTGTCGTGTTACCGTACTTGGGTTTGACATGCTAAATATCTGCTTTACAGCTGATCCGGAAACTAATGAGAATCACGAGTTTTTTTTCGCGCGTTCCCGATTTGGAAATTCCCAAAGGGGAACAGCCTGTCATGGCTCCGTCTTGACTCTTGACTTCCTCTTGCTTCTCCGCATCTCCACCACCTCACACTGAGCACTACAGTACATATGGTCAATCGTAGAATCAGCCCCGATATCAAGGAATGCGCGCTACGGTTGTGGGAGCCTGGATGGGACAGATCTGCTATTTGCTCGACCCTTCTTGTGTCGCAATCAAGCATATATCGCTGGGCCGCCCTCTTTGACGAATTCGGCTCTGTAACTCCACCCCCTCCACCCATCACAGGCCGGTCTAGAATCATTGGTTTGGCGGCACTGACAGCAATCAAAGAGATATATACGAAGCACGCCGATACATACCCCCTCGAATTGCAGTGGTGGCTCCTCATACACCACGACATCTCCATCTCCATCTCCTCCCTCCAGGAGACCCTCGAACGAGCCGGACTTACCCGGAAACTGCTCCACAAGATCGCTGTCGAGCGCGACATCGAGGGTCGGCGCGATTACTTTCACACGATTCAAACTGGCTTCAGCGGCACTGGCCGTGAGTTTGTAACCATCGACGAGTCAAGCAAAAATGAACATGATGTCTGCCGGCGTTACGGACGTGCACCAATTGGATATCCCGCCGATTTCGAAGACGTCTTTATCAGAGGGGTACGGTATACCTTGGTGGCGGCTATGAGCATGGACGGGTATATTGCACAGCGCGTTGTTGAGGGCTCGTTGGATTCATTTGATTTCTTCGATTTCATAGTGGATGACGTTGTGAGTTTTCGGAGAATAACACTTCAATCACTGCTAATCATGCTCAGGTACCGGAAATGGGTGTTTTCCCTGATGACCGCAGTGTGCTCGTCATGGACAATTGCCGCATCCATCACACCAACACGCTGCAGGAGGTTTTGAATGCGCAAGGTCCGTGTTACACTCATAATTGTCGGAACCATATCTGATCTTCCGGGTAGGGATAATGCTTTTGTACCTGCCTCCTTATTCCCCGGACCTCAACCCAATCGAGGAGTCTTTCAGCACATGTACGTCGTCGCAATACATCATTCGCATCTACTGACTTTTTACAGGGAAAGCATACCTCCGTGCTAACGTCCATTCCATTCGCGCCGCTGCCGACCCCGTTCTCATACTCCTCGACTCGACGGGCTGCATTACACCCGAAAATGCTAGAGCATGGTTTCACCATGCTGGCTATATTGTTCATGACGGAGAATAGCAACTTTTAGATGATCAAATAACAATTACATTTGTACTTCTGCGATGGTACGACGAGAACAATTTTGTAGCGAGATGTAACAGAAGACTTTTACGAATGAAAACGAAAATTATTCCCACAAACCGTTCTGAATATCGAGCAAGAACTGTTTGTGCTTCGATAAGACTTTATCCCACGCCAACTTTGAAAAACCCGCAAAAATCTGCCAATCATCACGTCCTGGGTCTTGATCCCACCGTCGCCTGGCTCGTATTCGAGCTTCTGTAGTCGCTCAAAATGCTGCATTATATCGTAGTGGGCACAGAAATCCCCCAGCGAGACGGGACGATGCGTTGGTTTTGCAGGAGATTGGGGTGCGGAGGGAATAGGGCTCTGATGTGGGGGTGGATGGAACGGTGGTGGAGCCACGTTTGGGACGACAAGGTGTTGTTGTTGCTGCTGCTGTTGAAACATGAGAGAGAGTGTAAGCATTTCAAGGACTTTGTCGGTGTTCGAAGGGGCGGGATTCTGGGCAGGAATAGGTTGAGCAGCAGCAAGAATGGGTTGTACAACAGCAGCTTGGGTAGTCTTCACGCGATATTTGATGTCAAATTGGGCGGACACAGGGGCGGTGTCAATTGTAGCACTTCCGCGAGCCTAAGCAGCTTTCAATGCCGGTCCGAGGTTGAGCGATGAATCACGCACCATGTGAGCAGCCCATACATTCAGCCGGATCGGCGTCAGCTCCCACATGAAGCCCTTGGTGTCAGTGTAGATACGTTTTCCCGCGTCGTTCTCGGCCATCTCTCCTTCAGCTCCTCGATGTGCGGCACGATGGCTTGATCAAATGACATCTGATTCCCGCGTCAATCTGAGCAAACACATACAAAGATCGAGGATACGCACTTTCTGCTGTCCGACGCTGTCTTCCGTATTCGTCGCTTCTAATTCCGAAAAGTCGAATCCCTTTTGTGGTTCTCCTGCGGCGCTCGATGGTCCCGCTTCGGTTCCCCACCCACACTATTACCGTCACCCGTCACGTCCCAAAACTGGTGGTGTATGTAAGAATTGTGTGGTTATTTCCCCAGAAAGATCTCATACCGGCGCATCCTCTGCTGGTTTTCGTGGGCCTGGCATACAAAGGATGACAGTCTTGTCCTTACATTCGGAGATCTGTTCCTGGAGGACCTCAAAGCTGACCGCACCACCAAGAGGCAGCATAGCCCGGTTAACCGGTGTTTGTGGTTTCCATTCGGTCTTATCGAGGACAATATTGGCGGAAGGGCATGGAAGAGTTTGGGAAAGAATAGAGATGAAGTCATCGAAGCTGCAGTTGGAGGAAAACTTGAATGGGCCACGGGTGATATAGAGGGTCTCGGGATTGGCCTTCGGTTGTCGCGCGCGTGGGCGCGAAGGTGGCAAAGCTGGTGTAGGCTTGAGAACACGGATATACCCGGTGAGAGAGATGGTGTCCTCGTCGTCGTCCACGGCTTTAGCCTTCTTCTTTCCCTTCCTCGAGGGTGGCGCCAGGTCTTCGTCTGAATCTTCAGGCTTTTTGCGTTTCTTCTGAGTCCGGCTTTCCTTGGCCTTCTGGGTCTTCTGTTGTTTTTTCATGAGTTCTGGGCTCGCAACGAACCACTTTTGCACTGTAGGCAGAGATTGGATCGTTGGAGACTTTGCGAGTCGTTGCTGATTACTTACAGTGAGGCTTTTCCACGACCAACTGTTGTACGGCGTCCATCGGAGTCACATCGTCGTCGTCGTCGTCACTGACATCTATAGCATTGCCGTTGTTCTTGGGAGCTATTGGAGAGTCGGAGGAAGGGAGAAACAGCGAGAGGAACTGAAGCGAGTAAGAAGTGGACGCCGCCGGTTTCCCTTTGGGGAATTTCCAAATCGGGAACACGCGAAAAAAAACTCGTGATTCTCATTAGTTTCCGGATCAGCTGTAATTATAGTACAGTAGTTTATATGTCGCGTACTTTTGAATGGATTCCCCCCGCGTTTGCAACGGGTTCACTGCTTATACTGGATTCTGGTCTATTGATTCCAACACCGAGGAGCCATTTGCTTAAAGAACCAATCAAGAACGGTTAATCGCTATTTCGGTCAGAACCCCCGGACGTCGTCAGGGACGATGGCGGGACCTGTCCGCCCGTTGTCTTGCACTATGGGCGGGGCCATGGCGGCCACGGCGGCGTCGCATCGGTCGTCGTCCAAGCTCCGGATCCTGAGCAAAATCCAGCACTTTTAACCAATATCGATCTAAATGGGCGTGAAGGATATCTTGGGTAAGACTTTGAGAATTGGAATTTTCAGGATCTGCTCATGGCTCCACTTGGTGGTCGGCAACGCTGCCGGAAATCAGTGATAGTAAAACCGGTATTGCCGCATTTGGGAATTGCCCCCTGTTTCCAAGTCTTTTACTCAGAAACATGCGTTCATAGTCACAGAATATCCTGAATTGACCTCCAACCGGTATAAATACCTCTAGTACCTCATCTGAGTCGCAATGTGGGGCCCTCCAAGTAAGTTGATATGCCAATTGGTGCGGTGGTCCTCCTCTTCCCCCCTGAAGATTCCGGGCTCAATTCACGGTGAGGAGCCGGAACTCCTTGCGGGATATATGTAGTAAATACCCTATATTGAAATGACTGAGCTCAAATTTCAATATACACCCAGGAAGAATAGATCTGTAGTTGCAAACTCAGGGTTGAGGTGCATACAAGGGACAAACAAAAATTCCACTTCAGTCACTGGAAATAAGCATCTCAGGCCGTCATATTTGCCCATATAATCTTGCCGGTACAGTGTACAGGCCAGAATCATCCATGACCACGTCGCAAGCGACTGTCGGAGTTTGAATTTGGCACAACGTTGCCGACCACCACGAGTCCACTCATCACCAATACACCGGCTCGTGTTAAATAAACTACAGGCTAGCTCACGGCCCGATCACACTACTGCCGAAAGTAAACGTTTATAGTGCTAACCCATCCCCCCGTCAGCCCTGTCGTCCTTCGCAAGTCGCCCCTCAACTTCTTCGGGGTCAAATTTCCTGAGGATCCGTCAGAAGCAACACTTAGAGGAAGTTGCGACACGCACCATGTGATCCTGTGTTGAGATAAGCGGGAAGCTCTTCTGGACGCCAATGTAACATTCCAGGGCCTAAAAAGAGTTGTGGAATATGTGCAGCGGCCACAATGGTCTCCGCGAGTTTGCAGCCAGGTTAGGTCGGAAACGCCAAATTTGTTCCTTTGCCCCCTGGGACAATGAAAGTCTTGTTATTTGCGGTGCAGCGCACACACATGTGATCCGATGAATCCGATTCTGATGCCACCTCAGGCTTCACCATATCCAGGAGAGGCTGTCATAATCTGCTTGGCGGGGACCCTACATAACTGGTCTGCAAACCAGACGCCAAGTAGGGAAATACAGGACTTTATTTTCGAAGTCCTTCGCGGACTTTCCCGCTGCTGCCGTGATGCCAACAGTGTCCATTATTTTTGACGCGACGTTTGGACAGTCGGAACTACCATAGACACACTAGTGGGACATCCAAAACCAATTTAAAGTAACACCTCATAGTCTCAGATTGCACGTCTGTAGCTCAAAAATCACTAGTCTGTCGAGCCCCGCATTCTGCGAAGCGGATAAAGATGTACATATTGATGGAAATGTACACAAAGATTATAGACGGCTCAATTCTACTCTGACTGCCTGGACCTCCCCGCTGTGACCAAGTGTTGCTATCCCCTTGTGACCGGGCATGAGTGTTGCCAATTTTGTGTGCAGTATGCTGTTCTCCTTCTGTGTTCGACCGCGCTTGTACTTCCCTGGAGCACTCATCTTGGTGGAAAAACGATTCAAGCGGCGCAGAGCACGTTCCTCCGAGTGTTTGGGCACGGCAGGGTCACCTTTACAGACAGGAAGACTGGAGGCACCATCACTCTCTTTATAAAATTATGAGTGTCCGTCTGAAGCCATTTGAAACTCCGCTTTTGGGCATTTCGCTCCGAATGGCGGGAACATCAGCATTAAACTTTGTTACCGACCCACGCCTTTGAATGGCGCATAGGCGCCGGCTGTTTGCGGAACATAAGGTGCGGATTTTTTTTTTTTTTTTTTTTTTTTTTTTGCAACATTTTGATTAGAACACTCACCATGACCTCAATTCTGGTCAGAATCCTTCGGGAGTAGGTGCGTTCGACTCACACTGAAAATCCGCAGGGGATCAAGTACCGGCTTTTTTGATGTAATTATGTAATAAAATTATTTCAAAAAAGTTATTGTTTTCACTAGAACAGCTGTAGCACCATGAATACTGGGCTGATTAACCTAGTTCTTGGATATGTTGTGCATCTAAGCTACCGCTAGGGGACCATGAGGCTCACAGACAGAGTTCGGACCAAATCCGCATAGTGAGCTCTACTTATGGTAGTACCCAAATATTATCCCCGATAAAGTGTGCGTTGAATGAGGATCACATAATATTGCTTGGCCGACTGCTATTGAGCTGGGACCATAATATTGTAGCTGCCTTTGGCCGAATGGACAGATCTAGGTAGCATAATATTATTGTGCATGGACCCTATGTTCGGCCGAATCAATGTCACTGGACGCATAATATGGCTTGGCCAACTGGTATCAACCTGGAACTATAAGATCACGTTGGCCGAACCTACAAGTTCATCCGGCGGACTTAAGGGGGACCCTACACTCTAGGGCATTAATCATATGCAGAGAGTGCCGGGCATTGTTGACTGTAGGCACTGCACAATCACCAACATTTTTGTCCTGGATAGGTTGAGAGTAGTCTCTTATAAACAGACATTACATAAAATTTGAGCTCATACTTCGCTTTGTTGTAATTGCCTGTGATCCCTGATCGGAGATCGATGCTATTATATAATCAAAAAATTGCGGATTACAAGATGGCTTTCAGAATGTGTCTTTTCACAATTTAGTGTAAGATTCAATTTCCGCGGTTCAAATCGAGTCTTATCTTCTGCGAAGTCTCAGTCACAAACGTTAAGAACAAAGATGCCGAGTTTTGATGGTTCGGCTGCTTACCAAGCAGCCTTCTTGTTCCAGCTCCCACATGAACAAAATCACCGATTTTGAACAGCCAGATGTCTGTGAAATGCAAAATTAACTCATTTTGGCTGCAAGATTTTTATGGGGAGGGCGTTGGAAGTGCTGCAGAGCCTTGGGACAAATTCAAACTCCGATGTTTATGTAATAACTGCGATCTCCAAACAACTGTCACCGGGTAAACTACAGACTAGGTTGAGAGTATTCATTGATAAATCACAGAGAAAGAATCCGCCAATACTTAGAGTATGACCCAGAGATTAGCTGTTTCGTAATGTCCGGTTACTTTTGGAGATGCCGAGTACTAGACTCTCTTGCCCGCACTGCAAGCCATTGGATTTCCAAACAATTTCAATTCCAGCGCGGTCGCAAAGCCATTTTTTGAGTGAGGGCCACAGAGTCACGCGTTTGAAAATGTAATGGATTGCATTGCAGGCAATGCAGTCACATGTTTGGCAATTTAAAGCACTTTTTGGCCTCTGGAAAGGGCAATATCGCGTCCGAAGGGAATCTGAATAGACCAAAATGACCAAAATGACCAGGATGTGTTTCTATCACTAATAGCACATGAATTAGCCCCGAAATATCTAGCTAGGTTTCATTACAATCGGTGCAGAAGTCATCGGGTTTGGGGCGAATCGGTCGTGAGGATCAGAAACTGCCCAAAGCAGCAATTTTTTGATTCGCGCCTCCAGTACTGCCATCTGCTGTAAACACTGTTCTGGGTGGTTGAACGATGGGATGAGGGCATTATGTGGCCAAGAAGGTGACACTGATCACCATTCCAGCGCTTGACGAATCCCGCTTCTCCTCTCCCTATTTATAAGATTAAGCCTGTCCGTCCATCTGAAGCTTTTTAATCTCCACTGATTCTCCGCCGATGCCACAACCTGCCGTTTTAATCTTTATTTTTTCCGGCACACTCTACTGACGGAACTGGTGATTCTCGCTATCGAGTAAATCTGATATTTCAGACGGATTTAGCCTAGGCTAGCGCGCGTCTTGCGGTTACCGTAGCCAAATAAAAAGGATGAGAAAGTGATGTTTGAACAGTACGCCATGGGATCTGAGTCTCGGATAATTTCGGCCAGCGCCAATATTTCAGGGAGGATCACATTTGTCATACTCGGCGCAATTTCTGGTTCCTTCATGCTCCTCTTCCTGCTACAATTGTTCCTTTTCTCGACGACAGAGTCACGCAAACGGCCCGTATTCTATCTCAGTACCGCATCCGTACTTCTTGGATGTATTGAGGGCTTTATGCTTACTCATTTTTATGTCAGAATGTTCCTGCTATCCTCTTGCTATGTTTATTGACCTTCTACCTATGCAGTCCCTGATCAATCCGGCGTCACTCAAAAAGCGTATACGGCGGTGATCAATCTTATGCTTCTATTCTCTCCCATCCCGGTTGGGGCCATTCTCCTGCTTAGAATTGTGGCGGTGTATCACCCTCGTTCCCTCCTGTATTTGTTACCCCTCCCCATAGCTCTCAACGTCGCACGGGTAATCAACATGGTGGTGGCTATTTGTCTGATATCCACCCGTCCGTGGAACTTTGTCCTCGACTGGAACCATCTTGCATTTCCCAGGGTGGAATGGATGCTTCAACTTGTTATCAATGTGTGAGTTCTGCGTGTATGGGCGCAAATAATCGGATCACTGACCGGATTGAACTATAGGTATGTATCCGGAGTCTTCCTTTACCGTTTGAGGTCCCAGGACATTCGACGAAGGAATATCAATGGAAACATAAATCACAAAGGCAAGCCGCTTAGCCGCACTTCGATATTGGCCTCTGAACTCAGCCGGACATGCGCAGTGATTCAACGAATGCGTGCCGCGTGGTTAATAGCCACCTCAAACTTTGTTATTCCTTGCATCCTTCAAGTTATCCAAGTTGGTGTAGTCTTTCATGGACGAACCAAGGGGCAATCCGAGGAAGAGTGGTTCAACGAATGTTCGTTCATGATGATCGTAAACGGTTACGTCGTAATTGTTGGTGTTGTATTCGCCACTGTTTGGGCAGGAGCCAACAACTGGGCTATGAAAGAGGGAGCTTTTTGGGCAAGGATACAGACCACGCCAATTTCGGCCACAACACCATCCAGTGCTACATCTCCGTACAAGTTAAACCCTATTTCAGAGGAGGAAACAGAGTACTAGTGATACGAGGTTTTTGAAATAAGATCGGACACCTCTTGGCCTTGCTGACTTACACTGATACGGCGCACTCGAGTGCGGCCGTGAAATCTGCTCTACTCGATATGCGATACAGCCTTTTTGTGCCAAAAGTACTGAAAATGGCCAACTTTTGGGCGATGGAATGAAAGTCGGCAAAAAGCACTGAGCCAAAGAAGCAGCGGGTCATTCCTTATATATGTGGCGGGCGTGCAGATGTCGATTAACTCGGAGGACAATTATTGATGTGATCGCGAAAGCGCCTACTTGGGAAAGAGTCGATCGCGATGAATCTACCGCGGGTCACAGGCAACATAATGGCAGGGACAGAACGAAACGGGGAGCCACGCTACATCGAATCAGACAGGCAGCTCATATTTGTCAGGTTCAAATCTAATTTTGGTGGTGCTTCCATCAGCTAAAAGATGTTATTGAAGACAACGTGCACTGAAATGTGTACCCCAATATAAAACACATCACACACATATTGGGACACAAATATCACATAAGTACCCACATGTGTTGTGTCCCAACATACAGTCGTTGTATATTGGGATGCTGCATTACACACATTTTAGTGCATGTTGTCTTCAATAAGGTCTTTGGTGTGATATTTGTGTCCCAATATGTGAGTGATGTGTTTTATACTGGGCACTACATATTCCGGTTACTTTTGGACACACTAAGTATCCATTCACAGATCCAGGGAATGATTATTTGTGCTGTAATTTCGACTATTTTAATCTATTTTTTAGTCATTGAGTCTGACTACCTGAGAGTGGGGTAGCCCTAACTGGAAATGCCAAAGCATTGATTTCGGGCTTTTTGATCTTCTCTGAAGAGAAATCACATGAGGATGAAATCACCTTGGGAGATGACCACAGTCTCGAGAAGCTGGGGGAGGCGTGAGCGCAATCACAGGAACGACGACCGTCTACCCTGCATAGGTCCACAGCCCCTTTCAGGTCGCACCGTTCCCCCAAATTCTTATCTTTAGGTCGCGACCCAGGTATACTCCGCCAGAAACTGAGCAGTTTACTCATCATTTGTCCATTCGATAGCAAGAAAAAAACAGCAAGAACTGTGTTCTAACTGGTAAGCTTCCCTGGTCGATAATATCCATACATCTTCTTACACGGCGTACTAGGAACATGGAGCTCAGGGATGGTGATGGGTGCAACGCTGTGGAGGATCAGGCGACGTCAATGTGGTCGTTCGCCCAGATGGCCACTAGTGCGGAGTGCTCTCCATTTCCTCATGCAAATCGCTGTGGCACTGACATCCTTACCTTATCAGATCATTCCCGCATCAACAGCTTTATTTGAACCATTTAACACACCGCCAGGTTCTTCAAGATACGCAGATGTTCTGTTCGCTCGCATTTTCTATTCTGACATAAGCATGTCCTTCGCACAAGCGTCTCGATTCGCTGCGACATTCCAATTCCATCTCAATGTTCTCATTTGATTTCAGGTAAGCTCTGAATGAACACAAATGATATTCTCAATCTAACTAACAACTCAGCCAAAGCGACTCCTTCGAAGCATAAGGCAGTATGCAGTATTTCACCTGTTGGCCGCGGGGCTCATTGTCACCGTTCCACAAGACCGCTTAAAAACCAACCAACGAGTGGTTCATTCTCCTGGAGGTAACAAGTGCTAGATATTATTTTGCTGCTTCGATCGAGTCTACTGTACAACGCATCCAACTCACTACCAGCGCTTACTAGGCTGACATTGACTGCATATTATATTCATTGGTGACAGTTGTAGATCTCTGTATTCCCGAATTGAATGCCCATTCGCTGCGATGCGCGCCAGACGTCTGTGATATTCATGCCTTTCCCCCGGATCTTGCAAAGTCAGTGACTACATTCTGTACGAGCTGTTCAGAAAGTGATTAATCATGGTTATGGTTCAGTCCATCCTTGGGTGTACGCCGGAGCGAAGCGAAGGCACATCTTGTGTAAAATTAAGCATTGAAGCTTTTTAAAACTCCGCCAACTCAGCTCTCGGATCAAGTCGCCGAATACCGTGATTCTGCAAAGCTCAGGCAACTCGGATACGTTCAAGACCACTCAATTCAAGGCAGGGCAACTGAAGCAAACTCTACTTGCTTTGGGACAGAATACTCGCAGTTTACAGAAACAGATGGGGCGAGAAACAATTGAAGACTGGAGCAAAATAAATTATCTGAAGTTGGCGAAACAACGGAGAAGCGTCATTTACCTTCACTTCACCTCTGGATGCCATCTTTTTCTGTATTTTTGTTCGCCAAATTAGAAATTCCCACCCCGCACCTCAGTTGTAGTATGCGAGTGCTGTTTGAGCTATTTGGAGTCTGTGGACGAAAACATTGTTTGTAGGTTATGTTCATCAGAAAGATAAAATTCTACAATTAGGTGGTACGTCAGAGTTTTGCTGGATCACTCCGGCCTGAATTTATGCCACCAACCGCAACTGCACTCAATAAGATCCTGAGCAGATGGAAATTCCTCATTCCAAAGGTCCAGCTTGAGCATTTCTTTTTCCGTCTCTTTGTGCCCCGCCGATTGCCGGCCTCCTACAATCATATTATTTCATTCAATTCGACATTCACGTGACTTTCGAGTTTCGCTAGAGAAATCTTGGAAAAATCGAGAAAAAATTATTGCCGCGATAAAAAAAGGTTGGGCATGACGTGTGACTGTTGCTTAAACTCAAAGAATACAGTACAGTAAAAGCCTGGTCAGTTTCCATGAGTGGGACGGAGCCCTTTGTTTGCCTTGCAGGTGGGAGAATTGTGGCGCCAGGGCAGTGCCTGTCAGATTACTGTCAGAATGGTGACGGACGGCAAGCTGCCGTGAACGGCGCCGGGCCGCATTGGATGGCAATAGGACGGAATGATTGGGCTGGTTGTTTAGCATACGTGCAGCTGTGCATATAAAGACCGGCAGTTGAGCATCAAAGCGGCACAACGGGCATCAGCGGAGTTTAAAAAGCTTCGGACAGACAGGCCGGCGTTGGAAGCGGAGTTTGAAAAGGCTTCCGACGGACAGACAGACAGACAGCAGCGGTTTTATAAATAGGGTGAGTCTTCGTGTGAAGAGGAGTATGTAAACTGATAGCGCTACTCGGCATGCGTTGTTTTCGCCGTTGGTTTGGAGTAAGTAATTGGATCTTTTCCTGGATTGAGAGATACCTTCTGCCCAAAGGATATCTATATGTGTAATTGACTGTAATTGGGAATCCATTAATTGGGGGAGCTTGCTCCCCCTCCTTGCTGACCGATGCCCAAAATGAGATGGCTGTACAGAGTTAACAACAGTAATGTTCCCATGGTGGGACCATCAATTTCCTTTCGGAGTTCCATCAAGGTAATCATGCTCGCCCGCATTTGCTGCGGCAGAGCAAAATGGCAGAAATTCAAGGGATCTAGCCTGCATTCAAATCAGTTCCTCGCTCCCCCCTCTTCGCTAACCAATGCCCATAATCAGATAGCTGTACTTTGCCCGTGAGAACATCAAACGCCCCTATCTGCATATGCTCATGTAAAGTGCTTACTTACCAAAAAAAAATTGGAACCCGACCGGAGTGTTTTCTGCGCCTCTCGATATCCGAAGACGCATTTACGGCGAAAACATTCTTCCACGTCGAGCGACCAAGTCCTTACTCTCGCTCATGTGTACTGCCCTGAAGGACAAAGTATTGGTATGTCAACTCTTTTCTCCTCGTTTTTGCAATCACAAATCCAAATATTTGGTCCAGCTGCTGTTATTTCGCTTGCTTTGGGATTTCTCAAGACTTTGGGACACCCAGGCCAGCCGACGAGCCACCTGTTGATTGGGTCGAGGGTGTAGCCATTACTGATAACGAGTATACTTATTCAATTGATCTAATTTTTTGGATATGTTGGGAATATAGAATGCTCGAGTGAGTCTTGAGTGTAATTTTTTGATGGTTCAAGACCCAGAAAGAAGGAAGAACGACAACACTGTTGGAGGGGATGTTGATGCGGGTCAGAGGAGCCCTGTGACGATACAAACGGAGATCGTTGGCTGTCAGGGTCTCACTGTCCAGAAACTTAGCCTGGATCTACGCCGACCTGTCTTCTCACAGGGCCAACTGTACTCTGCCATTACCAGAGTGCCAGATGCAGACAATGTCTTAATTTTGAAGTACGAAGATGATTCTTCTCAGCGCATCACTAATATTGTCTGGGAGGAACTTCTGTTGCAATTGCAATGTACTGATATCAACGCCAATTATCTGACTTCGGCACGTTTGAAAGAGGGGATAACGACCCGCGTCAGCCCGCTTGTATAGATATAGATAAAAGAGAATATTTTACTCGGATTTCAGTGCCCAGGGAGGGTGATAAGTGGAGTCTGTAATCCAACTTTTGGATGGCACCCAAAATACTCGACAGAACTTCACCGCCACAAAGGAGGTCGCAGATGACGGGGATCATCCAGCTGAGGGTTCTAAACTGACAGGAAGTTTCTTTGGGGAACATAGCAGTGCACCATTTTATGGTGCTAAGTAAAGTTGAACTGCCACAGAGAACAATCGCCAAAAGTGTGCCTTTGTTTGGGTGCCTTCATTCACGCCGAAAATTGGACTCACAGATAACATGAATCATTGAGCTAAGGAATTCTGAACAGACAGCAAGCCCATCCAGCTCATATAGAGCCTTTCTGTCCCCCTAAATGTATTCTGTAAGCCGTATCAAGAGAACGAAGGGAAACTGAACCGTGAGAATAGTTGCGCTGATGTTGTACCCAACCTCAAATGTTGGATTATCTATCGATCCAGACTGTCTATACTTTGCGTGATACCGGAACAGAATGGGTGGATAAATTCAGGACTACGGTATTGAACACATTTTGCAAGTTGTGAAGTTCCGCAGTTTGAAAGCTGTCCAGCAATGGCGATAGGGTTCAATGCGGCCCTTCGGTGACAGTGGCGGCACCAACAGTCTGAATGTCTGGGGAGGACTGTGCCGTAGCCCAGTCCTCGGATAGCAGTTCCACGCAGAAAAACCGACGCAGAGCCCCTGAACAGCATTATACTGGAGAAGCAGAAGCAGCTCCTCGGTGCAGATCATCCGGACATGCTGGAGGGTATGGCCAATTTGACTGCCACACACCACCGACTTGGAAGGTACCCAGAGGCAGGGCCCCTTTGATGGCATTGTGCTGGAGAAGCGGAAGCAGCTCCTCGGTGCAGGCCTCGCTCAATCCCAAGAGGTCGTTTTGGCCAAGAGTAAGTTCATCCTCGGCGAGGAGCACCCCGACACCCTCCGGGCCATGGCGAACCTGTTGACTGCTGAGGCTAATACTCCATCTTCTGCCAAATCTCCGCAAGTATTACTCCCCAGTGAAATGGAGTCCTTCCTGGGAACTCAGTCAGATTCACTGCCCACATCCGATGAGAATCGATTTTTGACATCTCACAACTCTGACTTGCCCCTTTCAACTTTTATAATATGTTCACCTGAATCTTCAACCACTGATGCCCAGTCATCCAAGTGAGCATTTTAGACTGTGATTGAGGCTCCATTCGGTTGCCGTTACTCCACGGCATTTCGGAGAATTTCCCAGCCAAATGAAAGTGTTCGTTATTTCGGGCACCCCGGTCAATGAACAGCGTGACACGGGCGTGATTTCCTTTCTCATCCTTTACCACATTGACATCAATACCTTGGCCATCGTCTATTAACCTCTTGACACCGCTCATTTACCCCCCGCTCAACGACTCCTGACACTTGAGCATGATGCAAAGGTCGGCACTCCTTTGCAATGCTGTATATTCAGCCTGTTACTACTATTTGGAACTGAAATACAACCCAATTGCTTGACCTCCTGCAAAACTTATAGGTAGAATGTGAAACACCATGAGTAAGGTTCCCCAGGGGTAAAGGTAGAGGTATGGTGGGGCTGACCTCCACCTCTACCTCCAAAACCTCTGACCTCTAGGAGGTATACCTCTGCCTTACCTCCCAAACCTTGGAGGTATACCTCTAATACCTGTCTCCCAACCTTCAGAGGTCTACCTTGAAGGGTCCTCAGCCATTTTTGCACAAATGTTGATTGATATTCATCAGAAACATTTATTTTGCCGTTTGCAGTCTAAACAAATCTCTTTTGAGACTCTAATGTACTGAGAAGAAGTTAATTGGCTTAAACCAAAAGGCTTACTGACCTCAACAAAAGGTCACATGGTTTGACAACTGTACAAATTGAAAGGACACTAGGTGCTATGACAAATCAATCACAAATATATAATCTGAGGTTGCTCCATAACCAGAAAATTTGCGTTTCAACCTCCAAAAGTAAGCTGGGACCACAGATTGGCCATACCTTTTGGTACCTCCAGACCTGTCAAGGTATGCCAAAGGTTTCGGAGGTTTCAAAATGTCTTGACCTCTACCCCTACCTCCTTGTACCTTACCTCTGACCTTTGGAGGTATACCTCTACCCCTGGGGATCCTTAACCATGAGTCGGGTGCACCGAGGCGGGTGGCGGGAAATGGGGCGGGCAGCAGGCGGGGGCTTTGACTGATGCCCATTGACACATTAATGACAGGATGTGTAATGATGTGATTTTTTGTGACTCGGCTCTTGTGCCGAGATCAAGCACTTCAAAGTGCTCATAAGTGCCGGAAAGTAACGACAGCCGAATGGAGCCTAAGTTACGTTATTGACCGCTATGTCCAGTCGGTCAGCAATTCTGCCAGAGGATACCGTGATCCCGGCTCACGCGCCGGATGATGCAGATGAGCAGGTTTTGCGGCCGGAGAGAGTGGCCGAAGACGTGAGCCTGACGTTAAACGTCGAAAAGCGCGGAAATTCTTCCGGGGGCTTCACGAACCCCCGCGAGGCGAGACATGATCGGTGCCGTAGCTGACCTCAAGGAGCAGGGTGAATTCCCGACGCTATTGAGTCTGCCCGCCTGAAATATAGAGCTGCCTCTGTCCAGAATGAAGAGCTGCCAAGGCCCTGGCTTAGCGACCAGGCCAGCAGGAGGAAATCGGAGGAGACATTTTTGTTCAGAATCGCGCTGGTCATCTCCGTGGATTCAAACCAAAGGAAATTGCTCTCCATAAAATGTCACGAGGTTCAACATGTCCAGGCGGTGGTGTGAGGACCGTATTCTGTCGGTCTAGGCCTTACAACGTGACTTGGTATGGAGACTTAATTTCTCGGGCTTCATTGAGAGCTGATAGCCAGCATGATTCTAAGCAAAACTGTCTCTTAGGATTTCCCATTGCCGCCCTCGTCATTGAGCCTGGGGCTTTGAAGCTCCTCATTCTAAAGGGAGGAGACGCTGTGAGGACCGTATTTCGTCGGTCTAGGCCTCACAACGTGACTTGGTATGGAGACCTAATTTCTCGAGCCTGATTAGGAGGTGTTAGCTAGCGTGATTCTAAGCAACACTGTCTCTTCGGATTTCCCATTGCCACCCTCGTCATTGAGCCTGGGGGCTTTGAAGCTGTTCATTCTAAAGGGAGGAAGGGCTGTGAGGACCGTAGCTGTGAGGACCGTATTCTATCCGGTCCGAATCAATAGCAATGGCAATTCCCGGGACAGAAGACTTCCAGCCAAAGAAAAATTGGAGGGATATTTGCTGGGCCCGGAAATGGATAGCCCTGCTCAATATAGACGCGTTCGACCAGCATATAAACAATGGCAATGAAGAGAGCGATCCTCAATGCCCGGCACCCAGAGGTAACTCAGCTTCTAATAAAAGTTAGAATCTGTAATTGGTTAGGTGACATTCTGAACGTCCAGGATCCAAAAATAAGGACCTGATGATGGATCCCCGAAGACCTTGCTCAATGCTGACCTTCAAATAAATACAATTTAGCAGTTTAATTGAATCCACGTTCAGTTGATGAAGAAGGGGAATATAGCATTTTTGCCTTTCACGGGAAGTCATTTGAATCTTCCTCTTGGTCGAGTACACCGCCCGTTTTGTAATAGCTAAACCGCCCTTTGCAAGATTGTCTTCATGGTCCGCTTGTGCTCAATTCTCATCAAATTCGACTCGCTGAGCTCGGCTCAAAGCCTATTGGAAACTTGGTGTGCTAAGCGGAATGTCATCAAAATTCTAAGCAGAACCGTGGGTCTGTCAGACAATTTCATGCTTAAGGAAACAGCCGCCAACGATCGGCGGGTCCTGAGCCGAGTTTGCCGCGCAATTTTGAGGTCCCCTTCAAGGCCTTTTTCCTCTTTTGAAAGTTTATCTTCGTGTTTTTACGGGAGCCAGCACAACCGTCGGAAAACTACAAACCCCCGGGTTGTGACCTTGTTTGGTTTTGTACAAGGACACAAGCTGTTTGGCAATACTCTGATGTGCCATTTCTTTCGACTGCTTTCAGAATGTTCGCTCCCAGCGTTGACGTCAAAGGCGTATGTACGAGTGAATGGACCTCATATTAGGGCACTGATTGACTTTCCATAAGCATAGAATATGCCTGAGCCCCTTCTGAGCTTAGTTGAGGGTGCCAATGGTGCCTTCTATTCATAGGATATTCAATTCGCCCACCGACCGCATGCATTCCCATAGAAAAGAATAAATCAATCAATATGGTTGTCGTCCTTGAACAAGGGCCGGAACGAACTCCGGCACGGAATGGGAGGTCGCTCCATTTTTTTTTGGGTCAAGTCGGCCACTTGGTGGTTCCAGAGTTGGGCAGAGAGTGGCCTGCACCACCCAAAACAGTTTATTCCAGAGTAATATAATCTGTAGGGGTGGTCGGGACCCCCCTACAGATTTTCATAGATTCCAATAATCTTCTTACGTTTTTGCGTCGCTGAACTGATGGGGTCCCGACAGCTGTCTCGGCATCCTCTCGGAAAGCATGCAAATATTCTAACTAGATTATTCTATGCTTATGGAAAGTCAACCACTCAGTGGATGAATTCCCATAAGCATTTAAAAAATCCTGCAGAATATCTGAGCGCTTTGCCCAGGCAGCTGTCGGGACCCCATCAATCGGGCACCCAAAAACAGACGCGATTTAATGTGAATCTATAATAATCTGGAGGGGCCCCCTACCCCCTGCAGATTATCTTAATTAAATGTAATAAATTATTTTGGCTGGTGGCGGCCACTGTCTGCCCTCCTCCCAGACCTTCCCGTGGTCAATTCATCTCAAAAAAACTCGCACTGCCTCCCGGAGTTGCTTCCGGCTCTTGTTCAACGACGACCACCAACTTCGTTTATTTATTTATTCTGACGGGAATTCTGCCTGTCGGCGGACGACTTGAATATCTTAGGGCTCGATGGGATCACTGGCACGTCACCTTCAACTAAGCTCAAATATTATTCTATGCTTATGGGAAGTCATCCACTCCCTCAACACAGTTGAACCTTAATATTATGATTAAATATACCCACCGTGTTGTAATATAATGGTTGACTTTCCATAAGCTTATAAAATTCTCGGGGAATATCTGAGCGGTGTCAGTCATGCCGGCAGGGCGATTTATTTCAAAGATCTACACCTTCTGGTCTCCCATAAGCCGCCGTTCAGAACAGATTGTACTTCAGTTTACAGCTATATATTGACATATCAACCATCAGCGTATCTTTCCCACCGTCCATCCGACGCGTCCCGCCGTCAACAACAGATGTGCCAATTCTTTTCCAACAGCTAGAAAATCTCGCGAAGGGCGGAATCCACGACGAGCAGATCATGGCTGGAGCGGCAACGGCAATTCTAGTTCTTAGTTGGCTCAAAATCCCCGGGGAGCCACAGCATGGCAGATCCTAGAGTTGCACTGAATCGCAGTGACCGGACGACAATGGGTTTCATGTCGCGACGTTCGCGATCCTGCTCGCCGGCTTTGATGCCGCATGGAACACAACCCAAAAGAGGGAAAAACACCGCAGAAATCCGTCTATTCAGATGAGAAATAATCTCTAGGCGTGCACATCCCGACCCTGCCCGCCTGCCACCCCGCAGGCCGCCCCGACGATTCTGACCATTGCCAATTTTCAACCTTCCCTTCGAGACCATTAATGGCCTTCCTAGCTGGACATCAGTGCAGTGTGATCCCAAAAAAGCTTGAATTCGTCGACTGCCCCCTTATACCGACCCACGGGACTGAAATTAAGGCTTCGCAGCGCTCTGAAAATTCCGCGCGACGCGTTCTTTGTGCATGCTTGCAACTCCACGACGCGCTGTATTGATCACGGGCGACAGATAGACTTGTGATGGACATTATTGGATGATTCCCTTCTGTACAAATTCACGATTTTCTCAACGTTTAAGCAAGATGCTTCCTTTGCGACTTGTCCCACCGGGTCAAGGAAGATGCTGGCTACATTCTGGTGCGCGATTTGAGAACCCTAGAAAAATCTGGCGTCCTGGGGCGTCCTGGGGCGCACCGTGCATTCGATAGCCAGACGAATTCTAAGCGTTTTCGTCCCCGGCATCACGCTGATCTGCGCAGTTTTGAGTCTGCTGTGACCCTCGCAAGTAATTTCCTGCAGGCAGAATCGCAAATGGCGACTATTGATGCGCCCGGCTGTCCTCGGCATCAGTCCGCCCGTGTAGAGGACAGAAATGGCGATTATTGATTTCGGGACCGCGGCATCTGTCCACCCGCACAGCAAACAGAATTATGATGGGCATTATTGGTTGGTGCCCTTCCCACAAATTCACGATTTTCTCAACGTTCAAGCAAGATGATTCCTTCGCGACTTGACCCACAGGGTGAAGGAAAATGCTGGCTACGTTCTGGTGCGCGATTTGAAAAACCTAGAAAAATCTGTCGATGAATCACTGCGTTCCCAGGGTTCGTAGGCAGAGGCTTTGCCTATCATGATAGGCAGACATAGGCAGAGTTTGTACTGGGGCCAGTATGCAGCCCTCTGTTCAACTTCAATACACCATATAACTCGTATATAAGGCTTGTGTTGACTGTTTTACTTGGCTGGTCGCTTATTTTGGCAGTTACGGCACGATACGGCAACCTGCGGGAGCTCTCGGCCATGAGCCAGCCATATCAGGCCATTTCGATCGGCTTCGATTAATTAATGGAATCTCAGCCTATGGTGCGGGTCACCTAGCTGGCGCTAGCCGAGATTAGTGGCCAAATTGGTCGGAGAAATTTTTTGGCCCTGTGTTTTTTTCGGAAGGTGACAGTACCTGTGTTTTTGTTGAGTGGTGGTGCATTTTTTCGCTCAAAACTGGTACAATTATGAGACATTATTACCCCCATAGGAATGGCTTGCATTTTAGAATTACAAGCGCTTTCGTGACATCCTTGGTATGACTACATGTACTCCTCTATTTTTCACATTCACCCAGAGCTCCTTGCAGCCTTCACGGCCAGGTACAGTAACCAATGGAATTCAAGTCAAGTCACCCCCCACGATGACCAGCTTCCACATTCAAAAGTCCGTGTGTGAAAATGAAAAAGCTGTTATATATAGTAGCGGATCACAATCGACCTGCTAGGTGATTGCCCCAGAATATGCGGCAATGTCTACGAAGGCACTAATACAATCCGGAAGTTCTACGTATACGAAGTCAGAAGTAGCTGTCGGGGAACAGAATCCGTACAAGATGTCACTGTCATAATCTTCGTCAGCATAACTCAAGCTATGACCGGAGTAGGTGAGGCCAATGATGTCGTGAGGTAGAAGAGTAGAGGTGAGTAAGGGAGGACAACGCCACCGCGGCAGATGTCCAGGGCGTAGTAACAAGTCATAGCGCCACAACTCCTGATCACGGCACCCCCGGCGACCGATGGTCCACATCCGATATGCGTGATCGCGAAGAGGGTCGACCGGAATTGAGGCCATGTAGAAACCTTCCGTGATTCCTTTGGGAGCCTCTAGAGTCAGTCTGGGATTTTGTCGATGAAGACGGATTTTAAGTCGCCAATACCGATGCCGATTGCGGGTGACCAGTAGAGGTTCAATGCCTCGCAAGAGATAATCTGGACTTGGTTATCCACTACAACGATTAGGCGCCCCGGAACGAGGTTGATTTGAGAAAGGGCCCCTATGGTTGGTGAGCGAATGGAGTCGTAGAGGATTAATGCACTCACACAATTCAACACGAACGACGACCTGGTTTTCCAATCGAGAACAAAATATCCGCCCA
Source organism: Mycena leptocephala (assembly GCA_029378395.1). NCBI lineage: Eukaryota > Fungi > Basidiomycota > Agaricomycetes > Agaricales > Mycenaceae > Mycena > Mycena leptocephala. The sequence continues at coordinate 871,476 of JARJLF010000016.1, read as the reverse complement.
TCGGCTCCGGGCGTACAACGCAAATGGAACCAGAAATGGATGGGTCAGCGCCAAAGGGGTCGTCAGAGTCGTGCACCCGAGGAGAGCTAGTGATTAGCAGATCATCGTGGGTTCCAGTGCTGAGATTCAGATCAAGGACCTTGACGAAGCTGACCCAAGTGGAAATCAGTTGTTAGGCATGAGGATCAATTAGAATTAAACTGACTCGGCTGGGTGTTTCCCGGCGCAACCGCTTTCGCATATCAAGATCGTCAATCTCCCTCCACCAGCGTTCTCCTCCGCAGCAAAGCCAACAAGCTCCGCGCCTTCGACGAGTGGAGTGTGTTTCCACACAAAGCGATCCTGGGCGACATCCCAGCATTCGAGTGCCTGATAATTGTAGAAGAGAATGTGGCGCCCGCTTGGAAGCAATTTGGCATGGTGATAGTCATGCTTATCACCTCTCATCGTTGCTTGGATGATGATTTCTTTCGAGATATTCGGCGCGGGGCAGCACCCCAGAAGGAAGGGCCGGTTCCGAGCCGCTTGACGATTCGTACGAGCTCTTCCGTCGTAAGATCCTGAACGTCGGCGATACAGGCAGCATTTAGGATAGCCCTTCGGCGGAGGTCCTCAACGACGGCAAGCCACGTCTTGCTGAACGCGAGGTCGTGGAGTGATTTGCACGTCTGAGAGTGGCCGTGTTGGCTGACGCGCGGGACGAGAGTCTGAAACCTACCTGAGCGATGGAAATCACGGTGACGATGTCGCAGTAGGCGAAAATGGAAAATATCACATCGGCGTGGAGCTCTGAGAAGGTTGGGACCGGGACTATGCATATCATGACCTGTAAAAAAAAAAAATATACGAACAAGTCTACAAGTATGTCAAGTAAGTAAGGAATGAAATATGAAGTGGAAACCTCCACCAGTTGCGCCAATGTGACGGTGGGAGGATCCTGTCCACACGGTGGAGACGGGCGGAGTAGAGGTCCCGCGATATCACGGGACCGGTGGGATGAGGTGTGATGGTGCAGGACAAACAGTGTCGGATGGGGACCAGCTCGAGGCAGCTGTTTGCAAAAGGGATGGCAGTGCCACGGAGGTTTGACCTAATCCAGCCGGCCCAAGCTGATTTCGTCCCAGGCCGACACATGTACGATCAAGTCTGGCTCACAAAACGAATCATTGAACTGGCCGAAGCCACTAAGCAAAATGGGATAATTGTAGCCCTAGACCAAGAAAAAGCCTATGATAAAATAGAGCATGACTACTTGTGGAGAGCGCTTGGGATACCCGAGGAATTTATTAACACAGTTAAAGCACTTTACAGTGATGCACACACGTCCGTGGTTGTAAACGGGACTCTTCAACAACGGGGACGAGATAAAATGCCTTCGGGCTCACGACAAAATCCGGACGGTCGGTGACACGGAGACCTTGGCCGTGCGACTGAATTCCCCAAACCACAGGAGCAGACGCAACTGCGCATTTGTGAACTGTGTATCAACGAAGACAGAGTCCCCACAATGCGCGAACCCGCACAAGTGCTGCCTCAAAGCGAGGGCCCTGCTGAACCCACTACTATTGTGTCAGGTCATGCTTTTCAAAATGCCTGCCACTTGAATGCACCTTGATTGTGTCAGGTCATGCTTTTTAAAATGCCTGCCATTTGAACGCACCTCCATTGTGCCAGGTCATGCTTTTCAAAATTCCAGCCATTTGAAAGCACCTCCATTGTGCCAGGTCATGCTTTTCCAAATGCCAGCCATTTGAATGCACCTCTATTGTGTCAGGTCATGCATTTCAAAATGCCAGCCCTTTGAATGCACCTCTATTGCGCCATGCTTTTCAAAATGCCAGCCCTTTGAATGCACCTCTATTGCACCAGGTCATGCTTTTCAAAATGTATGTACAAGAGTCAGACCTGTTTTTTGACCACCTGTGGGAGTTACCCAACTTCTGGTTTTTGTGGATCCGTACTTGCCCCATTGTCCCCTCTTTTGTGATTGTTGACTGTCCTTAATGGGTGACATCCCTGTTATATAGCTTCCGGCGCACTTAATTTCAGGCATGGGCTGTCACGGTTGACTCGACTTGTCACTCTCATTGTCAGTTGACCTTATAACCTACGGCTAAATGGGCTATTGATAAATTTGTTCATAGGCGATGATGCCGGGTGCTACATACACATCAAGTGGGTCAACTTACCATCTACATTTTGGCTTTTGTTTAGTCAACACCAGAGATTTAGCACGGGATGTTCCGACTGACACTGGCCGCCATTTATCTGGGATTGACAAGATGTTGAACAAACATTCATTTGATCTGCAGTATATGTCGTTCAAATGCGGCACATTCCCTTTTAACCACGGAACATTCAGCTAATGTGAAGCACATTTCTGGGAGATACAGCACATGCTGCCAGAGAAATGTGCTGTCCATCAGCGCACATGTGAGTTTATCGAAGCATTCATGCAAGAAGAGAGTCGCAGAATATTATGTCAGGAGGACTCTGCTTTACTTGTAAGGAGCCAGGACATTTGGCACGGAACTGCCCTAAAACCACGATAGTTACTTCCAAGAAAAAGGGAAAGCCGTCTGGCCTGAGTGCAAACACCACTAGCATAACTGTGGCTTCTGCCTCAACCTCGAACGATGCATTGTACGAAAGTACAGAAGTCGTGGAGACTCTCCACGTTGGAAGCCTCGGTTTGGAAGTCGAGGAGGGCGGGGAGTTCCTGAAGAGTTATGAACAATCTTTACGAACCTTGATTCATTTTGCGCTGAAATGGAAGCCGCTGCGTCTTCAAGTGTCGACTCCCAAAGTGTACCCCAGAACCCCATCGGTGACTTGTATGCTCAGCACGCTAAATTAGCTCTGCATTTTGCGCAGCCTTACCCTGGTGAAGAGCCGATGGGTGAGGAAGAACACTCTGAGCTTGAACGCTTCGGAGTTTGTCGTCTGAATGAAACTCAGTATATTATATTCGACCACAGAACAAACGAAGACGTCCTTATCGACAATCTCTTGTTGAGAGATCCAGAGTTCATGATGGGTTTCTGGTATGCGCAACAGCGACAGGAATTGTTGGGACTGGACCCACTTGCCGTACCTTTAGAAGAGCGATATACTGCCGCTCTGGGAGACGCTCTAATTGAAGGTGCTTTAATCGCGTTCAACAGGGCCTATCCGAGCGATGAGGATCGGTTTGAAGTGACCGAGGGACCTTCAGACATGGTCATTATCATCGATAGTGGTCTTAATGTTGAAACCACCCTGCCAAGGGCTCACCTTTGCGACGATCTCATAGAATGGCATCAGTTCGCGGCTCGAGCGATGGATCCCGCAGCTGACGAGTACAATATTGTGTCTGCATCTTCGAGCGAATTTGAGGTTGTGTCGTCCGTCTGACGAGGATATGAGTCTTCCTTGTCAGAGGATGATATGCCGTCCCTGAGAGCGGTTTCTGATACAACCGAGGACCAGGATGAGGCGTTTGAAGATCGCCTTCGTCTTTGGGAACGTGCTATAGCTCAGGATGAGAACAGGGCTCGCAACATGGTCTTGCCGCGTGCTCACCGTTTGGGGGACATCCTTGGTGAGAGTGCGGCAGCTCTCCTTGAGTTTCTTGAGCCCTACCTAGGGGATGAGCGCGTTCCTTGGAGCGATGAGCGTCGCGATCAACGGCGCTTCAGAGTCTTTCGTGCTTCCAAGGATTTCTATTTGGTTGAAGACGCTTTCTTCGGAGAGGATGCAGTGTTACCTTTGAAATACCTTCGGGATCCTGAGTTCAAGCTGGGCAGCTGGTATGCAGGTCAGAGAGCTGAACGACTCGGTTTGAAGGATTACCAACCACATGGAATCCATTCCATTACAGTGGAAGACTTGCTTGCCAATGGAATTGCGCAGTATTTCTCCGAAATAAGCCGTGAACTACCGTCCTTCGGCCAGATAACTGCCAGTCGGGCAAAGCGCCAGGGTCCAAAGGCTCCCAGGGAGATGGATTATTATTTGATCTTCATACCGTTGGATGATTTCGACTTACAAGAGCGAATCCCCGAGGATGAATTGTTGAACCCCCGTCTGGATCTGGTACAATGGGTCCAGAAGCGAAAGGCTAAGTTCACCTTGGCCCAGAATAATCGGTTGAATGGATGGTTAGATACCAACAAGAATGATTACCTTGGTTCAATTTTTGATGACCCATATCCCGAAGATTTCGCCGAAGGCGTAGTATTCTGCGGAGGTGCTCAGATCCCACCTGATAGCATGAAGGGAATTTCTTGCGCCGCGTCGATGCCACGCGTGCCGCAGCGTGTGGTGGCTAAACCACTCATCGTCGTTGTTCTTGTCAATGGTCAACCGGTCCGGGCCTTAATTGACTCGGGCTCTCTCGGCGATTTAATTTCTACCATTGTGGATCAGTTGAAATTGAAGTGCGAGGAACTCCCGGAGCCTATCACCTTGCAGCTTGCTGTCCAAGGATCTCGTTAAAAATCAATCACTCCGTAATGGTGAATTACCGTTATCAAGACATAAATTGTCCTCGTCAATTTTTGGTGGCCAATTTGGGCGGATACGACATGATCCTTGGAACGGCTTGGCTCTACCAGCACAAGGTAAGCATCGGTTTGAATCCCGCGAGAGTGTGCATAGGAAGTGCTGATGTCTTACCCTTGGAAGGCGTTGCTACCCTCCGCATTTTCTCAGTAGCAACCGGTGTGACCAAGACGAGTTGGAAGCCGCGAGGCAGGAATTACTTGAATATGCGAAGCCTATCTGTAGAATCGCGTCAGACACGCCTTTGCCTCCACTCCGAGCAATAAATCATATTATACCTCTGATGATGAAGACAAGAATTGCCATGGAGGCCTTCTCGTTGTCCGGAAGCCTTGAGACCTCAATGGGATGAGAAACGGAGGGCGTACCTTCGGTCTGGGCAATGGAAAGATCACAAATTCAGGGAATACCGGCACCTATGTTGCTAATTCCTAAGCCAAAGACCAGTCCTCCGCGACTGCGCCATCGTTGTGGACTTGCGGGCTCGCAACGCGAATACCCGTAAGATGACTTCGCCGTTGCCCGATATGGAGGAGATTTTGCGGCGAGTAGCTCGCTGTAAGTTTCGCTCCCGATCGATGGCAAGATGCATACGAGCAAATACGAGTGGTGCTGGAACACGTTGAACGAACGGCGGTAAGCACGCCTGACGGAAATATGGTTAGTTGGTACTTCAACAAGGAGCTGTAATGTACCAGCGACTTACCAGTCTCTAAGGACTACTTGTTTTCCGATTTTATTGGCCTTTATTGGCCGTTCATGGATGTTTATCTGGACGATATGTTATTTACTCGGACACTCTAGAAGAACACATAGAACACGTCAAGAGATTATAGACGTGCTCAAAGATCAGAAGTTTTACATGAATGCAAAGAAGTTTCAACTGTTGAAGCCCGAACTCAAGGTACTTGGTCGCGTCGTGGATGACGAAGGGATCCGTATGGATCCAGACAAAGTCGACTCTGTTCTGGCTTGGAAAGTACCCACGAATCGTAACCCTGCGTGGGTTTTTGGGATCGGTAGGCGATTGGCGGTCCGAATCCCATGGGGTCTTGCACGTTTGACCGGAGATACGGGCCCTTCCGTTGGAGCTACACGCATCAACGAGCATTTGAGGACATTAAAACGCACCGTAGAGGACGGACGAAACCATCGCCGTAAACCCCTTGAATATGGTCCCGATAAACCAACGATATGGTTAATAACCGATGGTGCAGTACAGAATCACTGGCGTTGTCTGCCAGGGTGCTCATTGGAAAAGCGCGAAAGTTGCCGGCATTTTTCTCAGCAAATGAACTCTGCTCAGCAGAATTACCCTGTTCACGAAATAGAGATGCTCGCTGGATAGAATCGATGTTGAGGCATCGTGATATCCTACAAAGGTGTAAATTCGTCTGGGTGACGGACCATAAAGGCTTATTCCACCTTTTGAACCAGAAAAACCTGTCCGGCCGGCAAGCGCGCTGGGTTGAAAAGATCTCGGGGTTTGACTTCGAGATCAAGTATGTACTGGGTACAGAAAATGTCCCCCGCAGATGCCGCTGTCGCGTATCTACTCAAACGAGGCCCCTGGCACAGTCCGAGCGTGGTCGGAAAATACATATCATGAGTTATAGACAACAATGAATTAGAAATCAACTCGATTACCCATGCCTGTATTTGCCGGGCGCGAAGCCGTGCCTGTCAAGCGACAGAGTGACTCGGTCTATGACACTGCAAGCCGCACAGAAGCTGGAAACGCACCAAGTTCGGTTGAAAAGCCTAAATTTGGGGTCTACTATCCCTGGAGACCCAAAGGAGGGCGGGAGTACACCAAAAAAGCGATTCGAAAATTTCAACTGGAATTCCAGAGAACCAGAGGACGAGACGGCTGACTACCTTTGGAAATTACTGAAGAAACGAACTATTAGATGATTCTTTACTTCATGTCGTCAAGAGCGGATGCAAGGCTTGGATATTCCAGCATGTGGCTAACAAGTATGATCAAGACTCATCTTTAAGCACATCCTTGAGAATCCAAGCTTACCGGCAATTTGAAGTCGAAAATGGACTGATCTTTATGAAAGGAGTGGATCGCCGGGTACTTGCATCCACAGGTAACATACCGGGACGAAACCTGCGGGAAATTGTCATTTCCGAAGCGCATTCCAATGGCTCACCTAGGACCAAGAAAAACGGTTGATTACCTTCGAGACCACGATTGGTGGAAGGATATGGTGGACGACACACAGGTTTACTGCAACTCGTGTGTGACCTGCAAACAGAGCAAGCCCAATAATCAGAAACCTTACGGTTTCTGCACTCGTTGAATCCACTCAACCGTGGGAGTCGATAGGAATTGATTTTGTCGGTCCTCTTCCTGAATCCAAAAATCGGGACAGCACTTTCAACTCGATCACAGTTGTAATTGATCTACTCACCGGTATGGTTCACTTGATTCCCAGCCGCATTAATTACACGGCCCGCCAACTCGCCGAGCTTGTGTTTGAGCAGATCTACAAGTTACATGGTCTACCTAAATCCATTGTTAGTGATCGCGATGTCTTGTTTACAAGTATCTTCTGGCGACGTCTACGAATTAATTGGCACTAAATACATGGTCTACCTAAATCCATTGTTAGTGATCGCGATGTCTTGTTTACAAGTATCTTCTGGCGACGTCTTACGAATTAATTGGCACTAAATTGAATATGTCGAGTGCGTACCATCCGGAGTCGGATGGTGGAAACCGAGCGAGCGAATCGCACGATTACGCAGATGTGCATCAGTGCGTTGGCCACAAGCAACGCGATTGGGTCTCCAAGTTGCCTATGATAGAGTTCGCGATGAACTCGGCGAGATCCGAGACCACCGGTACCACCGTTCTTCCTGAATACCGGTCGCATGCCCCGTTCATTGCTATGGAACGTGGATCGGAACCGAGAGTACCCCGGCGTCGCTAGATTTGCTCTTGAAAGGTGCTGGCTATTATGGCGCCCATGACAGCATGCTAGCTGCCAGAGTAAAGCAGACGCGCACAGCGAATAAGAAACGCCAGGCCGCACCTTTTTCGGTGGAAGATTGGTCTATCTGTCCTCCAAGAACATTAAATTTGAGAAAGGATTAGTGCGAAAGCTGATCCCGAAATTTATCGGGCCTTACCGAATCATTCGGGATTTTGCGAACAACTCGTTTCAGATTGAGCTGCCGGATAACTTGAAACAGCGCGGTGTCCACAATGTATTCCATAATGCACGTCACTCTCTTTATAAAATTAGCCTGTCTGTCTGAAGCCTTTTCAAACTCCGCCATCAACTTCTCTCCGCCTTTCGTCCATCTGTGGCTTCGCTCTCATGCCGCGGCCACGGGCTGTGCCGCGTCAACGGCGCGTTCACACCGACTCTGCTCACCAACTCAGGTAACGTGCACAGTTTACTTTTTTTGCACTACTGATAAAATGAACCATTCAAAGCTTCAACCTAAAAAATTGACATTTCTGAAGGGGATGCGACGCCGCAAAGCGGCCGAGCAACCGCTTGTATTATATTGAAAAAAGTTCTGTCAGAGCCGTAAATAGGTGCAAAATAACACAATAGATTTCTACTCAGCCAAATTAATGTCCATAATACATTCAATAGTACGCCTAAAATCCCTCCAGAGGTACACTCACTGCATTCCGCAGGCTGTTCTGCCGACGTGCGTCGGCAGCGCCGGACGTCGGTACACTATGCCGACCCCTTCTGACATAGATGGTCATTTATTTCATCCCGGTACGCGGCCTTCAGCGCCTCCAACAAGTGTCAAAGACAATCTGAGGCCTCATTCGTTTGGTGACATTGTGGTGACAGCATGGGAGTGATGTTCTTGTGGACCCACAAACCAAAACACGTGTGGCATTTCATAATTTAAGCGAACGCACACGATTTCGACTTAATCAGGACTCTTTCAACTTAAATATGATACTGACGGCTCCCAAAGCGCATGGGTGGTCAATTTGAATGCCCAAGAATCTTTCCCGAGGCATTCCGAGGGAAGTTGCGGGGGCAAAAGGGTAAACCGAACACCAAATTTGGAAGCCCGTGTTAATCCCGTATCACGATGTTTTCATTTGTACTCTTACACGATGTTTCTGCTCTGTATTGCACCGGTTTGGTCGAGCGCAAGGCGGGCGGTGGCGAATTGAGGATCTCGGCCGAAGGAGGTCGGCACCAGCTGCCGACAAACGTCAGCGGGTTGTCAGTCATTGTCAGGCCAACTTTGCCGACGTCAAGTCGGCAGGCAGTGCTGACACACGTCGGCACTTGTCAGTATTTGTCTGGCACATGCTGCTGCCGACAAGCCCTCGGAATGCAGTGACTTAATTCAAAAACTTTTCTCTGGCCGATTTGGCGTCTAAATTTTGGTAGCGGTGGCTAGATGACCTGCACCATACGAGAGCCCATCCCTTCCCATGTCGCACTCGCCACCTTCTAGTTCTACACTACTCCCCAGCCCGACTGGGTGAGGGAAATGTTACTGGATCCAATGGCTCTTCTGGGGCAAAAGCAGCTGCACCCAGAAGTACCATTGGTCCGTCTTGTGCAAATGCCATGCAAGGTCCTGCAGATAAAAGGATTCTGCTCTTGGGAGAAACACATGTGAGTACTTTTGACTGTCTGCTACCAGTCATGTTGACTCTATGTTTTGCAGCAAAACTGATCAACACAAGGGCCTGAAGGCGTGGTGTCTGAGGTTCAGGGCTCATCCATAGTTTCAATTGGATTCCTTTGGGACATGGTGCGTTCAATTTGCGCTGCAAATGCGCAGGGGATGGCGTCCTAAAATTTCTGCCGTTGTCCAGAAATAGAATTTTTGCTCATGACATTTTTTCTTGGGACAGCTATAACTTTGATTTTCGATACTCAAATGACCTAAATTGTTGATATGGTGTAGTTCAACACATACCTCAGGGGATGGTCTACTACGATAGTGAATGTGGCTGAAACTACTGTCCATTGCTCAGTATGGTGGAGCCCGATTTTGCTATTCCGATGAGCGGCACTGTGTATCGGTAATACTGTCTATCAACTTTGTATAAAGAGTGCCATCCCCTAGATATCATGTCACCCTCTTTATAAAATTAAGCAGTCTGAGCAACCAGCCCTCGACTTCCCCATCATTAACAAACTCCTGTCCCCTTTTCGAGTGTGGGGTCGTCAGAAATCCTATGAGCATGAATGAGCATGGTACAGATTGCACATGGATAAATTTCAAACTGGTGACTCAAAGTACCATTTGAATGCACCTCTACTGTGTCAGGTCATGCTTTTCAAAATACCTGCATTTGAACGCACCTCTATTGCACCAGGTCGCACTTTTCAAAATGCCAGCCATTTGAATGAGCCTCTATTGTGCCAGGTCATGTTTTCAAAATGCCCGCCATTTGAATGCACCTCTATTGCGCCAGGTCATGTGTTTCAAAATGCCAGCCATTTGAATGCAACTCTATTGCACCAGGTCACACTTTTCAAAATGGCAGCCCTTTGAATGCACCTCTCGTGCGCCAGTCATGCTTTTCAAAATGCCAGCCATTTGAATGCACCTTTATTGCGCCAGGTCATGCTTTTCAAAATGGCAGCCACTTGAAATTGAATGCATCTCTATTGTGTCAGGTCATGCTTTCAAAATGCCCACCATTTTAACACACCTCTATGCGCCAGGTCATGCTTTTCAAAATGCAGCCATTTATTTGAATGCACCTCTATTGCGCCAGGTCACGCTTTTCAAAATGCCAGCCATTTGAATGCACCTCTTTTCGAATGTAAGGTGTTGTTGACTGCGTGCAGTCGAAATGCTAACACGTGGCATCACGGTGTGTGACACATCATTCTCCTCTTCCAGTCCATTCATCTTAACCAGATTCCTCAGATTTACTGCCGCAGAGTGCCACAACTGGTACCCTCGAGTCCGTCTTCTTAGGCAATAGCGAGCGCAATTTCAAGCAAAACTGTGTCTTGGGATCTTTTTCCCTTGGCTTCCTCATTGCAGCCGCAGCCTCGCAAAAAATCAAACAGGTGCAATCCCAAACCCAAGTGCTAGGTTTGCCTCTATAGACAGACCAGTCACTGGTATAACAATCGTGACACGCCCCATCGTCCCCCCTTCGCGCTCGCTGTCCCTACGCCGCCGCCGACGTTGACGAAAACAAATATAACCAGAATACACGTAAAGTACAAGAAAAAATAAAAAATATTAGTTTGATGGTGGCGCCTGCGTAAATTTGCGGAAAATACAACAAAAATTGGAAATTTATTTCGGTGCGCGCACTTGCGAAGCGCTGTCTGAAACGAGAACTTAACTCGGATCGACCGGTCCGTCTATCGACAAAATTCATAGACAGACGGTCACCGTTCCATATTGCCCATAACCCCTCAACAAAGTACTCACAAGGGTCTCATCCTTCGAGCGCAATGAAACGATGGCGGTGTAACGGGTGGCCTCGCCTGTGAAAGACACGTAATATTTCTTGTGTTGTGTCGTGTCATTTCAACCGGTGCAGGTCCCAGATATCTGTGTGAATTGCATCACCCATTTCTCCGCTGCCTCGTGTTTGATGCCTTGGAGATGGGTTTCCGGGTCACCCTGCCATGTAAGCATGACTTGCATTCGTCTGTGGAGGTAGGTTGTGTCTCGTCCAACTCTAATCCTTCCACCAACTGATTTTTAACCCAGTTTCTTCGCGGCATTCACCCGTATGTGACCCATAATTATGTGCAGCTCGTCGGGTGTGACCACAAGCGGCCGTCCGCTGTATTCGCGCGATGCGTGGGAATTTCAACGCGAACTCGATATAGGCGTGAATGAAGGGAATTGCACCGATTCGGCGATCTCGAGCATCAAAGATGCGGCACACCTGCTGTCGAAAATGGAGGGGAAATCCGGCTGTGTGATGCGCGCGATAGAGATAAGAGACACCGAGTTTAGGTGCATACAAAACATCCTTCACAAGGACTTTTGTTGACCTGTCTTTGCCGTTGGGTACCTGGACATACATGTCACCCTTGCAAGCGCGTCAAGGCGCTTGTTGTCTGCCGCCATAACTGCTCGTGGCTCAATAGCCCTATAATTTATCAACCGATGCCACGATGGAGTCATGTGCGGTGTAGCACCCGAGTCACCTCATATTGCGGATCAGTGATTACGGCTACCGTGACGAGTTTCTGTAATGTGAGTGATGTTTCCTCCGTGGCTTCTTCTTCCGTGGGACTATCCTCTTAATCGTCACTGTCCGAAACGTCCTCTACCGCAGGCATGTCCGCATACGGATCCTTGAATTCCCCCTGGTCCACGTCCGGTTCCTCGAATAAATCGAGGTCTTCATCGTCCGGCCCATAAATTGCTGCCATCCATGCAGCTTCCAAATCCTGTTCAACGTTTGGCTGTGTTGGCTTTGCCAGCCTCCTTCCTGTGTGGGTTTTGGCCTTCCTTTCCGCCTCCCTTCGCCCAGCAATCCTTTGCCATGTGCCCCTTTTTACGGCAGTTGTAACATTCCATCAATTTCTTCGGCTTCTTACGGCCGTTCCCGTAGAACGCGGCCTCTTTCTCGCCCTTGCCATTGGCCCGGACCCTTTTCGGTCAGCCTCGTCACTGATGCCTTGCAGCACCGTGTCTGGGTCGAGATTTTTGCCAAGAAGTGTCGCTGCACCCGTAAGTGCTGAGAGATATGTTTTGAATGTGGCGGGGAGGGAACCGAGAACAATTGCGACAAAATTATTGTCCCCGGAGTGTGCGCCTATCGCGATGAGGTCCTTGCGAATATATTGCAGCTTGGTGAGGTGAGCCTTTACATCACCTCCTTCTGCGCAACGCTCGTCTTGAAGTTTCCGGCGCAGATCAACTGTGACATCTTCGACTTCTTCTCGAATTCCCCCTTCACCTTTTCCCACATATTTTTCACAGTATCCTCCTCCTTCACCTACAAAAACAGTGAATCCGGAATTACCGAAGCCACACCCTGTTTACTTAGTAACAGCCTACTCCGATTTCCAGAAGCGCCGGCGTGACAAATATTCATTGTTGGCCCTATTGGCAGAGCTGGCGCCAGCTCTGCCAGCTCGAAAACATTTTCCTGATGCACGTCACGAGACATGATTGATTGAGTGATGTGCTCCTTCGCTTCGGTTGCTTTATTATCTTTCGCTTAAGCTAGCCGATTGCAAGCTCAGTAGCCCAGTTAGCTGCTCTTGAGCCGCTTTGTAAATAAAAGCCAGTCATTTCGTTGAAGAAACGGTAAGGAGAGTGGCAGCGTGATGGACCAATAAGGTCATGAAGTGATCCCCGCTGTCAACTGCCACTAAGTATTGTGGGTCCAGCGGTGTCCCCAGGTCTCTTTCTTCCAATTTTCGCTACCTACATACCAGCCAATATCCAATGCCGAGATTGAGTGTCCTCCATGCAGTCTTCCTCCAAGCGTAGACGAACTTGCTTGGCTCTCCCTTCAGCGCTCACTGTCAGATTGTCGCCTTCCACCCTGCTACTCTGCTTCCTTCGAAGTCCTTACCCACCATAAGATTGGCTTTCTATTTCCCCCTTCTCTTGACATCCAGATTCAGCGCCCGCTGTCAGACTGTAGTCGCCGATCAGAAACCGCTTTCGAACTCAAGGTACGGCGGTCAATTCTTTGAATTTCAATTGATTCAAGCGCCCTGCTCGTCAAGCCAGACGGCTCTATCGTCAGGTCATAGCACCTCTCGCGTGGAAACATTTGATCCTATGACAAGACACTGGAAGTACTCTCGAAGGGAAGATCGCAGATGTCTATAGGAATTGCACTAATCTAAAATACAAGTCTCTCTCTTCAACTCGCCTGAACTCATTGAAATCAATGGGATACTAGATGCTTGTCCCTGCCATTCATTGAGCTGAATGATGCGAACGAGAGACCCTAAATTTTGGTATCAAATGCCTGCTCTTGCTTCCCCGCTTGGTATCACTTCATATTACTTAAGTCGATGATGGTCTATTGGATTTAAGTGATTGATTCCTAGTACACGCTCGACTTCTTTTTTATGGCGGAAATATTTTTTGCTCGATTTATCAGAATTTTTTGGTGCCCATAAAGTCGGGACTCGTGCCGAATTGATCGAAATTGCACGGTAATCCATGCAGTTTCTAAGAAATCTCTTCAGTTACATCATAATATTTTGCCTGCCGATATGAATTGAGTGCAATGGAGACGTGTTCTGCTACATCATAGACCGGTAACCGATCTGTCTACCAGAAAACAAGTTTGTCGGTGGACGGACCGGTCGAGCTGGGTTTTAATTTGAATAAGCCCCGAGCGATCACGTTTCTGGCACATGAAATGTATTTGCACCTTTGAGAAGTCCTTGACAAACAATACACAACTCATCTCTGGTCTGCTCCCTCACGCGATGCGACGCGATAAGACCCATCTCAAGACGTTCGAGATGCCGAAAACATTGCTCCATCAAGTTCGACGTACAAAGAATCCGCTGACACGCCTGAAGCACCTTGAAAACGAAATCTGCCGGTGTGGCTCATCCCCGCCGCTTCAGTCTACAAACAATTATGAGTCTTCCTTATCAACGTTATTTCGGCCTGCTAGAAAATTTCCAATATAGAAATTTGCAACTTTGCGCGGCCTGCGGCAGCCGGCCTCCATTAGCACGTGCAATTTACACTGTTTCGCCAAATTATATTTTTCAAAGGTGCAAAGTTCGTGAATTTACTTCAACAAGGAAGTTCAAACCATGTTGCTCTTCTCACCCATTGAAATAACTGGTCTGGAGAGCTCAGATGATTCCCAACTCTCTTGTTACAGTCTACGGCGATTCCACGCGCTCGCTCTCACTCATAACTGGACTAAAATAAAACTACACGAATTATTCTTGAAAGTCGATTATTACATTATCCTTTGCTTCAAGTCATGACAGCGTGAGGATGACTCAGAGAGTTCTAATAACCCAGTTTTTGGACCTAGAACGACATTTGTATGTCATTAACCATTTTATGTGGTGTAAACAAGATCAGAGTGCACCGTGCCTCACAATGTTCATTCAACATGGATTTCTGGTTAACGAAGTCGGGCGTGGTGAACCGGACAGTCCGCGGCAACAATCAGTTCGTCCAGGCTTTCATATTATCCGGATTCGGCAAATCTGCGCCCTGGGAAATGCCTTTCGTGGATCAAGTTTCGCATTCCTCTCCAGATGGCCGGAGTAGCCCAGAAAGTGCGAGATCAAACATTGCGTGCGTCATTTCACTCAAATTGTGCACATATTTTTCCCGCAGCCCACTCCGCAATCACCTGATCTCAAGCTGTGGCATAGTGCAGCGCGCCGCTTTCAATAAGAACGACGGTCCGAAAGGGCGTTGTACGGACTTACCGGATCGGAACCGACTCCACGATTGGATCTACCGTGCCTCGGATCATTCTTTAGGAGGCAACATTATACTGTAGATCGAATTGTATTTTCGTCCGAAGGCATTTTGGACACTCACATTTCGGTTGCAGACAAGAAGGACGACTACATGCCAGTCACCAACAATCGACCTATCATTGGGAGATTATCCGTGATCCTCCTCAAGGTGACTCTTTATGCCCTCTCGGCACCCTGGATGTGCCGACCAATCAAGATCACGATACCCGAAGCAATCCGAAAAAGGTCTATTCCAGAAATTCCAGAGTCTAGCCGAGGAACACCCTCATCGGCTTGGCCTGTTTGAGAACCGAATATCAAACGACGAGGAATTTATCAAGCAATATGAGGGGCTATCTCGCGTCATACTACGGAAGCATCCTTTGGGCAGTGTAAAAAATCATAACGTCAAAAGGCAGCTGACTTCAGCTCACAAATGATTGCGGCTATGGTGCAAGTCACCTAGCTGCCACTACCAGGAATTACTGGCCAAATCGGCGGGAGATTTTCTTTTTGATTTACAGCTAATGTCGGAACCGAAGGCGCGAATGAAAATCTCTTCTTTTGGGACATTTTCGGAGAATTGTAAAAAATCTCATCCAGTTCTCCACCGATTTGAATGAAATGTATCTAGATATGTTGGGCTAATTCATGCGGAATTAGTGACAGAGAATTTGTGAAAATACAAGCGCTCGGGGGACCGCTCCGCGGTCTCCCTCCCCCTTTATTGATCACAGAAATTCAAAAAATGTAAAAACCCTGTCAACGAAACTTCATCGAGCAATATTGGGGATACGCGAAGCATGCACCCAATTTGTAGTCTCTTAAACAGACATATAACAATTTTTTAACCTCGTACCTCGGTTTGTTATAGTCTGTTTGAAAAGTTTGATCGTGTGATCGCTGGCCTGCTTATTATATAATCACAGAAATTCTCGGTGCCAGTGACAATCCTACGACGTATTTCTGGGAATTTGGACTCTACAACAATGTTCAGTAAGCCAAAATGAACAATTTCTTATGCCAACACTCAACCGGAAAGTCAAAGAATGTCGAGATTGATTTTTGATGGGCCGGCAACGTCCGGCATCTAGGGAATGATTTAGACGGAAATAGCACCAAGACTCACAATTTCAAAGGGCGGGCATTTTGAAAAGCATGACCTGACACAATAGAGGTGCATTCAAAGGGCTGGGGGGTTCATCTGGCACCAGGTATCGTCATTCTCAGGATGTGAGTCACGATTTATCCATCTTTCTTCGGCCTCCTCACAATAACTCTTTACTGTCCATTCATCTTATAATGCATTTCGCCCCTCGGCTGCTGCGCTGGAGGAGCAGGCAAACGCCCCCATGGCGGACGTCGACACACTGCCGGGGATCGCGTTTAGGGTATGTATATCCCTGTTCCTTAAGGTCAAATTCGGCACCAATGCCTTCAAAATGTTTGGTCATCTCAAAGACATCAAATCGGGCTTGCCAGTGTTCAACGCCTCCTGATTGTCACTGGGTGCGTCGAGTTCCAAGTCATGGGCTATGTTCAACATATTTTAAGTAATAGCCCCGACAATAGAAAGCTCCATCTATGCCCACAGACTGAGCCGTACACCTGAATTTTGGACACATGTAGCAAAAATGAAGCAGAATCAAAACAATCGATCCACAGAGGGTATACACATGATTCTTGATGCCAAATTGGATATGAAGGGCGAGAATATATCCAGATAAACATTTCTAGGTGGTCAGACCCAGAATACTGCACAATTTTCCGCTGTAGTAAGCGAATTAACGGTTACTTTTGTCAATACCGAGTAGAGGAAGCCACTGGGCCGCTCAATTTACGCTTCGCGCGCGCCACGGGTGTTGTTGGAGTAATATTTGGCTGTGGGACAGTTCGATAATGGACCGAAGAAGGTCCAGCCGTAGGAACAACCTCTGAATCGACTGCAGGTTAAATCCAACCAAGATATATGGGAGCGAAGTGGTACCTGTGGATGCGATGGCAACGCGAGAAATCGGTTTCCGAGGCACCCGTTTTGGGTGCAGTATACGGAGCTCGGACCGACTGACTGAAAGACAGGGGCGCAATATTGCGCGGGCTGCCATCAGGTTGGCTCTTTCGAGCCGGGTTAATCGCACAAATGAATCTTCTGCTATGTGTGTTTCGTCAGTTTCCCTTGATACAATTGTCCTGAAGTCTTGGGGACGGGATAAACCTGCCAGTGTATTCTTTGCCTCCTCCATTTCCTCTGGTGATCCGGTCTCCAGAATGGTATGAAGCGCCAAAATTTGGTGCCGTGTCGCCTCATTTCGAACCTCCTCCGACTGGCGGCAAGTGATCCGGTCCTTTTTAAAGCTGTTCAAAATCAGTAACCCGTCCAACGAGGTAACTCTCGATATCATGACATATGGTGATTCGGTTCCTTTACATTGACGAAGGTTGACAACTGTTTGTTGTAGTGTCTTCCCTTGTGATTTGTGTGCTGTCATCGCAAATGCCGGAAGAACTGGAAGTTGAGTTCTCCGAATCGTCCTGGTGTGCTTTGAATGGTAATGTTTAAATTCAATGCTGACAGTATCCTCAAGAGCAACGACATGGTGGTCCGGCAATCCTTCGATGATTCCTGGTGAGGTGTCTGGGGCCTCAATTACGCATGAAATGGCATGTCTCCGACCTTTCGCGTCCACTCTGTACCGAACACTCTTCAAGGTTCCGGAGCAACCATTGACTACGCCTCCCGGGACATCGAAGTTCTGTGAAATCATCACAGGCATTCCAATAACAAGTGGAATTTTTCCCAGTCGCTGGTTTGTCTGCCCAGAATCCATTCGGTTCAGCCTGTCAATAAGAACCTCGTCCTCAATAGATTTATTTCTTGACATCGTGTCACTCGCATAATACCAGTGCATCGTATGCCCAGTTGCGTCCGCAAAAGCTTTGGCAGCCCTAATATTCAATGCGTCTTTTGTGGCATTGTCTGGCACTATAATCGGGGCTTGCCGCCATTTATCCTCTGTCCAGTCGATGTCCAAATTTGATAAAACTCGGGTATTGAGCAATGCATAGTCAGAGTCAGTGCATCGACCCTCTCGGAGCCTGCTAAGTAGAGCTAAAAATCGCTCATTCTCTGGCCCGCTCTGACACTTGTTCTCTGTTAGAAGGACTACAGTCTTGACCGATAACCAAAGTAATTTTCCGAACACAACATTCTGCTTCGGTCGAGTGTCAGCATTATAAAGAACTCCGGGTGTAATTATATTGGCATACAATCTTTTTTGGCCGACAGGTGGTAACTGCGAGAAGTCGCCAGCGAAGATGATGTTGATTCCCCCAAATGCGTCGGTATTTCCCTTGGCGATACTCAGGGCTTCGCTTATATCATTCAGTAAGGCACATCCAATCATTGAAACCTCGTCTATAAACAGATAATCAACTCCTTCCCACATTGACATTAAATCCCTACGAGCCTTACTGTTCATTCCAAATTTTGATTTCTGTCCCAGGTTCAATGCAGCGTGTAGCGTCATTCCAGAGATATTCCGTGCTGCAACCCCTGTATATGACGCAAGACGAAACCGACGCTCCTGAGACCTTCTCGTAAAGAAATCGGTCAGTGCATTTATAACTCTGGACTTGCCAGTGCCCCCGGGACCACCGAGGAACATGCGTAATGGCTGGTCTCCTTTTTTTAAACTGTGTTCAGCTATTAGCCTGAAAGCTCTTGATTGCTCGGTGTTCAAAGTGTATGCTGCAATCACATCTTCAATTGAAAGTACTGTATCTGCGGGCTCTGCGACCGACTCGGGTACATTAGGCAAACCACTATGAACGGCTGCAATATCTTGGTAATCCATTGACCGAAATCCGGAACCATCTTGGAGTACATCAACAGCATGTTGATTTTTTGAACTGCCTTCAACAGTTGCTGGCGGGTCTTGAAGTGATGCAGACTTTTTCCATCTTTCCTTTCGAGTCTCGTACGACTTGTGCCATCGATGTTCTTGTACTGGGTGCTTATCTTCAACCAATTCGTGTCTTTCCGGTTCCACCCTGCTCTCAGCGGAATTTCCTCCAGAATACGAGAACATTCCGCTGAGCTCGGCAGATGCCACTGACTCGAGAATGTGCAAACTAACTTCATTAACGTGATTTGATCGCGAGAGATCAATTGTCTCGAGATGTTCAAGCATCGTACTTTCGTCCTCTTCATCAAACATATCCTCACCGGCAGATGCCCTCCGTGCTATCTCAACTGAAATACCAGCTCTTTTCCGGTTGCTTCTATTGGCAAAGTGAGCGTCCCGACTGTCCTTACATTCATGCAGAATCTGAATATTGTCGATAGCATTCAAAATGAACGTGGAACACTCATTCCTGAATGTCAAGTAGGCTTCGTACCAAGATTGCCCATGCGGCCGCAGGTCACTGGCATGTCTCCAAGGTTTGAATAGGATGAGCATGAGCCTCGCATGTTTCTGTTTAAGATCCTCAACATCACGACGCGGCATTGCCGCACCAATCGGCACTGGAACCCTTCTGGTGACAGGAGATCTGACACGCAAGAAGTGGCTTGCTGCTTCAATATGACCAGTATTCAAAGACACCTTTGGTCTCAACCGTCCAGAATAATTCAGGATACCATCTGCTTGATCAAAGTCATCCGGATATTCCTCGTCCTCTTCAAAGTCCTCGTCCTCGTTGTCTTGTTCGGGCTCCACGCGGTGTTTTCGCTTTACTGATACCTTTGATACCTTCTCTACCTGAGCAGCAAAGTCCCAAACACAGACATCCTTCAAAGATTCCCCTCGACTTTGATAATCAGCCTCTGCCGCGTTCCGAACGCTTCAGGGAAGTAGCAACGAACGCAAGCCCGCCGAAGCGGGCCCCGCATGAATTGGGCTCGGAGAGACAGGCTACGGTACAAGTACATACAAAAGCGGTGTTACAAGTTCAGTAGTTAGGAAGATAAAATAAAACAGACATGGGAGAGGAGGGTGGGTGACGCGAGAGCACAAGCAAGAAAGCCTGGTGCATTATTAGTTTTCGCTACGCTCTCGTAAATGACGGCGGCGCCGCTCACTCAGTCCAGATTTTGCTTCGTAAATTCACTGCGGCGAAGCCGAGAATGAACAGCAAAAATCTGGAGAGGAAGGAAATGATTAGAGGCGCTGCTAAACGCAGAAGCGCGGAGCGCTTACCTTGTGCTGGGTGGTAAAGGCGAAGCCGTGGGCAGCACAAGGAAATTTCCAACGACATATATATTGTCTCGGATCCGGCCTCCGCTAACTCAATAGCACCGAATCAAGACATGCCGATGAAACGGAGGGACGAGGTCGATTGACCTATGGATAGAAGATATGGCGGTGCCAATATAAATTGTTTTTGAGGCGGCGGAGCCGCGTATCACGCGTCGGGTGGGCGCAGAGGCCTCCGAAAAACCTCCCTACCCCCGGAATCCAATTTTACTCCAACCACCTGGTTTGCGGATGGTAACGGCCGGCCAGCTTTATCAAAAATTAAGGTAATCTCATCTACATCTAAATCCCCTTCCTCTGCACCTGAATCTGTAACAGAGCGGACAGCAGTCCCGAAATCAACGTGTTCCTCGGAGTTTGATGGGAGTTGATCGTTCTCTGCTTCCAACTCATCCGGCGCCACAATCGGAACTGACTCTTCCGGATTTTTGATACCGGAGACATAGCACTCTGTGCTGGGATCCTCGTCATTGATGAATTTCTCAAAACCCGTCCAATAGAGGCTGGTGAATTTGTGACTTGTGAAGTGGTCTTCATAGCCCATCAAGTAGGATACGACTTGCTGGGCAGACAGTTCCTGCTTCGCTATCATCGAGTGTGCACATTTCTGCAATAATCGACGAGCCCTCACAGTATATTCATCAACGTTCGGATCATACTCCCCTAGCCTTCCGACAGCAAGTTCTAATGCTGCATACGCTACATGTGCTTGCAACTGCGTCTTTGTGATATAATCGGTAATGTAATACAGTATGGCCTTGGCTGCAGGTCCTGAACCAATGAATTTTATATCCATATTACAGCGAATAGCTTCCAACATCGTCTCATTGAAATTATTGACTAACCCATCCAGACATCTCAGGGTAAGTTCGCCAGTCTCGGGATCAAAGAAACTGATAGGAACGGTGTTGGTTTCGTCCAGATCAAACCGACATTCCTTAGGATCGGGTGGTCCGCGCCAATATTTGTAACATGTTGGGTGATGAGTGTGGAACTGGCATTTTTTACCAAGTTATGCAGATCCTTTTGGCGGGCAGCCGATGGATTGTGAGTATTATCTGATTCTGTGGGGCCTCTTGTTGAACATGGGTGCACTTTCCCAAGTCCCAAATTGAAACTTGGATCTGGGTCCACAGGGATGCTGTTCGAAATCGTGTCATCTAGGAACGCCAGGAGTCTCTTCTGAAACTCCAAGTCCCCGCCATTCGCTAAAGCCTTATCCTTGATTTGATTCGGATTCAAGCCACCCTCCAGCCATATGAGCATATGGCAATGCAATGTACCTCGGCCCTGTGCTTCAACACACCCGTAATATGCCTTGACCACTCCGAGGATTCCCCCTCCAAGTCTTTCTGCTTTGGATCGTACCCTAATATCTCCGAGATAAATGCTTTCATGTAGACATTGAAAAATTGCGCAGCAACGGCTGGATTCTTTGCAACCAAGCAGGATTGGTCAAAATAGTCTGGTACAGTGTCCAGGGTCATCTTATCTAAATCTATTTCGTCACCTGCTAGAAATTTTACCAGTGGATTGTAGACGTCCGCTGGATTAATTGTTATATAGAAACTGGGAAGACCTTTCTCTATCATTAATGCCCGAATCTGATTCCGCATTACAAGTTTAGATTGGGATGAGCCTTCCACATGTGCATTGATCACATTGACCTCCTGCATTAATTTCAACACCCGGCGCTCCTCCGCATTGTTGGCAGTCTTGGCGTCACCGTTGGCAATACGTTCGGATACCAAGTGAACTGCTTGAGGTGAGACTGTTGCAAACTGAGCCGCAACACGATCAAAATTCTTTCGCTTCACCTTCAGGTGGGTTCGTAATAAAACCTGGCGTCGTTGCAGCATATTAAATGCCGTGAATAGGAAGGAGTAGTGAGTCTGAAAGCGTCTGTCTGCCAGATTAAACAAGTGCTTAATATGTGTCTTCATTGCGAAAGGAGTTTGGCGTCTTTCATCTTCGCAACCACCAATTCCATATGGATATAGTGTCGGATAAATCATAGGGAACAGTGCCGGATTATCGAATTCGTTGACAGGGTTTTTGTCGTGCGGAATACCAAGATAATTATTCCCCGGGAGGTTCATGTGTTTGACTGCGGCCTGGCGAAGCTCATTTGAAGAAGCATGCCCTTCAACATCCATCACAACCACAGATTCGAAAGGAAAGGGTTTGGTAGTTGGAGGATTCATAATTGTGGACAAATCCGGCACAACTATGGAAGGTTCAACATTTGTATTGTTGTGATCTACTGTTGTAGTTTCGGCCTGCGGAGTGGGGACATAAAATTGAGGTCAGGATGAGCGTGTAAAGAGGGAAATATTTAATCTGTTCTTTGTTTACAAAATGATGGCTAGTGCCTGTAACGAGGCGCATCTCCACCTTTCTTTCAACTCTCCCATCACTCCATCACTCCATCACTACCATCTCCCACGACTTCCTCATCGCTACCTATCTTCCAACCACTCTCAACTGTTACCTTCATTTGTTTCCACACGGACCATCATCTACGTTTCTGTATCTGGTTGCATTGGCATAGTCACTCTGAAGTACTATAAAATACCTACCTAGTTTGTAGTGCGGACAATAAATCCAGACATACACCAAAGTGTTCAACCGACCTTCAACCTACGATTTACACCTGATTCAGCATCTTGAAGCAGCAACTTACAATCAAGTTGAGTTTCTGGGATCCAGGTACCACCTACCCCCGGGTTTACTGGTCACAATTTGCGTTGAGATGGCCCAAAATATTGACTGTTCCTTATCCCTCGTGGGAAAAACCTCGGAGGGGATGCAATAGACACCATTTTTCACGCTAATTCTGATTCTGAACTCAGTTTCAGTCCAGAATTGACGGTTCGGCCACAATAGAACTTGCCTTGTTTGGTTGTCTGCGACTGTACTAGGGGACCATTTCTACAGTCGAAGTTGTGGGTATATACGCCTCCAACAAAATTACGAAGCCTGACCCTTGGGTTTGGCTTGTGCTGCGCCGAGGTTGCGCAAACCTGCGCCAAATTCACTGCGTTCCGGCCTCTTGTAGATTGTAGACTGAAGGTAGACCAAGGGTCCATCTACAGGGGTAGACACATGGGTAGACACAGTCGGTCTAGATTGGTCTACTTCACGTAAATGAATGTAGACAGAGGTAGACCAACGTAGACCAACGTGGCCGCTGGTAAAAATCTGCAGGATGGCCACGCTATACGAGGCTGAGATTGACCCAATCGGGAGCCTGAGGTTGGCCGAGGTGCATCTACCAGAGTAGCCAAAGTCCGTATACATGGGTCTACATAATGTAGACTCGTGTATGTAGATCAACCTCGGCCCATCTGTGTCGATCTCGTGTCGGCAACCTCTGTCTACCCCCGTAGACAGAGGTAGGCAGGCCGGAACGCATGATTTCGTCCTATTTGATGTATTGGACAAATTTCTCAAATCCGGCTTCGTACTTGTGTTTAAACAATGATTTCCGTTTGACTTTCTCTTTTGAGTATGGTGCCAAAGTGTACCGGTGAAGCACTATTATATTTTGAAAACTGGAACCAACTCTTTGGCCCTGATGATGCACCAATCATCAAGTTATACATCGTATTAGAATATTTCTTGTCACAATTTCCGTGTACACTAAAATTCACCACGGCATGCCAAAATGCTACGTTCCCCTGAAGCCACAGCTCGGAGGTCGGGCTCCGGATTGGTCATGTGTTCGGTGGGGATAGGAAATAGTTGGCGTATTTAAACTTTCTTTGGCGCCCTTTAGCGATGATCTGACTGCTTTTCCGCATCGCCACCCAAAATGAACAGTTTCAGCAGTGAAATATATAATTTGAGCAGATCTCACAACAAATCGTTGGTGATCTGTTGTTTGTGATCCGGGCGCGGCTTTCGATCGCGTTTTTGAGCAACTTGAAGAGGTTTTGCCGGTTTCCGCGTTCTTTCTTTGTGGTCGGGATCCCTGATGCTGACGTTTCCGTTGAATCGGCGCTCTCCTTGATTGGATGTGCTATGTGCCAATTCAGCTGAAGCTCGAGGTCTGGAACTCTAAGGTAGCCGGTAGATCTCATCGGAATCTGGAACTGAGATTTCAGAACCTCAACCGAAGTGATCGGTTCCACGTCAGCAGTCACATCTTGAGCCTGGGACCGGGTGGTGCACTCGTCTCTGTGACTGCAATCCTCCCGTCGTTTTTCCTTCGGCTTTGCCCGTATCCCAACGACCCCCTTTTGTTTGTACGGATTGAGTGCATTCTCCTCGTCTTCTGGCGGACCACTTGGGGCGGGAACTGTTGATACGCATCAGTACTCAGGTAATGGTGACTGAAATCGTGTCGACGTCCCTCCAAAGTGTCTGGCTCTCCGCGACCGTCTCCTCCTTCCGGTCTTCCTCTTAGCATGTGATAACTTGGGCAGGTTTTTATCATCTCCTTACCTCTTCAACTGCGAGGGACTTTGAAGCTTGCCTGCTCTGCTGTCGTCGCCGTAATCGACCCGCTCAAAATTTGGGCTTTCCGGGGACTCCGTACCAATCTCTTCACCAGTTGCAGTCAATACAACCTCTCTCATTGGACTGGTGGGTTGAATGCGGAGGTTCTGCGCCTCGGATGAAAACCTCACACGCTCATAATCCAGAAGCTTTGCCTCCGACGTATGATATGTATCTTTGTCCCACGCTTGCGGGAGAAATTGCAAGGGGTTCTCCGGGGCATTCGGTACGGTATTTATACTTAAATCCCAATTATTCCTGCATGTTCCGGCAAGTTCCATTGAGTTCCATATCAGTCAGCGGCCTCGGCTTTGCCTCGGGCTTGTGCTGGATTTCTATCTCCAACACTCTCCTTCAATCCTGCACAATGGTCTCTTGCACACTT
Source organism: Mycena leptocephala (assembly GCA_029378395.1). Lineage (NCBI taxonomy): Eukaryota > Fungi > Basidiomycota > Agaricomycetes > Agaricales > Mycenaceae > Mycena > Mycena leptocephala. The sequence goes on along the minus strand of JARJLF010000016.1, from coordinate 846,394 downwards.
CTGATAACGATTAAGTGTCCATATTTCTCGGGCATTCACCTGATTCTTACCTGCGTCGCAGTTTGCCGCGCCTAGTCGTCGACAAGGATAACCGTGTCATGGCTATGACCTTCAGCAAGCCCAAGAACCAGTCGCCGTAGTGGACCGGGCTCATTAACGCCGCCGGCCACGACGCGACCCGCCTTTATCGCAACGGCGATTTTGAGCACATGTGCAGTTCGGACTGGGCTTCGGCGGCGATTGGGCGCTTAGTGAAACTATGATACTCACTTTGTCATGTTGATTCCTTGTTAGGCGCCGTTCCGCGAATTACCGTACCTTACGCCTCCATGCACTATCACCAATGGACGCTCTCCGAGACATTTCTGTCCTTGGACCTCACCGCCGGACCCTTGGTCGCCATTGCACACCTCTTCGTTCATACAGTTTATCACCAAAGCTCCAGTCGTGTACTATTACCCTTTTTGTTTAAACAATGGCCGTCTCAACAGTGAACGGATTCCCATTCAAATTTTCTGGCCCTTCATTGTATATTATTGAGGTCTGCATGGTCAACGAAAAAAAAAAGAGCTGCTGTAGCATTACCCAGTTAGACGGTGTCGGAACCGTTCCGACACAGTGGTGCAGCAGCAGTTCCCCTTTCAGATTTTTTGATCCTTCATCGCATATCATTGAAGTCTGCATGGTCCACGAGAAAAAAAGAGCTGCTGTAGCATCACCCAGTTCCGACAGACTGGTGCAGCAACAGATTCCCTTCAAATTTTCTGACCCTTCATTGTATATTATTGAGGTCTGCACGGTCAACAGAAAAAAAGACGTGCTGTAGCATTACCCAGTTAGACGGTATCAGAACCATTCCGACACAGTGGTGCAGCAGCAGATTCCCATTCAAATTTTCTGACCCTTCATTGTATATTATTGAAGTCTGCAAGGTCAACGAAAAAAAAGAGTTGCTGTAGCATTATCCAGTTAGACGGTGTCGGAACCGTTCCGACACAGTGGTGCAGTAGCAGATTCCCTTCCAAATTTTCGGACCCTTCATCATATATTATTAAGGTCTGCAAGGTCAAAGAAAAAAAAGACATTCATAGCAGTACCCAGTTAGACGGTGTCGGAACCGTTCCGACATTGAGGCCTGCAAGGTCAACGAAAAAAAGAAGGGCTGCTGTAGCATCACCAAGTTAGACAGTGTCGGAACGGTTCCGACACACTGTTGCAGCAACAGATTCCCTCTGAAATTCTGGGACCCTTCATCATATATTATTGAGGTCTGCAGAGTCAACAATAAAAAAGAGCTGCTGTAGCATCACCCAGTTAGACGGTGTCGGAACCGTTCCGACACAGTGGTGCAGCAGCAGATCCCGTTTCAAATTTTCTGACCCTTCATTGTACTCGTTATTGCAAAAAGTAACCGGAAATTCCCCTGTTGTGATTCCAATTGGTGAGATATTTCTGTTCAAACTACATGTAGATGTGCAGTTGGTTATATGGCCGCCCTTCACCATACTTTCGGCATCGAAAATGATAGGTATGCGTTCAATAAAGCGGTAAGTTTATTGCACGTGATTTTGCCCTGGATGCCCCAAAATGTGTTGTGCAGCATTGCCTGCGTGGATTGACTGGGCTGTGAGTCCCTGAGGGAAATCCTGGGGATGTCCCAGATAGTATATCCAGCAGAGACATGCGGAGGAAGTGGGTGGATGGGGGAAAATAGGACAATATGTTTAGCCAGTCAAACTGGCGTGATCTTGGCCTAAAGTGTTGTCCTGTTGAGCCTAAAAATCGGCCCTTCAGCCCTCTATTCTTGCGCGAGAATAAATGAGGGCACCCAACACCGGCACGGTGTGCCGAGGTTCGTAGTGCCCACTAGTCGTCTCCAATCCATAACGCGGTCTTCTTTGCTGTGTTGTGGGTAGGGAGTTGGACATGTGGGAGAGAGAGATGCCTCCATTAATCCTCAGAACATTGGTAGGAGGTTGATGTGTTGCCAAGGGGTAGCCGATCTGTGATTGCCAGACCGGATGCTGGGTGGTTGGTTTGGCCGTCAGGCCTTGAAAAAATTTCTGGAGCCATTGATTTTACGTCTCCAGGGGCCTCTGGGTGGCCCTACTAACCACAGGCACTGATGTCTTGTATGAGTGTTATATAGCACTCAGAGCCCATGGTTTCAATAAGACGAGAGATCTCGTCACGAAACAGCAACACAAGTGGTTGGCCCAACCCATTGCGGAGGCCAGAATGAAAGTCCCAGTTCTGAAAGTGCTCCCGAAGATCCACAAACTCCCACTCTCGGGACGCCGAATCTTCCCGACATTCGACACTTTTTTGGCGAATGCATCCGTGCGGATCGACTATCAAATCAAGCCTTACCTCAAGAAGTTTCCTAGGATCCTTCCCGACTCGAAAACCTTCTGTCGCGAACTCCTTGGTTTAAATCTTCCGCCTGGAGTTCGTTATAGTTTATTGCTGTTTTAAATTATATGCAAAACAACACAAACATTCGCTTGCGGTCTTATAATGTGGTCCATAAAATCATCTGTCTAGTACGGGAGAATATCTATATCATGCAAATGTCCAAATTAGCTCCATTTTGAATAGCATGATGTCCAAAACCGCCATCTCTTTCCTCAAGTAGGATAAAGTAGTTCTTAGGGCTTTCTAGAGCCATTTGACCACGTTCGAATCGCTCTACCTATATTATTGGACATTCAGAACAGCGTTTACATTGAATCCAGAAAATTTAAATATGTACTGTAGCGTGCAGGACTGGGGCATAATAAAGCTGCTCTATCGATGTAGAAAGGTGCATTGGGCACTTTTACCTTTTTTCTTACTGGTATGGGTAGTCAGAGAGCGAGGAATGAAAAGAATTGTCTTGCTTAAGGGCGCATCAATGCAAATTGATCGCGCCTGCCGGGGTTCGAACCTGGCGCACTGTGCCTTCCCACCCCTCCAAAAGTCTTTTTTGGGGGGATGTGTCATTATATCTGAAAACAGCAATAATGTACAGATGAAGTGACACCAACTTGCAGATGTAGAAGCCCCACCTTGTGCTTGCTTTATGCTCCTCACGGCATTTCCTGTCGGGAAGTTACGTAACTTCCGACGGCAGAAGCCGAGAACAAACACTTTATTTGATGCTTTCTCACTGTCAGGGGTTTCACCCCTGTTCTTCCCCAAGTGAACAAATAGTACAGCCGCTAATTTCATAGCATCAGGCACAGCCACTGAGGAGCCGTCCGCTCTTGAAAAACTGGAGAAATTTTGAAACATTCGTACTCATAACATTCGTACTCGCAACATTCGGGAGCCCGGGAGCCACGTTGTGGCGGTTTTCGTGTCCTAGCAGCGTTTAGTGCCGATTTTCCTTCAAGAGCAGCATTTGATTGCAACCTATATGGCACATTCACTTTTAGAATTGCGTGGGATCGTTGCTGCTCAATTACCGCGGCCGCCCCTAAGAACAAAAAAAATTCTGATTTTCACCGAGTCAAATTTATGTGATGGAAAAGCAAACAAGTGAAAGTACTCAGCCACTAGCTTTGTTTTATCTCAGCCTCGTCACCGTCGCTGTCATCGCTGGTGTTGGCGGCATTTTCTTATTTTTTGCCTTCTTCTTTCTTGGTCAGGAGCGGAACCCTTTTGCGGACAGCCGGCTTCAATCTGGCAGAGGCACTGTTCCCTTTTGGGGACATGGTGATTTGTGCGGGCGGACGGGATCGGGGGCGGCGGAGACTAGTGTTGGGAGCAGATAACGAAGATAAACTTGAAATTTTAATATAACAAAATAAAAGAGCACAGAAGTGCTATGTGCGTATCGATTCTGAAGTCGATTCAAGGGCTGTTCCTCCTCCGGAGGAGGAACAGCGATTCACGTTGATTCAGGATCGATTCTCGATCACGTCAATTCTCGCGCCAAAATCAGGTGTCAGAATCGATGTCAGAATCGACATCAGAATCGATGTCTGAATCTTAACTTTGACTTCCCCTAATCTCGAGACAGTTGGTAAGTAAGTCCTTGGTGCGGGATGACGAAGTGATTTGAGCGTCTACCGATGTCTCCATGGACAGTTTAACTTGCTTCATTGCAAGCTCAACGGCGGCAATGAACAGTGTTCTTGATTAAACGGGATTGGTTCAATCATGAATTGAACAGTGATAATGAGGACAAAAAGTGAGTTACTACTGGGGTTCGAACTACTGTATCTTTTTCAGATGATTCTGAATTAGCCAGACTGAAGATTAGGCTGTTCAATTGCGTTCTACAGGTGGAATAGTGCAAATATATACAGGCAATAAGGAGCTACAGGGCCCACAAAACCTTCCCGATTCCGCCCAAAACGCACCATCCAACTTTCCCACATTCGGTACTGCTGTCATAGCACTCACTACATAGCCACATACAGTACCCACCTGAATTCATCACCATCATCATCATCATCATTGTCATTGTCATCATCATCATCATCGACCGAGTGAGCTATGCTCAAGCCAAGTCAGCATTCTGAAACGCTGTTTGAAATTCGGCACAAACGACTCTGAAAATCCGGGCCATTTGGTGGAATTCCGTCACTAGTTGCTAACTGCTGCCGGGGCTTCCGCGAGACTGCGACTCAGATTATTTTTCAAACTGGCCAGATTTACTACAAAGGTCTGTGTCTATTAATCCGTAACCAATCTTGAGTTGAAGGTGGTACATGACTGTAGTTACTGAAGAATGGCATTTTTTCCCGCAGAATCGTGAAAATCTACCCACATTTGAGCTCTACCCCCATCATACAACTCCACAGCTACTCTTAGGCTGCTAATGCCCACCTTGAACCGGGTTTTGAAACACTGCAGGCCTATCCAAATTTCCCCATCATGGCCGGGGAGGAAAGCAGGATAGTCTAGTACTGCGTGCTTCACTTTCTCTGCCTTGACCATCCCCAGAACATGACGCAAGCAATGGGCGAGCTTAGGCGAAGGCCCATCCACAAAATAGGTGAATAGCAAGATCTGCAGCTCGAGCAGCCCTGCAAGACAAGGTCCGAGCAACAAACCATTCTTATTCTCCATCTTGCTGTGCACAAACTGCAGGGTTGAATAAGAAGAAGGAGTTAACCGCTTTAAGAGACTTTACAGTGACATGTATAATTTGAGCAATGCAGTCGCGGAGAAGCATGTGCTGAGGATTGGTGAGGGTGCTAGGTAAGGTCCACGGACCACCAGCTCGTCGGAGGGTGAGATTAAGCAGATGGATGGCCGGGCGAACTGTGTGTTCCATAATATTATCTGCACGACAGGAAAGACATGTAAACACAGGCCTGAAGTACTAGTACTGCTGTATAATTTGGAAGGCCTCCCAAATCTTATAAGAAGGCTTGTCAAGTTTCACCAGGAATATTGGCATAGGTGCCCTTTCGGAAAGTACTGCAGCTTTATATGCAGTTACGGCACCGAATACCCCCATCAAGCATTTAATTTCGGTTTGAAGATTTCCAGCTATCCTCAGAATCGTAGACACTGATACGCCTGCGGCGCGTCAAAGAGCGGAGCTAAAATGAAACGAAAGCCAGAGGGTGCGTGTATGTGTTGGGAGAGCGCTCAGAGGGCCGCAGGAGGGTGTAAATGTGACTACAAGACACTCTATCTAAAAACGACAACGGAGGAATGTAAGCATCTAAGAATCACAGTCAAGGCGTTTGATCTTTGTTCGTCGTTGCGTGTTTGTTTCAGCAGCCGGCGAAAATGCAGTCGGGCAGGTGATTCTAAGCAGCAAACATATCACAGGGACAAACCAAATGGAAAGTGACCTTTAACATACCCATACACCCAACTGAAGGCCATTTTCTGTTCCTCCATGTACGCGGCACTGGATAATTGTTAGAGTTAAATGAGTCAGAGTTGGTGAGTACTACAGTACCTGGGAACTTCGTTGAACTTATGTGGGACCCTCTCAGCCCATATCCCTCATAACCCATACCCTGGGACCGGAACAGAGGGGTATGGGTTATGAGAGGTTCGACTGTACAACGAATGTTTGGTATACAGTATGAAAGCTGTGACCATATTTCTGGGAACCTTCACATCCAATGAATTTGATTAGTTTGACAGAAATGTTCCCAGTGACCTCGGGTATGCCCTGCCATCGAATTTCTGAATCGGTCCTGCTCCAAATCTGGAATATAGAATCAAGGTAAGAAGTCTTGTTCAAAAATGTATGGTCACGCTTCGTCCGTAAGATTGCGAAATACATGCTATCTATAACTTGACTCGCTTTGACCTTGCCAACAGCTCCAAAAATGCTTCGCATTTGTATGGTATCGCCTCCTTCTCACCAACGACCTGCACGTAATAGAGATTCGTTGGTCCTTCGGCCCTTCAATGCTGGTGACGCTGGGGACCGGGAAGACCACGTCCTTGTTGTTGTTGTCATTGCCGTCGATGCCAAATCTGGATTTAGCAACGAATCTTTCCTTCATGACTGTCTGTGGCTTCTGTTTCCACTTGCTTCTCTGGATATTGGTGATGGCAACAAGGCGGTGAGTTTGATTGGGATCCCATGTGAAATCCCCAACGGTTATGGGTGGGAATGCGTCGCCCGGAGGGCCGAAGTCTTTATTGGTAGTTACGATTTGGGGGAGACATTTCATCGCAAATTCTATGCGACAGGCAAGTTCGGCAAGCATTGCTTGTCCTCCGGCTCGCAGCGCAGCGGCGCATTCGAGAAGGAGCTCGGTTCGATAACCAGGCTCGAAACAGGGGAAATAGGTAGCGCAAGACGTGCGCTGCCGAAGCAAACCGAGCAATAAAGGCCACGATGGACATTATCCACGGCTGCGCCATTGGCAATAGCGATGAAATCAGCTTGCAGTCGGCACCTAGCTACTATCAAGCGCGCGACATGAGTGTTTTAGACACTATTACAAGCCTATTCTTGCCTTTAGTATCCTGCGATTTGGAAGAACCCACAGCATGTGTCAGTCCATATGTTGCTAATAATATAATTCTGGCTTCAATGTAAATTATGTTTTATATGCAGTCAATACAACGATTAGCGCAGTCAAATCAACTGCCTGAAAACCCTCAAACCGACTGCTCAACACACTCAATCCAAGTGCCAAAATGGCCAAAATGCAGTTGGATTGAGTGTGGACTAGCAGTTGGGTCAAGGGCATACTTGCAGTTGATCTGACTGTTTGATCACGCTCAGATCGAGGGTTTCGACGCAGTCGGTCTGACTGCGAAAACTCTCTACAGTGACGACACAACAAAATACAAGCAACATCCCTCCTATAAAAGTGTACACGAGGCCAAACTCCGCAAATTCAAGCGCCAAACCGGCGCCAATGATTTAACCAAAGTCGCCGTAGTGGAAGCGCGTGTGCGCGCCTATAAAAGTGTACAATGCCAAGTATCAGCGTTAAACTTTCTGAGGTGCTAATTCAAGCGCCAAACAGGCGCCAGTGATTTGAATTTACTTGCAACTTCATCAATTCCACCCTTGCTTTGAAAGATGGGCTGGAGAGAAAATTCTGAACTTGACTGCTGACAAAGACAAAGATTCTCATACTTATTGCTCGAATTTGGTCCACACTCAGAGCGGCAGAATAATACATGCACCGGCAGTGGTTTTGTGACAACTGACTCAGTTTCTGAAATCATATCCGACAAAAGGCTTCAGACAGGTGTAATTTTATAAGGATTGAGACACTGGCAAAAATGAATTGCCGGCCTCGTGGGCTGTTGGCCAAATCACATCAATTAGAAGTTTGCTAAAAAATTTTCATGAATTTCATGAGGTTTTCGATGGTTTGGCCCGTACTTTACTTGCATCGTTGCCTGACAAAAAAAAACCCAGTTTTTTTTTCAAAACTCAACCACACGATATATGATGCGCAACACCTAGCTGCCACTACATGCTTGAAATTTTGTGGCCCCAGTTTTACTATCCCTCCAGCAAAAGTGTTTCTTTTGAGTGTGCACACAGATCTGCCAGAGGGATTTCAAGTTAAATCAAGACTGAGTGAGCTGAAAAAATATTTCTGGGTGGATTTGGCCACATGCGGGTGAAAAAATGAAAAAAAGCTGGCACGCTAAAAAAAATTCTCCGGCCAATTGGGCCTGAGAGGATCTGTGAGAGAGGCACGAAAGAGAAGATACGAGGTTTCTTGTAGAGGTCCGGCCCGAAGCGGACTGCAAAGAGCGCTAGCAAACAAACGCAAAGTTTGTGCCAGCGCGTTCTCTCTCTCTCGTCGCGTCCACTCAAGCACGCGCCGAGCCGCTTCGGGCCCCTCTGCGGCTTCTCTCGTCGGTCACCAGCATCCTCCATGGCGACCAGAGCACCCCCGAAGAAAACCTACGGGAAGAAAATAGAGAAGGCGAAGAGCGTCTCCCCGATTGACAGCTCAGACAGCTCATCGGACGACGAATCGCGCAAAGACTGGGGCACAAGCATGGTGGCGATAACCAAGTCAATACAGCAGGCGCGGAGCTCGCCAGACGCAGAGCGAGAAGAGGAGAGAGAGGCGGAGGAGGATATAGATATTCTGCTAGGCGATAACGCCCAGACAGAAGACGCCCTCCAGCTACAGCTATCGAGTCCGCGGGCCGCGCAAGACGAACCGAATACAGCACCGGAACCGGCACCCGCTCGACGCGGTCGCATCAAAGGAGCGGCACCAACCAGAGCGAGGTCGGAACGCATAGCTGACGCACAACGACCCCGCGAGCCAGAGGCGATGCCGCAAACAGTAGAAGTCGTGCCGGCGCGCTCGAAATCACCAGTCAAGGCGGGGCAGGTTCGGAGACGGCAGCCGACCACGCCATCGGCGCCAGCAAAACCAGCGGCGAAGAGAGGAAGGAAGGCAACGCCAACAGCCCCAAGGCAGCCACGGACGCAGACACCTCGGATCGAACCAATCGACGTGGACGAGGCCATGGACGCAGCAGACAGATCTGCACCAGCGACGCCAGGCGACACACCGGCTCCCAGAACGCCTAGCATCCTACAACGTCCCCGACGGGTCTCTTTCAATGTAGATGCTGCAGAACAATCATCGCCTTATCAACAACACTTTCCTCGCATTCAACCCTCGCCAGAAATTCGCCCAGGATATGCACCACGCGCGCCAGCCGGAGCCACGCCGCGCGACCACGCGAATTACAACCCGCAAACGGCGAGATACAGCCTGACGCATGAAGAGCTCCAAAACATGCTAGCGGAAGCGGCGCAATCAGCGGCGGCGATGAACATGGCGAACTTGACGCGAAACACGAGTGGCGAAAACCAAGGTGAGCCCCATTCCATCCTAATCACAGCTGCAGGCCGTTGCGCCAGGACATAGCGCCACAAATCATAGCAGCAGGCCGCTAGAGCCGGGCCGCAGCGCCACAGATTGTAGCAGCAGGCCGCTAGAGCCGGGCCATAGCGCCAATGTAGCATACAGGCCGCAGCGCCAACTTAGCGTGCAGGCCGCAGCGCTGCAGTCGCCCAGCATTAGCTTAAATGTTCAATACACTAACAAAATGCAGGTCCGAGCCTGGCATCCATTGTCAAAATGCCCGGCACGCCCAACGCACCGAAACGCACGCGAGCGCCGAGACTAGACGGTCATATCAAACTCAATCCAGACGACCTGATCATTCCGGCGCACATAGTGAAGATCCTGAACGACGGCTGGAACAAGCCATTTCCGCTGTCGGATCTGAAACCGGAGAACTGCTCGGTCGTGGACAGAACACGAGCAGCCAGAGACCGTACAAGAATCGTCATTGAGAACGGCCAGATGTTCTCGGTGGAGCCGGACCGCAACCTGGCCGTAGATAGCACCATGAACACCACCGACTTCATCACAGCAGGCCGCCGGTTCGCGAGAGCAGCACAACTCCACTACGAGCCGAAGAAGGATGCAGCGAAGCTCTCAGCTCAGCTAACCACGCACTTTGAGCGCATAGCCGGCCGCCCCGACTTCCAGACAAATTTCCACCGATATCGACAGTATTCGGAGCAACTTTTCGAGCACTGGATTGCGGTCCCCGAGTTCGACATTGGTGATTGGCAAGAAGATTTGTATCAGCGCATTAGAGACAAAGATCGGGACCGCATGGACATGATGCGGGGGCTATACGGGCGAGAAGAAGGACCGAGCAGGAGGCAGCAGTACCGCGACGACTACGCGAGCGCCCTACCGGTACGAAGAGCCGCAGCTCAAGTGTCACAACTGCCAGCAATACAACCACACCCAGCACCAGTGCAAGCAGCCTACACCGACGTGCGCACGATGCGCGGGACCCTACCGCACCTCTAGCTGCCCATGCTCCACGGAGCGCTGAGTCTGAAACGCAATTGCACGGAATGTCAGCCAAATGACATAGGCTGGGCAATTAATTAAATGTCTAACGCTTCGAGCATGTATGATGACCAATTGAGGCGCATCGAATTTGGAACCAGAAAAGAATGGGTTGGACAGCAGTGATATGGCTGGATAGGAGAGGAATTTGGCCCAGCCAAATAATGTTATAACATTGAAGGTTTCACTGCTTATATAAAGAGAAGGTTCCCACTTTGAACGTTCCGCCCCGAAATGTTAATCATGCGGTATTAGAGAACCCCATCCAGCCAGAGCATTTTAAACTCTCCCAGCTCAACACGGCATGTGCTCGGCCAACACGTCCCGTTTGGTCTCGAACATCAATTGAGTCCTCCGCAGGTAGCCTCCAACTGGATTTCAAAGCCGTCCTTCCCATTGAATAGCCCTTTGAATTCTGAGCAAGACTAGCTTTTCAGAACAATTTATTTTGCATTCCCCATGCAACCAGGGCATTTAAAACTCTCCCAGCTCAACAGGCGCGTTCGGGTGCCATTGTGTGCGCCTTTTTGGCTGTCCCTGGGTCCCCAGCCTCCCTAGTTCTGCCAGACGACATTCTGCGTGCGCGCAGAGTTCTCTAGCTCTTTCCACCCTCAGTTCTGGCACAATTTCTCCGATTATAGATGCACTATGGTCCATTTACATCCCTTGTTAGGGCTTACTCCGTTCTTGAGTGCAGCATTTACGATTCCAAGTCCGCACGAACTTCTGCCGGCAAAATCTCGGCCGCTATCGCTAAGCTTGCAGCACAAGACCTCCTCGACTCCGACGACGAGATGATGAATGACGCAGGTGCAGATGTCGATGTGGATCTTACTTTGGCCCCAACTTAAAGTGATGGGGAAGAGGAGGATAAGCGGCACAGCGACGGTGAAGGGGAGCATGACGAGGACGAAAGTGAAGAGTCGGACTCGCAAAAAGAGGGAGAGAGGAAGACGACGACGAAGAAGTACGAGTGCCAAAAAAACGGAAGCGTAGCGCCGGGGGTAGTAAAAACTCGAACGGTGCGTGGCACTTGTTGTTCAGCGCGCAACTGATCTGATTTTCTTCTCGGTGGCATCAATTACCACCAAATCCCAACTTATGCGATCATTTAACACAAGTTAGGCTGTTTCTGGTCCAATTGGGGTCTAAAGGACTTGTTGGGAGCACTAAATTGATCTACCAAGGATGTGTAACCAATACTATGATACCAGTATGGTTTTCTCGAAGTTTTCTATGGCAAAAGTCGTGTTCCACAGAGTTTTTCCTCTGTGATGGAGTCCAGCACATCCCTGACTCACCTCAAATAGATTGAGAGCACTCACAGCGGTTAACTATGACCTTGAATGATTAAAAACCTGCGTTGAAACTGTAAGGCAGTCCAGTTGATCGAGAAAATAGGGGGTTCAAGTGAGAATCTCCCTCTGTTGCAACGAAATGCAGTGTAATCATGCTCTATTGTGCTCCTAACTTGTGTACTGCTGTCCTTGAGTCTGTTCTATGGTCAGAACATGTCCTCCTCAATTCCGCGGTATTTCGATACCAGGTCGAAATAGGTGTAGTTTTAGGTTCTGAACACGAATATCAACACCCCGAAGCGTCAACTGGAGTCTTCGTGAAGTTTGAGGCTGAAAGATTATTCCTATATCGGGCCTGATCAAGAGCTGATTTGATGGGACAGCCACAGGCCTTTATGAAAAATGGAAAATTAGACTGGCAAGCTACGACCTCTGTTTGGGACCTCCCAAATCTAGACGGTGGCTGTACCCCCCCTTAGGTGATCGGTCCGACCGCCTGCGGACCGAGCTCCGCTACTCGATTTCACTCCTTCTTCAGCGTTTTCGCTATTTTCCCGTCCAAGCTGGCTCGCAACCTTGTCGCAACCCATTAAAATATTACAACATTATGAATACAACACTATTTTATAACCACATTAGTCATTCACAGTTTCCCTTGAAGGCTTCACCCATCCGATTCACAGTAATAAAGAAAATACCAGCCTCAAAATTCCAAGTTTGTGGTCCAAAATCGCTGCTCACACCCATCCTATTGAGGCATTCATTCTCTATCTCTGTTATATATGACGGGCATTCAGGAGAGCCCATACGATGCAGTCGCACTTGACACTGTTTTCAGCTCAGGCTTGGTGAGAGCGCGGTAGAAAATGGATACATGAAGTACAGAGGTTGCAGAGCGAATGGTATTGCATGCCTTCCGGATGCAAGAATACTCGTAGCCACACGTGAGAGATGTAAATTTTGTTTCGAAATGTCGCGAGGGCTTGAACACGAAGGTGTATCAAAGATTTTTGATGGTGGACAGGTTAGTGGGCTTTGCCGCGACACCGCGCTACCGGGATTATACTTGAAAAGCTGAGCATATCCATATATTGATTGACTTATTTTTACTGAGAATTGAGCTCACACCGGGGCCTAAAATTTGGGCATTTTTGAGCCATTTACACTTAAAATGGCAACATTTATGAGCCCAGAACCCTATCAATTGCAGTGAACTAAAATGCAAAGATGATCATCTTTTCAAGTACTTTCATGCTGTATAATCCATTTCTGCATATGAAGTGATTGCAGAGACAAAGCGGGGGCGATCAGACGGTTTCGAGACCCTGCCGAGCAAATTAGGGTGGGTACGCCGGAATTGAGTCGCGTTTTGCTTCAGTTTTCCTCCTTTTGTGGGGAGAGGCTGATGTTATAATCGGGATTATCGCTCGCCTCTTGAGTGGGCTCATAAAAAAGTGAATGTTGAGATTCACCTCCACAGAAGCGCCGAGCAGCTGCTTGTACTATAATATAATCGTCCTCTAGCCCTAGAAAATGAGGCAAGTAATCGATCAGCACTCGAGGGTTCCGGCCAAAACATGTTGTAAATGATTGCCCGGATGCAGTACAAAGGCAGCACCACCTCCAAAGGTCTGCGTGTGGCCCAGTCCAAAATATACGAGGTTACCGAACATGGGACTCCATACTGTAATATAATCATCCTCTAGCCCTAGAAAATGAGGCAAATAATCGATCAGCACTCGAGGATTCCGGCTGCAACCTGTTGTCAACGATTGCCCGGATGCAGTGCAAGGGCGTTACCACCTCCAGAGGTCTGCGTGTGGCCCCGGCCAAAATATATGAGGTTGACGAACATGGGATCAGTTTACAAGGTATCAAACACAGGCGGTGCTGTGAGGACCTTATTCCATCTGATCCGAATCAATTTCAACTGCAATTCCGGGCACAGACGAGCCCAGCCGCCGTCAAAAACGTGACTTGGTATGGTTTCTTAAGCTTGATTGGGAGGTGATAGCCAGCACGATTCTGAGCAAACTGTCTCTCCAAAAAATTTCCTGTTGCCGCCCTCATCACTGAGCCTACAGTAGGGGACAATCAAAGCCCGCCTACTTTGGAAGCGTGAGAAATTTGTTTACAGGAGCAACCGTCGGCGATCCGAGGCATCGGAAACCACATAAAGAGTCAATTTAGACACCGTTTAAGAGATCTGCACGAGCCGATTTTCAAAATTCTTGAGGGTAAGGTTTGGGGCCCTCAAAATATTGAGAAAACCGGAAAAAATCGGGGAAATTTCGGAAAAAGTGGCAATCGACTCCTCTTGATCAGCTGGTCATGATTCCGGAAGAATCTCGCAAATTCATCGAGCCATTTCATCGATAAAAAATGATCTTTCCTCACTCTCCGCCACCCACAATGCCACCCAGGAAGAAGACCAAACGAAATATCGCTGGCCTTCGCAACCAACAACAGCCAGATTCAACACCTTCAGCAGTTGCAGGAGACTCTGAGGACATCGCTGATGATGGTTTCATGCCGGGCATCTACTTTGACAGCATGCGGGTGGACTGGGAGAATGACGATGAGTCCGATATTGAATCAGAACTAGATCAGGATGACTTTGAGGATGAAGACTTCAGTATTAGCCTTCTCGAGATGGCCGAGAAGGAGGATGCAAAGGATTTGGATTGGCTTCCACCAAGGTTACGAGATATGCGAGACAAAAAGAAGAAAGGTGTGTAATCTTTCAAAGTAATATGTTCTCTCGCTCATCCAACACTTCAGAGCGTCCACAGCATTACAATACTACAGCAGACGGCATGAACAAAGCTCAGAGCACAGCCTATCGATTAGCATCTGAGTTCAAACATCAAAAACTCTTGGACACATTCGGCTTTTCTAGCTCTCATCCGGTGACATCTACACTGCCTGTTACTTCGAAAAAACTACCTGCTGCTTGGAAGGAAGCTATACTGCAGCAAGATGGCCCACAGGGCAGAGCACCTCTAGCAAATACAGATTCTAGAGATTCCTCAGATGACGACATACAGATTCTTTCAGGTCCACCAAGTCGTACCTCCAGCCCAATTGCAGATAAATCCCCAGGCTCACCACGAGTCCCTGCAGTTCGCTGTGCATCACAGTCACCAGAGGCATCTGACCAGGATTTGCCTCCAATTTCTGAGCCAGTCTCTGCTGCAGTCTCTGATGATGAGGACATTGTGCAAATGTCCGAGCCGGTGTTTTCTGCTGCAGCAAGCGAAATTGGTGATGATATGACCAATGAACAAATGACAACTCAAGATGAGTTAGAGGAACAACAGGGAGAGGCCTGGGAAGACGAGTTAGAGGAGAATATAATTTTCGAAATTGCCCATCCAGGAAAACAGGCCCTTTTGATTTTTGACCAGTCTTCTGCTCATGCTTCACTTCCCGAAGATGCACTGAAAGCTTTTGAAATGAATAAATCAGATGGAGGCAAACAACGCAAGCAACATGACACCATTATTTCGATGTCGAATCCCTGCGAAACTCACCGTGGAAAGCCACAGTCCATGACAAATTCAGATGGAGTGCCCAAGGGACTTTATACTGTCCTTCTTGAGCGAGGCTTTCCAGCTGCAGATTTGAAGAAACTCAAAGCCAAGTGCAAACCTGTCTGCCCCATTGAAAGTCAGAATTGCTGTCTGGCTCGTCTTCTTTCCCAGCAGGATGACTTCAAGAACCAACCATCCCAGCTTGAGACATTGATAAAAGGTCTTGGCCACGAAATTATTTTCTTGCCAAAGTTTCATTGTGAACTTAACCCAATTGAAATGGTGAGTTTTTAAAAAGCATGCAGTCTCTCTCATCAAACTAAATCACTGCAGTACTGGGGTTGGTGCAAGTACCGGTATCGGGAGGTTGATAAGAGCGGTGGATTTCAGAAAGCAAAGGAGGCGGCAATCATGTATCTTGATGCTTGCCCCACTGATGTGATCCGTCGGTTCATCAACCGTTCCTGGCGCTTCATGAGAGCCTACCGCCGAGGTTTGACGGGGAAGGCTGCGGATTGGGCTGTCTGACAGCAGAGAGCTCACAGGACAATTACTGAAAGGGGTATGCAGTCACTGGAGGCTGTTCTTGCAAAGAAGTAGTTTGGTATTGACAAATATGTTTTTTTTTTTTTTGGTTTCCCGGGTCCCAAAGGGGTACGCAATTCCGTTAAATTGGCTCAAAATATTGAGAAAACCAACCGTTCGTGGGAAAAACTTCGGAGGTAGGTTTTTAGGCTCCTTTTGCCGAGCCGGATCTGAATCTGGCCTCAGTTTCACATGCTATAAAATAGGTGGGCTTTGATTGTCCCCTACTGTAGGGCTTTGAAACTCTTCATTCCAAAGGGAGGTGGTGCTGGAGGACCTTATTCCACCCGGTCCGAATCAATTGCAGCGGCAATTCCCGGGACAGAACACTTGCAGCTAAAGGAGAGGGATTAATATTCCCGCTCGGCGAGCCGATAATGGGGTTCGCCCCTACCGCGTGGGTGGTACCGCTCGGGAAATACCCCACAGACGAGTTGGCACTATTGGGGCTGGCGTTGATGGTAGCAGCGCCGGTGCCGCTCGGGTAATATCCTAACCCCCCACCCCGGTCTGTACAGCTGCGCGTATGCGTTTGTGTAGTCCGCCATCGCCTCGTGTGGTCCGGTCCTATATGCCTATGTTCTCACTAGGTGCTTCTGTATGTAGGCAGGTCTTTGTACACGCGTCCTAGAGTGGAATGGGCCGTATAAAGGGAAAACTGTTGTAAAGGGTCGGAAAAAGAAAAGAAAAGGGCGATATGTCGTGTCTTCTGGAGGGGAGGAAAAAGCTAAGGCGTGGTGATGAAGAGGAGTGGATGCGGTGGATTCCTGAGTCTCGATGCCTGGCTTGCTGGCCGGAAGAGAGAGGATGGAGGAGACAAGGAGAATGGAGGGCACAAGAGGAAGCGTTGTGTGGGATGATTGATTATCACGGCACTCGGGTTTTCAGAAATGCCCAATTTACTTTTGCCGAGTTGTGAGAGAAATACAGTACACACACAGCTTGGCCAAAATTGTAAGGGAATTTGGCTCCAGCCAACAGTTACAGGATACCTCGCCCGATATTTTCCTTCTCCTGCTCTTGATCGCGCCTAGGGGCCGATATATTTGTGGTTTCAGCATCGAAGGCCTCGTCCGTGCTATGGTCATTTCTGGTATCGTCCATGAACACGTCAAAGCCAGGGTAATGAATTGATTGTGGCTGGCGCGCAGGTGGGATAGGAAGATCGGCGGCACAGCGCGTTTGAGCTGCAGCAGCAGGGGAAAATGATTCCGACACATCGTGCGCGCTGAATACGTCGGGAATTGTCGAAGTGCGGCAGCCGGGAGCCGCTATATGGGGGCGGGGGAAATATCCAAAGTGAAGCCTCCTGCGGGGCGAGGCATCGGGGGACTCGTGGATGGTGACGTTCAGGCTAGTTTCGTCAGGCGAATTGCCTTCTTTGAGCAAAATTCGACCTTTGGTCGGGGTTTTCATGGCGGCGTCACGTTGGTCGCTCTGGAGGGAACAGGTAGGAAGTCTCGTGGAGGAGGAGGCGGTGCGAAGTCTGAAAGGAAGACCCATGGACAGCAAATCGTCGGCCGAGGAGACCCCGGTGGGCGTCATACTGGGCGGGGAATTCATAGCGATGCGCTCTTCGGCGCGAATTCGATCCTTCGATGTATCGGGTCTCGTGGAGGGGCGGGTCGGAGCTCTGAAATGCAGCATGGGGAGGGAAATGTGGGGTGAGGTGACCGTGGCGGGAGCTGTTTTGGGCGAGGAAGCAGCGATCCGCTCTTCGACAAAAATTCGACGTTTTGTGGGGCTAGTGAGCGAGAGGTTGTGTTTGGCAGATCTCGGAGTCGGAGGAAACCAGTCCAATGGGAGATCATTTAGTGGCAGTCTGGGGGTGTACGAGTAGGCCATTGGCGTGGTCAACACTGGCTGGTATATTCTGTAAATGTTCTGGGAAAAAATGGCGTGGTGTTTGCCGTAGTTTGCATCTGTTACACACCACACAAACGTCATCGCCCGATTGGGAATCGATACATTGATGTCGCACCAAACTTGCCGATATTTCCTCAACTCCGGATGGGTCCGGTGATCTTAGCGGGGCTCTTTATGTGGTCAAAACCGGATTAGATTGTGGCAATGCGAACAGGCACACAGTTCATCTTAGACTCTCGTGTATACATAAGATATTGATCTGCGTGCCAAACAGCAGCAAATGAATGAGGTTGAAAGACTTGGATAGCGCAGGCTCGACAGGAGGTTTCCTTCTGGGTAATGTGACTAAATATGATGTAGATTTGTGTGCTAAAATTTTGAGCTCGTAATGTGACCTGAAGTGGTGGGACAAGGTAGCGTTTCACTTCCATGTTGCGTTTCGCTTCGCGGTTTGCGACTGTATCACAAGGCGTTTTTCAGACCCAGGCCATGCATTCATATCTATTAAGCTCATCCCACGTTACAGCTGTTTGCACAATTGATGACAGTCGCGCTAAAAATAAATAAAGACAAACTTTTGATCCGCCCTCTTGCCGAGCTCATGTCTCGTTCATTTCTGGGCCGATCTACATAATTCCATGCGCGTTAGAAAGCGGCTAAGCAGAGCTTTCGAATGATATCATACTCGCAAGGTAAATAACAAAATCTCAGTGTTCCCGAATTCGTGCCGTATTATTTTGACTACAACTTGAATTGCACACTGTTCCGTCAATACCGATTGGATTTTGATGAAAGTGGGCTCGTTCGAAAGGTAATTTCAAGGCATAGGTTGGGTATATATAAGATTTTGCTTTTACCGCCAGACAATCATTTGTCAATGAATTGCACCAAGGAGGCAGTAATTCCATTCTGGCACATGCATCTCAAGTGTGCTATACATTTCTATTCCATAAATGTGATTGCCTTGTCTGCCGCTTTCATGATCACTTAGATTGAAGTAAATCGACGCAAAACTGACCGAGCACGGGCCGTTCAGAGTTCAGATGCAAATCACACAGTGCGAATTTAGGAACACTGAAATTTTGTTATTTACCTTGCGAGTATGGTACCATTCGAAAGCCCTGCTCAGCCGCTTTCGAACGCGCCTGGAATTATGTAAATCGACCCAGAAATGAGTGAGAAACGAGCACGGCAAGAGGGCGGATCAAAAGTTTGTCTTTGTTTATTTTTAGCGCGACTGTCATCAATTGTGCAAACAGCTGTAAATTGGCGTAAGAGATGGTGTCTGGAAAGAATTAAACGCTGCGCGCCACCGCCGCGTCAATGTGCGTCAGTGCTGCGTCAGTGCTGCATCAGTGCGATGCGGTGCCGCGTTAGTGCGAGGCAGTGCCGCATCAGTCGCGTCATTTCACCCAGCCCCCTCGGCTTGCTCTTTTCGGTTCATTTCTTCGTTTATGTGACTCTTTATCCCCACCATCCTCTTTGCCGTGCCTAATCGCCGCTCAAAACTTCATTTTAGATGGTTCATCAGATCGGCCGAACGCGAAGCGTAGAAGCCAAATTCGATAAGACACTGAGATGTTGGGGGGACCTTCACCTGCACCGACTGAACTGTCAGTATTAACACAATCTGGGCCCAACAGCCTCAAGTCAGGCAAAGCCAACCTATTCTTACTGCCGTAGTCAGAGGTAGTCAGAAGTAGGCGAATGTAGGACAATGTCGGCGCATTGTGCCTACAGGCGTAGTCCCATGTGGTCTTATGTCTATTCCCACACTGCAATAGTGGTGGCAAGGTTCGGTTCGGAAATCGGTCCGAAAATTTTCGAACCTGTCACGGGTCCGGAAGATTTTCGAATGTGCCAAAGAGGTCACGAAACCGGTGGAAAATGGGTAAAAAATCCAATTTTCGTGCGCGCCGCACGTTTTGCTTCGAAAGACCACCAAATTTGACCTTTTGGCTGCTTTTTGGACCTGAAACGGTTGAATCTAATTCCGCCAGTCTCAATTCAGCCTCAATATCACTGTTTCGGCTCGTAACCTCCGTTCCTTTCAGTGCAGAGCGGCATCACCGAAATTTTTTCGCTCTACACTCAAGAGCATGGTTCAAAGTATCCAGGAGACAAAGGTACTATTTTGCGATGAATTCACAAGGATTTTCGGAATTTTTCCAGGTGTCACGCCTTCCCCGGCCCATTTTCGAAATCCCAAGTTCGAATCTCCGGGTCACAGGTCACAGACCAGGAGAATTGACCGAAACTGTACAGTAGTTATTTCTGTGACTTCGACTGCAAATCGAGTCATTTTTTGGTGCGTAATTGCAGTTAATACCATGAATATCGGCTGATACTTTTTTTCCCACTCCTTGAACCGCAATATGGTAGAGCTTCGTGGCTTCTGGCTTGACAGTCGTGACACATCATTATGTGTCACGCCGGTCATAAAGCAAACTCGAGGTCGCTGGCTCATAAGTTCGCTTGGGACGTCATTCGCGCCACTGTTGAGAACAACCCGGGTTGTTGGATCAATGTTCTATTTTAAAACCCCACAGTTATTCATAAGTTTGTCACAGAATCAATGCTAATGGCTGACCAAAAGGCAGCCTCTTGTAGTTGCAGCTCTTCCGTGGTCGACTTGAGTGAATTGAACTTCAGATAATATTCAAACGGGGGGAATCCATTGATATTCACCGTATTGGGCCCTTTGAAGCAACAAAATTCGAAGTAGAATATGCAACTCTCCCCCACTGGAAGAACTCAATGCTTCCAAGCCCGGTGAATGAGAGAAGCCTTCCGTATTGAATTTTATGGGGGGACGGGCAAATATCTCGAGGAGTTCATTGGGAATTTATTTACGGTCAAAATAGATCAAAGTCATCCAATATTTTCGGCAGACTGATAGTATAAAGTACATAAATTCCCCGGTGTACAAGCAAGCGTAAGTACACCATCGCCCCTGGACTTTCCTCTCCCACCTAGACCAGACTCGCAGACCCCACAGGTTACCCCATGCCCCATGGTACGACCTAGACAACAGAGAAAAGCATTCAAACAACCTGGAATATCCACAACGGTCAGCAAGTCAGCTTGCACGGTGCATGGGGGATGCGTAGAATACTTCAAGGACATCATGCACATATTTTGCAACGAGTACAATTGTCGCACGCTCATAAATTACGGCTTTCAGAAACTCAACGGTGGTGAGTTCGGCCATTTTTGTCTGCAAGCGTGGCACAGTGTGGAATAACTTATCCAGAAACGTATTGCGCAGGGTCATAACATCGGGTGATCCCTGACATTCCAACAGTGTGTGTTCTGGACTTTCCACTTTGCTTTTGCAGAATCGACAGAGGCGCAGATGACGAGGTACAGGTTGCAGTGCATGATCAACATGCCGCAATTTTTCTAGGGCAAGCTGATGGGTAGACAGCATAATTGAAGTCATAGCTTCACGATGCTCTTGTGTCTTAACCATAGATAAGTAATGCCTCAGAAATAGAGTCTTTGGGGCAGCAGGTTTGTCCTTTTGGGGTTCACGGCGACCGTGCAGCAAGTAGAGCTTAACCGACGAGTCAACTTCATCTTGCAGCCATTTTAATGCCAGCTCTCGATGGATTTTCGATAATCCTCAACGCTTTTTTCCGTCGCATTAGCGAGGTCCAAAACGGGGCATTCAAAGGGCAATTTGGTAGCTGCTATTAGTACATCCCCTGCCCACGATTTTTTACCGGCTGCCGCTAATTCAATTGAACTGTTAAGGCTAGCTCGAGCAAAATGGGGGAGTTTCAGTGAGAGGATATATCGCAAGTAGCCCAGCAAGATCATGAAGCGACGAACACGAAGTGGCATAATTCCGGTCTCAGTGAAGAGCGGAGCGAGCATGGATTGGGAATGAACATTTAGCATTTGCCGGAGGAAATCAACCTGAACCGCGCATAGCTCCTTGACGTGTTTATCTTCACTGTCCGGAGAGACCTCGCACCCATGGATGAGGTGACAGTCTACGCGTGCCATATAGAGGGTTTTTAGCTCCTTCGGTGTCAGCCGTCCTGTGGAATCCTCTATTCCCATGATCCTATGCGCGCAATACCGCGCTGTGCTTGCTTTCGCTTTGTAGTGGTCTTCGAACATGTTCCGAGTGTCGGTTCGAAAGTGCATCCCGACATATTTCTCTTGAACTTTTACGGTCAGAGTGGTTTCTCCTAACTTGAACACGAGGTTTTCAGGTGCACGGCCGTATATCATGACAATTGTTTTATCATGTTGATGACGATGAAATTACGCGAGCACCACTCTTTGAGTGCGTTAAGTCTGCGCTGCAGTCCCTGGGCCGAGAGAGAAATCAACAGAATGTCATCGGCCTGGGCAAGAATTGCTATTCTAACACCGGATAGAATGACGTCGTCAAAATCATCAAGCATGACAAGGTCAGCCATGAAGAGATTCCAAAGGACAGGGGAGGCAGGATCTCCGGTAAGCAAGCCTATGAATGCCTTGAATTCCTCGGAGTTGCGGTCCCCATGTCGGACGTAATATTCCATCTTCTGGTATAGCATACGCAGCCAGTCAAATAACGCGCCTCCCATCCCCATGCGTAGGAGTTTTAACCACAGTGTTGGCTGATCAGTTGAAGGGAAAGCATTGGTTGCATCCACTGCTGCAACGAAAATTGCGAGTCCTCGTGCTCGTGCCCATTCTTTCACGCAGCGTAGGATAAAGGGATTGTTATTCGTCCGATATCCCTCACGAAATCCGTTCTGGTAGTCTGGTATGAGGCCGCGAGCATTGGCCCAGTCCGTTATGCGTTTGTGGATCAGCAGTGTCAAGACCTTGAGTAGGCAGCATTCCAGAGCAATTATTCTGTAGCTGTCGGGGTCTGCGCCGTTCTTTCCCTTCTTTAGGAAGCCAATTATCACCGTTTTGAACCATATGGAAGGCCCATCTCTTTTCCGTGTGCATTCATTGCACAGAAAAACGAGAGCGCTATTTGGGATGTCCATGATCTCGGCATAGTGGATGGCGTCCTCTCCAGAGGCACTATGGAGTGTGTTGCGTATATGGTCCTTCAACCATTCCATGTCTTCCTCAGTCCATTCCGCAGAGAAGAATCTTTCTGGTGTTGAATCTACAGTTGATTCGGGTATTGACTCTGCCAGCATTCGGTTCATTTTATGCTGTGAAGAATCAAAGGACTCTGGGAGGACCACTGGTGGATTCAGACGCTTCTCAAAAACATCCTTCAGGTTATCTGCTGTCACCGATATAGGGATCGGCGCGGGATCAATAAGTCGTTTGACTTCTTTCCAAAAGGCCGCGGCCGATGGAGCTTCAAGAATATTTTTACGGTTACGTTCTTTGATCTCATGTAACCGTTGGCGTCCTCGATGTGCAGCTGGGAAAGGGGGACGTTGCGGCGGTAGAAGCGCGGCTGAATCACCCGAATCATCTGGTATGTTTGCCGTGACTTTTTCAACTTGGATTGGCTCCCTGGTGAATGGTCGCATGGGTCCAGGATCTTGATATGGGAGAGCTGTAGCCCTGGGCAGGGTCAATGCAGCCTGCTCTGCAAGCTTGTGTGCCTCTGAATAATGACCATGGGCTTCGTCCTTTGATATAGATTAAATGAATTGGCGCGGAACGGACTTTGATTGCCTGTATAACGAGTTTCAGGATGTCACCGTTGGCACAATTCCAGCCGCAAGCATCGTTGCGGAAAGCCCAATATTTCACTGACTTGATCGCATAGTCAGATCTGCTTAGAACATGCAGAGTTTTCGTTCTCGGGGCTGCTTGGACAGCAACAAGTAGAGCTACCACTTCTGCCGTAGTTTCGTAGGAGTTCCCCATATGCGAACAGCTCGATTGAGATTTGAGTTGTCGCCGAAAAATACTGCAGCTCCACCGGAGGCTGTGTGTTTCCCTTGATATTTGCAGACACCACAAATGCCAGCCAGGACAGGATTTGTATCAAAGTACACGGGACCGAATAACTGTAGAGTTTTCTTGGACTCATCTTTACCTGCTTGTACGGTCTGAATGAGGAGTCTATCAAGCTCAGTTTCATCGGGAAGGACAACATCCTGGCGTTTTCTCTTCCGGCTGCGCACAGTAGGTGCACCAATGAGCGAGGAGTCGATTTCAAGCTGAAGAATCAGCGCCGCGTGGTCGCACTTCGGTATTCGTGGCTCCACACTGAATGCCTTGACTTTGGGAAAGTGTTCCTTTGAACAGATTGCGTAGTCAATCACAGTTTTGCGGGAGCCCTGGAAGGAAAATACCAAAAAGGAGAAAAAAGGAGCGGAAAAAGGGCTACTGTGAACAACCCTATTAGTGTTGTTCACAGTTGGCCTTTTTCGTTCCTTTTTCTGTTCCTTTTTACATTCCTTTCTGTCCCCTCTTTCAAAGTGGGAACTGAAAAGGAGAGAGAAAAGGGGCTCTTTTCGAAAAAGGGACACACATAGCGCATTTTTCGCCAAAGTTCTCTTTTTGTGTTCCTTTTATTTTCCCTTTTTTGGGATGCTTTAAGCTCTCCACTTGATTCTTGCGGGAATAAGTAGTGATTCTGCCATCAAATATACCTCTAAGACCGTCTAAAACTGCGTCTTACAGACCAAAATCTTAACCACTCTCGTTTTCCTTTTTCTCTCCTTTTTGCGGAATCTTCGTGCTTAGGTGTTCACAGTTGGCCCATTTTTCTTCACTTTTTTGAGCCATTTCCGCCAGTCTTTGACCTGGGGCTTAGCTGTTTTGGCTGGGACATGTTCCTACATGTCTAAATGGAAAAGGGGGGAAAAACCGGACGAAAAACGATGGGAACACCAAAAAGGAGAGGGAAACTTTCAAGAAGGGAACGAAAAAGGAGCCAAAAATGGCTACTGTGAACAACCCTATTATTAAATGCCGTAGCACAAACATTTGTTCCATTTCTTGACTCTGGTAGTTCTCTTTTTAGGTATACATCTACTATTAGCGACTGCCTATCCGGCCAGACTAGGTAACCGGCCACTTGCCTAATATAAGCCCGTGCAATGTATAATCTTCGAATTTGGTGGTTGTGGGTTGGACCACGACCTATGGGGACCTTGCATGTCAAATTTAAAGGCAAGAGAAGGCGGCAATCAAACGTTGCGGGAGTTTCGAACAAGATGCCAGGCGTGGGGACATCATTTCTTATCCCCGACCGGCCTTCTCGCTCGTCTTTTCCTTATTACTCCCCCAATTCCTGGCCAATTCACAAGTGCGGGGGTCCGTTCTCATCCCATGGTTTGGGGCGATGGCCCATGGCTGAATTATTCGTGAAAAACCTCCCGCTGGTCTACTTAATTCTCCAACAAAACCTTGACTCGATTCGAGTGGCACAAACCGGCCACCTCTGCAACGAACCAACCATGTTCGCTGGGTGCCTGGAATTTGACTCGGTCATTCAGGATACCTCATAATGTATCCTACCACGTTGATTGGGCTTTTAGCTGTCAGACCTCCCGTTCACGATGGGTTAACATCGAAACCCACCCAATTTCATTGACGCACATAGATGGACTTTTTAGACGGGTAGTTGGGATATTGGGGACCTATTTTGCTAACAGGTACGTCCTACTACATCTAATTTAGGCATATGGATATCTTTTTGGGCCTTAGATTCTCTCTGTCCTTTGCAGGGCACACCATTTGCTTCGCACTCGATCCCGGCCATTCTCCTTGGCTGGCAACGGAAACAGTCGTGGTCCCCATACATGTTATATTTACAGTTTGAGGGTATGTAATAATATATTTTGATCCAATGAATGGTTTGGGATGCAGTGGGGTGAATAGTACTAGTGCCAACGAACGATTTAGCCGGGTGGCCGGTTAGGCCGTTTTTGCCATTTTGGTCATCCTCCCGCGAAAGAATTCGGCATGCCATGAAATGTTCATGTAAATTCGCAAAAAATTCTCAACTCACTCGCGGGATGTATGCCTTCGATTAGGACCCTATATACCTGTATCAGTCGGACTATGTGTATAGGCCGGTGGCGATAAATGCTAAGGTGGCCGGGAAGGCAGTCTCTGATAGTAATATAGTCGTTCCTTTTCTTCACAACTGAGTTCTCCCCAGTAGAAAATGCACATTGAGCCACAACACTGAATCCAAGCTCGGCTGTGATGCCAAGTGGAAGCACCTTCAGCCCTACAGCTGACCACGGTGCAATAAGACCGATATACGCTTGTAGTGCCCTGGGAGATAGAGGCGGAGTCAGCGTTCAAGATAAGTGCTGAAAAAAATGAAAAAGCCTACCACAATAAAGCCTCATGGCCATCGTCATCCTCAGAGAGGTGCATGGTGTCTGACCACCAATTCAACAGCTCGGTAGTCAGTACATCAGTTTCATTGCGCAACTCAGCTACGCTGGGGTCAGCATTGAAGAGTATAGCCTGGTGCTTGTCAGTTATCTCGCGAAACTTCTTGATTTCTTCCAAGTCAATGGGGGGCTTGTTTTGGGAGAATAGGGCAGGAAAAAATTGCCGTTTGAGAGGCTTTAGGGTTATGCGACTGAATAGCCCCAGTACGACGACGTCATCGACCTGGATGGCTGTTGAAGCTTTGAATGATCCACGATCGAGATGGCGAGCCCAGCGCGATCGAAAAGAGGCTTCGCGATATTCAAGACATGGGGTCCATGCTTTGAGCGGCTGGAGTGGCATGGCAGTGCGTGCGAAAGTGACACGCGGTGACGGGTTTAACGCGGACCCTTTCCCAATATAGCACATCACTGCTTTGCTGGGACGTGCCGAGACATCTTGCTTCCCACCACGACATCGCCTTCTGTGACCAGGCCTCGGTTGTGGCGACCGGGAGTCTGCTGTCTGTCGGCATGTCTGCGTACCAGGGAACAAAGGAAAAAGGACAAGCAGCTGGCCATCATGGGATTAGGAGAGGGAAGCTCCAGCGGGTCTCGGTCCTGCTGGTACGTCCCCTCCAGAAGATGATTGCCCTGCAGGTCCAAAAGAACCGTTACGTGTAATCGACGCCTTCTCCAAATACGACAACCTCCTCGCATTCAACGTCGGCAACGAGGTCCTCACCACCGACGCCACCAACACTGCCCCCTTCATCAAAGCCGCCGCACGCGATATCAAGGCGTATTTGTGCGTTTTCTTCCCTCCTTCCTATCCTCCCAACTCCCCTCCTTCCTTCCAATTATTCGATTCGTACTCGATCCCATGCTAATACACGCGTCCACAGAACATTAATCGGCTCCTCCGCCCTCGTCGGGTACGCCGACATCGACGGCACCGCAATAGTGCGCCGACGACTATTGATTGGCTTGGGCTGAATAATTAGTGAGTCGCGTTTTGCTTCTTTGTTTTGTTTTGGATTTCCCCTCTTCGTTTCACGGCTTGGAGTTGGATGCGTTACTGGGGTGTCACCACATCATCGAGGCATTTCCCCACGATGTCTGCATTTCTCCTTTGTCGTATCCTTCCCTCCCCACTCTCTGAATCCCCCTCTCCTTCTCCTTTTACCTCTGCTCCCCTCCCTTCCCTCCTTTCTTTTCTCCCTGTTCTCTTTTCTTCCCGCCCTCTCTTTTTCTCCCCGTTCTCCCTCCCTCCCCCTTCTTCCTCACTTGATACAATACTAAACCCAGCCTCCAGCAAATGGTGCAGCGCCGCATCCCCGACACGTACGACGGCATCAACATCGAGTCTGCGGAGTGTAATGTCGTGGCGTATTTGTGAGCCGGTCTCGTCCAGACTCTTTCTGTTGTTTGAGAGAGGCGGGGAGCTTAAGGGCGGGAGTGGCCCTTTGGTCGAATCTTTCTTGGGGATTTTTGGCGCGTTTTCGCATGGGGTGTCCGGGGAGGATGCGCGCGCGGGGGCCCATATAGCTGCCCGTAACTGATAATGTGTGAAACCCCATAGATTTTGGGCTCCACCGAGTTGGTTCCCACTAAAAGCCCCATAGCTCTCCCATACTCCATAACCCATATGTCTGGGAGGGCAAAACCCCATACTTTTTAAGGTGGTTTCAGAGCAATCCATTGGTACTTTTCGGTTATTTATGAGATGAACAATGGATAAATGAATAGAAAACCTTACGAGTACAGGAAATTCTCTGAAACGTAAACCATGACATTTGAACCAGGGTGGGCAAAATGACCTTTCAAAACGGAATGCTATATATGATCCGCTTGCCAAAGAGCACATTCAGCAGTGAGGAAACCCACCAAATGAGATTCATTGGTGTAGAAATTATGGTTTTTGATGTATACAGAGCATTTAATTGGTTATTGGGGCACAGGCGCAGGAAGCGGAGGTTAGCGGCATTTGCCGAGAAATTTTCCACGGCCGTGGAAACCCATACGTTGTGATAACCCATACTTTCGAGGGTCCACCAAGGGGTATGGGTTAAGACAGCAGTCCGACAGCCGAGTGGTCCACGCATGTTCAAAAAACTTGGCAGGAGCAAGGTATGTACGTTAGAAAACATCTCATAGAGTTAGAAGTGCATGAGGTCCATGACTTGACTCATATTTCAAAAGATTTCAATCCAACTGTGTCGTCCGGAGTGATTGCAAGAACCATGGGCTGATTAATTTAAAACTCTGACTCCATCATAAGTTTTATACCATATGTAAGTCCTCCCTCCCACACAACAGGCTGGTTGAGTGAGTTCCGACCATGCTGGACGGCATTCCTGCCCAGGTCACCCAATATGTAGTATTTTCCCGAGTTTCTTCCTATCAATTGCGCATGAATTAGCCTGGAAGATCTAACGGGTGAATCTGACCAGAATTGAACGAATTACGGGGAATTCTCCGAAAACAGCCCAAACGGGAAAATTTGCGTCCGCGCTTTCGGTACTGTTGGTGGCCGTAATTCGCCGGTGGTTAAATTTCTTGTGGGTTTCATTAAGCACACGTCCCATGCCCGCCAGCCTAGTTGCAACCAGAAATCGGTACCCATTCCACTTCTGAATGAGGACAAAGCAAAATTACCAAGTTGAATGTGGTCACATGGCTGTGATCACGGAATACCGAAAGACACCAAACGCCATTATACTTACTTTTGTTTACGCGCACCCGAAAAACCAGTGTTGAGTGGATTGGTACGACTCCGATCAAATCGCGCGTCCGTTCGGGGAAACTGTCATCCCTTTGGAAACTGTCGCGATTTGACTTTCTGACGTGCCTCAGTGCAGTTGAGGACCCGGGAGACTGCTGGGACGCCGGGAATACTCGCCACGTGTTCGAATGTCTCTGAATATCGAAAACTCAATGATGTCAGTTAAAAAAATACGAAACATACCACATCCATCGTCTATTCAATGTTTTTTTTTTCCGAGAAAACGGGTACGCAAGGAAGATAGAAACAAATAGAAAAAGAAAGAGAGAACAGTTCAAATGAAAAGAAAAAAAAATCGATTTTGCGAGTTGAGGATAGAAAGGAACGATCACGTGGGATCGGGACGCTAAGCGCGATGCACGCACAAACAACTCAAATAGTAGTCAAGAAATATCTATCGTTGAGGCACCTATTCAAAGGTTCAGAACAGTACAGAAGTCATTCTACTATCGGTAATTCTATGTAATCAGAGGACTGTTAAGACCCCGAGGCAGCGTATGTTGTGCTTCTTGAGCGTGCTGGCCAGGAATACTTTCTCACACGTAGAGTATGTCTCCACCAAGCCATCCTACATCTCCTCCGGAATTCTTTCCCCATCAATGAGTCGGCGAAGGAGTTTGATTTCTTTACCACCAACGCTATCCTTCCCATCACGGCGCGGAACGTCGTTCAACGTGAACAAATATTCGTGGTTGCGGTGCTGGCGATTCTCCGGGAAGCGACCCGACATGTCGCCTATTCCCCCCAGGGAGAGCGCGACGTGACCAGAGGCGTGATGTGACAGACGTGCGACGCGTACGAGTGCCGCGTCATGGTTTTGGGAAAGGCAGCCGAACGGTGCCCGATGTCCTGGGCTGTTGTGCTGTCAGGAAAAAGTGCCGCCTGTCTTATCGCGCGTTATCAGGGCGTTCTCAACCGCATTCGGTAGATCCGTAGATCTCGGAGTCGTACCAATCCACTACGCACTCCCGAAAAACCAACACCAAATCCTGTATACCTCCTCAGGAATCAGATGGAGGTTCTGCCCCCTTTTATTAATTTTTCAGGATCAGGGCTATGGGATGCTGCATTGATTGTGGATTGAGTGACACCCGAGCAGAGTCTATGAGTACAAACTCTAGATCTGTGACTGCTGAGTCCTTTTCCGCATTCTCTTGAGGAATCTCTGCCTGGATCTCTGGAAGTCGAAACTAATTTATTGATTGGCTGGGCAGTGTTCGATGTCCCACCCAATGAAAGAACCTGCACCACATGAACGAATCTAGCTGATGAGGTCTTGGGGAAATATTGCAGAGAGGCACAATGCATACACTGGCACAATACATACACTCAACGAGGCACAATACATACACAATACATACACTCCGCAATCATAGGTGGAGAACGCGATGAAACCCGTCAATTAACTCCTCCCCCTGTGGTCCCACTGTGACATGAGGAGGTGACTTGACAGCGTGAATGAGAAATTCACAAGTGTTCTTCATGCACTGGTTCTGGCCGAAGGTGTGCGGATTATGACTAGAACGCCATAATTCCGCAAATGGAATCTTCGGCTGTCGCCAAAGATCACGCTGGATGGAAAGGGGGAGCGCCTCTCGGGCGCGGCAGTTGCGAAAGTCGACCTGTTCCCCGTCGCAATCGTAGATCAGCAGTTTTTTCCCTGTGGCCGGTGCTTCTGGGCTGATGATAATGGCCGCCCATACGTGCCATTCGCCCAGTTCCTCTTTACCAACCCAGGTCTCAATCGCCGTCACGAAGAGTCCCACCCACATCCGCCCGGGGGCCTTCGTGCGAAAACATTCGGTGAAATACGAATAGTCGCCAAGATACGGAAAGTCCTTGACCCAGTTGCGACGTTTTGTTCCCGTTGTGGATCCGATAGGGTGAGGCCAAATGCTTATATGTCCCCTGGATTTTTCATCCCCATTGAGCTCGTCAGATAAATGCTGCAGCCTTCCAAGAAATCCCCGGATTTGCCCATTACTTGAAAACGGCGCCGTCAAGGGTCTGGGAGGCCGAGCAACCAGCAACTGCAAGGGGTCGGTGCCGCACATAACTTGGACTGAGATCGCACGTTCTCTGTGCCCGGCAGACGTTCATGGAGTTTTCTGGGCCGTAGCGTACAGGCCATGGTTGGTGAAGGAGGGACGTGGGTCTGACTGGCGCATTTAAACCGCGGTATTGTAGCTGCTCACGGGATTGTGTATTGTGGACACCATTTGTTGACTGTAGCGGACTAGTCCCGGCAAACAGAATATTATCAACCAGTAATGGATGGCGATCATAATTAGGTTCGAAGCTGTCAATAGCGTCGGCAATTCCCGTTCTCCGAACACGGACAGCACCCTGCCCACCGTAAAAACGTGATTTATTTTGGAGAGTTACTTTCGCACGCTTGATTGCGAGGCCGTAGCCAGCGCAATCCTAAGCAACACTGTCGCTTCAGATTTCCCATTGGTCCCTTTGCCATTGTGCCTGGGGATTTGCAGCTCTCCATAATTTCAGAGGCGGTGCAGTCATATGTGCGAGTCAATAGCGTCGGCAATTCCCGTTCTCCGAACACCCTCATCACGTGTGTTGATCTGTGTGCGAGATCAGCGATCCGCCTGCCTGCCCAGGAAGTATCTGAGTGTACAGCCACTATTGTACACTATTTCAGATTTCAGATGCTGTGATACCATACTCGGGGTTATCAAAAGTAACCGGAATTTCCATTTTTGGAGACGAAATTCGCACTTTTTGCTGGGCTAAGATACATGCAAATGCAGTCCTCTATCTTGAGGACCTTACCCATTCATTTGAATCCAAAAAATCGGAGGTGTTGGTGCCTGGCATCAACTGCAAAGCATACATGCCAACGTAATCAATGCTCTCGCAAAAATGTATGCTGTGGCTTTATTTGATGGTCATGGGTACCTGAAGGGCTTCAGGATGTTTCTTCAGGTGTCTATCATGACCCAGTTACAGACGATAAGCAAGACACTTTTGCAGAGACAGTCAGTGGACAAATCTTTTCGAATAGTGTTTAAGTCGGGTCTGCAACTCAGATTGTGTGGCAAAAACTCATTCACTTGATGGCTCTACATGCAAGATATACCCCACATGAAGTGAATGGGATGCATATGCACTCTTAATTGATTTTTTGATGTCAGTGAAGTTTCGTAGAAAAGCCATTGCCTACGGGAAAACAGCCCGTTTTTACGAGTACTTATGTAATCGTTCATAATCATCCGAAGGCTGATGTTTGAGAGCGATTGAAAAGTAAGTCCTCCATTTTTTGCGCAATGGCAAATAGTGGCTATGTTGAATGCAATTTAGTGGCTGTCCGTTAAAAAGACTACGTTTTTCGTGAGGATTTAGTGGCTGTGTCCGGTTACGTTTGATCCCGAACCGGAACTTTGGTTTTTATGTTTTGCTTTGTTTGCACTTTTCCCGAGCCACCTCTAACAAGTTTGCGGACTTGGTGGTTGTCTTCTCCATACCAGTGCGCCTTTACATATTTACTTCCAACGCTGGTTTCCATTTTCCCAGTCAGACTACAAGATCTACAGTACTTACGACAGTGGATTAGTTTTCATATTTTATAAATGTTTTTAACCACCGAATCAATCCAGATGAAAGTGAAGCAGGTGTTCGTTCATTCCAAGCTTGAGGATGGTATGATGTGCCAACAATTTCACAAGAAAAAATGGAAGTCACTGATTTGAGCTTATATTTCAGCTCATTAGTGGAGTTGGGAAATCACTTTTTCTGAAGTTTTTCACTTAAATACTGTAAAAGATCCCCAGCCGAGACTCTAGTAGTACTGGTAAAAAAAAAAACTGCATTGGAACATGTCAGTGTAAAAGTTGACTTGATACTGGTGGGTATATGCACCGGACAACGATTAAAGGGGAACATACTCGTTGTCATCAAAAGTAAATATCAATCAGCCATTATAGGCCACAATATGTAGTATTTTCCAAGCTAAAGTACATGTACACATTCAGTAGGATGTATGGCCACCCTTTGCCTCAATTACAGCTTCAACAACGGCCGGCATGCGGTCGATAAATTGATTGATTTCTTGACAGGTGATTTTCTCCCACACCTCGAAAATTGCCGCCCGTAATGTCGCCTCGTTGTATGGGCGAGGCTGGTAATCACGGAGGTGGGTCTTGAGAACGTGCCAAACACGTTCGATGGGTGAAACATCGGGGGGGGTCGGAGGATGCGGGAAAATGGGGATGTCATGTTCGGCAAGCCAGGCCTTGGTGACCTTGGCGCGATGCGCTGCCGCGCCGTCCTGCTGGAAGCGAAACCCGGGGTGCCTCTGCTTTCTACTGTTGTAGAATTCCAAGAGAGGTCCCTCGAGTACCTGATTGATGTACCGTTGGGCCGTCATACCACCACCACGGCCGCCGGGATACTCGAGAACCACCAAGGGCCCTTTTGCACCTTTCATCACAATTCCCCACACCATGAGTCGTACGGGGCTCTGCGGCACAGCAGCCTCACAGCACTCGTCCAAGAGTTCCTCCCCGGGCTTGCGGGTGACCCACACACGGCCTTTTTTGTCGTCAAGGCAGACGTAAGCCTCATCGGACCAGGCGATGTCACGCCAAGATTTGGCTGACCGTGTTTTGGACTGTTCCAGGGCCCATGCAAGCCGTTTTTGCTTGACAGCGGCTGAGCGGTAAGGAACCTTCCTGGCAACGCATCTATGGTAGCCTTTGGCGGCCAAGACCCGCCGAATTGTGCTGTCGCTGACACGTGGTGTGGTTTCATTGCCGATGTCGCGAAAAGGCTTCCGGCGGTTTTCTGTGGCGTAATCGACGATGATAGACTTCTCGGGGGTGGAGAAGGTGGCTGGGCGTCCACTCCGAGGGCGATTGGCCGTCGAGCCAGTGTCCTGGAATTTTTCCCAGAGCCTTTGGGCAGTCGATCGTTTTATGCTGTGGTCTCGAGCGGCACGCGTGACATTTCCATGGCTCTGGACTGCTCCCATGAACCGATTCTTGCGAGGAGAGTCGAGTTGGGGGTCGTTTTTATGGCGGGCCATATGCTGGTGGTTGGTGGTTGAAGTTCGTGCACGTGCTATGACACAATGCATTGATAGATATTTACTTTTGATGACGACGAGTAAGTACGAAGTTCTGCCAGGCTTTGCCATGGCCCTACCCCCAAGTAGATTCCGGTTACTTTTGATAACCCCGAGTACATACCTTGGTCCGCTGGGATCAATTATCAGCCGTTTTCCTTGAGAGTATGCTCATTATGTTGGTATTGAAAGTCCGGAGGGCATGGCCTCCTCGGATTTTCTGATGGCCAATCAAATTGCTTGATTGGGAAAATATCCGTGTTTTGAGCAGGATGGCTGTAACATTAGCTATCATTGTTCAATTGGGCCAATATTTTGATACGATGGACTCACAGGTGTATCAGAGGGCACCAAACACCGGCATTTTTTATATGACCTGTATTTGGCTCAAGACCTCGAAAAGAGAATTTGTGTGGTTGTAATATAGATTGCACCTGATGTATGGGTCACATTGAAAATGCCGGTATTTGATGCCCTCTGGTACACTTGTGAGTCCATCGTATCAAAAGATTAGGCCAATCGAACAATGATAGCTAATGTTACAGCCATCCTGCTCAAAACACGGATATTTTCCCAATCAAGCAATTTGATTGGCCATCAGAAAATCCGAGGAGGCCATGCTCTCCGGACTTTCAATACCAACATAATGAGCATATTCTCAGGGAAAACGGTTGAGAATTGATCCCAGGAGAACCATCCACGCAAAATGCATTGAAAAAAATAAATAAATAAACGGGCTGCGCCCTAAGTTCCGCAAACTGCTGTAACGAGATCCTCGGCGTTCGTTTGTACATCTTTGTATCCCTTCCTTTTTGGTTTATACCCATACTTCCCCCTCTTTCCCTGTCCTCAATTTTGCACTGCGTCTCCAGCCTCGTGTTCAGACGAAGGGCACATCCAATCCCCATTCGAAAAGACGGAGCCCCGTCTCCGTGAGAGCTTAGTAACTTCGCCGCAGTCCAAAAACACTGCAACTCAACAGCAAGACTTGTCCTGACCCCATTTCTGGGTTATAAGCATAACATTCCGGACGATCCGATCCACGGCGATAATTTCGGCATATGGCCCGTGCTGGCGCGAAGATCGAGTCAAGTGATAGTAACCGCTGAGAGGATCCAGAGTTCTGAGAGGGGTAAACCATTCGATATACGCCAATGGTCCCGTTTTGCCAGGATAGTACAAAGGAACTTGAAAGATGACCTTGACCTGCGCAACCCGGAGACCTAAATTATTGTAACACAGCATGCAGTCGTGACGCTATAAATTAAAGATGTGTACCTGCAAGGGCTGTACCTGCGGTGAATGCATTTTGTTCACCGGTGCGAATAAGAGCAAAATCCAGGTGAGCAGGTTCTGCGGCTTTACGCTGAGTATGGCTTGCAGGTGAAGGGGAAGTCGCGCGAACAAGGTTGAATTGAAATGCTTTGGAGAATGTCAGGTACGCGTCTCAAGATGTAGACCATTGAAAAGGCAATAGGGTCACGCGGTTCAAGTGCAAACCAGTTATTGTGCTCTGGAAAGCGCAATAACGCCTCCGAGCCCAAAACTGGATGATTCCTAACCAAAAAGGGAACAAAAAAGTGAACTGTGAACACACGGGTCCGCGGCTCCTCTTTTTACATCCCTTCTTCTGTTTAATGCACAGATTGTGACTGGTATTCAACCTGGAGCTCTAGCAAGTGTCCGAACGACTCTGAGGCATGGTCAGTAAAGCTGGTCAATGGCCTTGAATGAGCGAGCTCTCAGGCTGTTGACTCAAAACGGGAGTTTGGAAGAAAAAAGGAAGCAGAAAAAAGGGATGAAAAAGGGCAGAAAAAAGGGAACTGCGAACGACCGATTGAAAAAGCAATAGGGTCACACGGTTCAAAATGTAAACCAGTAATTATACTCTGGAAAATGCAATAATGCCTCCGAGCGCGATCTGAATAGCTGTAAATCACAGCGATCAGGGCTATAGAAAATGGCCCTGGGACTTCATTAGAATTGCAATGGTCTGCAGGATGTCAAGTCACGCGGTTCAAAATGTGGACCATTGCAAAGGCAACAGGGTCGCGTGTTTCAAAATGTAAACCACACCACAAGGTATGCCGTTCTCCGGTAAATTATTTATAATTTCTGCCGAAATTTCCTGGTCTTGGTAATCTATGTGGTTGAGCTTCAGCCAATT
Source organism: Mycena leptocephala (assembly GCA_029378395.1). NCBI lineage: Eukaryota > Fungi > Basidiomycota > Agaricomycetes > Agaricales > Mycenaceae > Mycena > Mycena leptocephala. The sequence continues at coordinate 810,431 of JARJLF010000016.1, read as the reverse complement.
CAACGCATCTCTGACTCTATCTCGCCGCACAAGCATGAGTGTTCTCACGAAATCCTCATCGGTCGGTCGGGCAGACCCTCAGAAAACAAATGCCAGAACTTCACTGAGTTCATCCTTCGACAGTGGAAGGATGTTGTACACCTTGACAATGGGTGTTGCAAACATGATAGCATTGGCACTCATTTTACCCCTGCCAGATGCAACACGAACAACACATCGCAAGATCTCTGCCAGGTCTGAGGGCTTTAACCGACGAATCAATTCACGTTGTTCGGCTGTTTGCGGCGGCGAAACTGGTCTGCTCTGCAAAAACGCCCACTTGACTTCTACGTTTGTCGCTCTGTAATTAATTACCACTCTTTGCGCACAAATATGGATTCTAACAACGTTAACACGTTTGAGTACAGAATAACTGTCAGATCAAATCAATTTCCCCAAGTTAACCTTTCGATAAATTTTCTCGATCTTCTCGGAAGCATAATCAGCTAGTCAAAACACATCGATTGGAATTTGCCCCTTATTTTTAGCTATTTATTTCAACATTTCTCAATATTTTGGGGTCCCATCGCCAATATTCTTACTCATGGTGGTGGGGTAAAACTATTAATTAAAAAATAAAGATATTACATAAAATATTGCAAGAGAAAGAGGAGGAGTTTGGTCTAGATTGACGAGAGCTTCCTGGCCAAACATGTGTATCATTGGTGGAAATATATGGATGAAGATATTAGACAGGTTGTGCAAAGCCGCATGCGGCTTTTGGCCATTGTGCAAAGCCGCACGGGATTTATGTTCCATGTGAGTTAAATATCATTATCATGTCTCCAAACTAATATTTGGTGCCCAACATTTCTGCATCTGCGGTATAGTTCACTTTGTCTACCAGGAAAGCGCGGGAAAGCCATATTTTAACACGACACCGGGGATTGATGAGCCGCATTCAGCTGCGTTTTGGCCCGGTTCTCTGGACTCCACATGAATGGACGCTATACCTATGTACTCGACTATTACTATTAGTTCTCTATGCACAGTACGTGGTTTGGAGCGTTGCGCTGCCCTTGGTGACTGGGAAGACGTCAACATACCGAATGCGAGTTGTGGAACTTGTACCGACTTCTCGTCCTTGAACGCGCACCGATTCAGATGTCGCCTCGCACCATCTCCCATTTGCGACGCCTGCGGAGCAGCCAGGAAGACCCGCGCCCACTTCCTCCTCCATTGCCCGGCCTGGGAACATCTCCGTCCTCCACTCCAACACGCGTCGTATACGGCAGGGATTCTTGGCGCCATGGATGTTTGCACCCTCCTCAACCACCCGAAGCTCCTAAAGCCAGTTATCGCGTTTATCACCCAAACTCGTCGATTTACTTGAATCTCCTTCATTCCCTCCCTCATTCCCTCTCTCCTCTTTCCTCTACCCTCCCATAGAATACTTTACTATACTTACTTATAATCATCATACCATCGCACCTACCAACCCCGAACATAGTCGTCTCTATATACCAATCTCGTCTCTCTCACGTTACCCAACCCTCGCGACCTTATAGCACACAATTTCCCAATTAGTTTACCACTTTTACTTATCTCTCCCTCTCGCATAGTTAGAAAAATAGTCTCTATACGCAACCCCCATCTTACAGTTGCAGCAAAAAAACTTGTCAAAAAACTTGTCCCAAGCCGTTTGGGCTCATTTCTTGACCAAATCACTTCAAATAAAATCCTGCCATGAAGCTCTAGTGTTTTCATGAGCTTTCACATAGTTTTCCCAATAACTCACCTCTGTCATTGACCCTGAATAAAATAAATAAGGGCTTTCTGAAAAATCGAGTTTGCAGAACCATCATGTATGCAAAAAAGGTGTATATAGCACAAAAGTAATTGGAAAGGCAACCATATTGGTATTTTATTTCATGTGGATTGATAGGGATTTGAGCTCAGAGTGTGCTGTGCAAATTGGCAACTTTGGCAGGAAATGGGCCAAAATTCTTCAAAATGGCCAACTTGTAAGCTCTAGTGTGAGCTCAAATCTCCATCAATACACATGAACTACAATACCAATATGATTGGCTTTCCAAGTGCTTTCATGCTGTATACACCTTTTCTGCATACATGATGATTCTGTAAAGTCGATTTTTCAGAAAGCCCTTATTTATTTTATTCAGGGTCAATGACAGAGGTGAGTTATTGGGAAAACTATGTGAAAGCTCATGAAAACACTAGAACTTCATGGCAGGATTTTATTTGAAGTGATTTGGTCAAGAAATGAGCCCAAACGGCTTGGGACAAGTTTTTTGACAAGTTTTTTTGCCGCAACTGTAGTTACCTTACTTACCACTGTCTAGTTTATCTAAGGTACTGCCGCGTAGCCTTCGGGCCAGGTATGGCAACCAATAGAACTTCAGTTCAGTTCAGTTCAGTTCAGTTCAGTTCAGAGCTGATTTTCAGGTGCACCAAGGAGATCTAATGATTTGACTTCTGCTGGCTGATGCCCGCAGGTTAGTGCTTGTGCAGTAACAGGTGGGGTGTCGGCTGCGACGGGGGACAAGGCGGCAAAAACCACACTTTACCGTAGTCGAATATATATGACGGCCGGGCCCGTATCGTATGATATTCATCGTATCGTATCCATATTCGGCCGCATTCATACTCTGGTGGAGCTCCCGGGGCCGTATCGTATTCGTATGTAGTTGAATATATTCAAAATATATTTTAGCGTATCGTATTTTTTGCCAGCACTAAGAAAAATAGGTCGATACTCGCTATGCACCCGATAGTTCAGGCTAAAACTTGTCACAGGTGATTGCCTGGATGACTTGCAAGTGTACCACCAGGCCCAGAGCTCTGCGTGTGGCGTGAGCGGAAATATATGGGGTGCAGAACATTGGATCAGTCTAGAAGTTGTATCTTAATTAATGCTTGAGACCAGTGCAGAGCCATCCCGCGGAAATGTCAAACGAATGTCTATTCGAACAAGCTAGGTGAGTATGGTAGAGTAGTCGTGTGAACTATGTGCGTGTGTGCGTGTGATTAAAATGCTCGAAAAGGTATGCGGGAAGATAAAATAGGTCAGTAATCGATATGCCCTCGATGGTTCAGGCTAAAACTTGTCGCAGGTGATTGCGTGGATGCATTGCAAGTGTGCCGCCAGACCCAGGGCTCTGCGTGTGGCGTGAGCGGAAATATATGGGTGCAGAACATTGAATCAGTCTAGAAGTTGTATCTTAATTAATGCTGCTTGCTTGAGACCAGTGCAAAGCCATCCCGCGAAAATGGCAAACAAATGTCTATTCAGTTAGAATAGACCAAGCTAGGTGAGCATTGTAGAGTAGCCGTGTGAACTATGTGCGTGTGATTTAAATGCTCAAAACATGTATATGTACCGTTGAGACCCTGGATCAAAAAATTGATTAAACCCGGCTTTCCACTACAAGGAAAGCAGAATGGATCGTGTTTTCTGTCAGGTCAGATCAAGGGAGACCCCAGGGAATTGTGAAGTAAGAGTTTTCCCAGAGCCGCCGGATTTCCCAAGCGGTACACCCAATACAGTGTATTGGGTTAGGACACCCATTCTGGAATTTCCGGTTACTTTTGGTGATGACGAGTAGATGTCACAACTTGTATAGTGCTGGCCAAAAATACGATACCCTAAAATTCATTTTGAATATATTCGAATACATACGAATACGATACAGCCTCCGTCAGAATAGGAGTACGACCGAATATGAATACGATACGATATGAATATAATACGATATGGGCCCCGCCGTATTAAATACGGTTGAAGAGGTTTTTGCCACCCTGGGACCTCAACCGGCACAAGTCGGATCGTTAACTTCAGACGGCACACTCCAAAATCTCCACTTCAGAGCCCTTCCCGGGCCCATCTGGTCTTTGAATATTCAATTCATACTGTAACATACATTTCTACCATGTTTATCCCGATGTCAAGCCCATTTTCCTGACCAGGGCTACCTCAGAATATATTTTGAATATCTTCAAAATATATTCACTCCCAAAATATAGCTCGATACTGGTGTTAGTGGGCGAAAATTAAAAAATAAGGATAAAAGAAACTAAAATATTGCACGTGAAAGAGGGGGAGTTTGGTCCAGATTGACAAGAGCTTCCGCGGTGCTCGATCCCGCCAAACATTCACAAGCGGGATGGTGTCAGCCTGTCAAGAGCTGGATCTTCCCTGTCCACCAAGCGGCGCTGGCGTGGGTCATAACTGGGATGACACAGGCTTTGTACAGATGGCGGAGATGTGATTGGGATAGCCCTTTGACTGTGTTCGAGAGCCTGGAGAGGCCGTTGACCGTATTCTCTGCGCGTGCCGCCAGGGTTTTGACGTGGTGATTGAAGAGGAGACCTTTGTCGAGGTAGACGCCGAGCCACTTGATCGTGGGAAAGACGGTGATGGTGTTTTCTGTTCCGTCCGCATTCGGGAGACGGATCGCGGGTGTCGGACCGACCACCTTCTTCCGACCAATGTAATGCATGAGCTCCCGCTTTGCGTCGTCTATCGCCAAACCCCAGCGGTTCAATGCCGTCCGAACTTTGATGTAGGCGTTCTTGAGTAGGCGTACGTTGGTCTCCGTGACGCGGATGCGACATATATCTTTCCGTCGTCTACATACATGATTGAGGAGATTTCAGTGGGGTCATCGGGCATAGGGAACGGGTTCACCGGGTTTCCCTTGTTCTCGAACATCTCGAGGAGCTCCGCACTGTAGAACGCAGCTAGAATCGGGGATATTGGTGAGCCCTGCGGTATCCCATTCACAACGTGTTTCATTTCTCCGCGTTGTCCGTCGATGCAAACTGCGGCTTCTCGGTCTTCAAGGAAGGATGCGACCCACTGGACATACTCCAATAGTATGCGCTTCCGGCGGAGTTCGCATAACAGTCGCTGGTGGTTCACAAAGTCAAAGTAGCCTTTTATATCGATCAACGCGGACGTGACCTCATCGTTATTCCGCGCTGCTTGCACGTCATTGGTAAACGTTAGGATGGCGTCCGACGTCGAGCTGTTTGCGCATCTTCCGAATTGGGTGCCCGGTATCAGGTTGTGACGGCCGGCGAGGTAGGACAAGCGGCGGGCAACAATCTTCTCGAGTATTTTCCCGAGGCATTCCAGCAGCTGTATGAGCCTATATGCTCTTGGATTCGAATAGTCCGGTTTGCGGGGCTTCCGGAGTGCTACGGCGATGGCCTTCCCCCATTCACGTGGGTGGTAGCCGTTGCGTAGGCACTTCTTCATTAGCATGTATATCTCTGAACTCGCTACCTGCCATGCCCAGCGGATAACCCTGTATGTCACTTGGCTGTCGCCGGGTGCTGTGTTTGCGCTGGACTCGAATATCGCTTCGCATACTTCGTTTAGTGTGATGTCCTGGAACTGGAAGTCATCTGGGTGTCTTTGGTTGAGGTCAGCATCAAACTCAGCTTCGAGCGGGGGTGGTGGCTGGAATAGCTCGTCCCATAGCGCGTCACATTTGTCCTTGTGGGAGACGGCTGGAGCCTGGCCGTTCTTGCGTGAGATCGTCGGTGTGGGATAGTTGCGTGCTCCTGTGGACCACTTGCGGAAGCCCCAAATGTCCTCCGTGTGTGCCTCTTCAAGTTTTCCTATTGCCCATTTTGCTTTCGTCGCTTTGCACAGTCTCTTGAAAAAGTTCGCCGCTTTCTTGACTTTGGCCCGGAGGGCTCGGCTGCGGGTACCAGTGCCAGTTTCGTATTCACTGCGTTCAGACTGGGCCTTACCGAGGTTTTCGGTCGCCTCCTTCAGCTCTTTATCCCACCACGGTTTGGCGTTGACATTGAGTTTCCGCTCCTTGCCCACTTTCGCCGTTGCGTCCTTCATCGCTTTAGTGATTGCCGCTGCCGCCGTATCCAGTTGGACATTTGACACTTGCGTGCCTTCGTCCATGATCGGGTCGATGTCTGCGTGCTGGGTTTCCAGCACCTTCGGAAGGCTTGACACCAGTCGGCGGGTTCTACCTCTTTCAGGCTGTACTTGACTCCCGCGATGTTTTCGATTTCCCGTCTGCCGTAGTCTTGTACCCATCGTATTCCCTTGCGGTCCGAGCCGTATGACCCAGTCCTTCACTGTGTCGTTGTTCACCGCTGCGTTATTCACGAAGGTTAGGTCTAGAACGGATGGTGAGCCCTGCTTCCCATGTGGAATGTACGTTACTTCTCCTTTTTTTTTTTAGGAGTGAGTACCCCTTCTCCATTGTCCATTCGACGAATTTGTTTGACCTCGTGTTGCCTCTTTTTCCCGCAACAGACCAGAGTTCATGGTCGAGGTTCTTGTCTCCGAAGATCACGACCGGGTTGTCTGTCGGTAGGTTGAGCACTTTGATTACGTGATTATTGTTATTATTATCACTGACGAATTTTTCATATGTCGTTGTCGTTCCAAATTGTGCGTCAATTTTTTCTTGTAGTACTTGACCAACTAAGCTTTTCTGCTCATCATCCTCCGTAGGGTCATTCAGAACTTGATTCAATTTTATTTTGAGGTTATTGATGTCCTTTCTAACTTCGGCATCATGAGCTTTGCACGGGCCCTATGTTCCGCAAAGAGCTGTAAGTGATTCGGCCCAGACGACCACGAGTATAATTTTTTTGCCACCACTGTACATACACTGAGTTCAGAATCGTAAATCCGGTGATCGGCGCCGGAGACACCGCGGCCCCTGGTATGAAGCCTAGCAGGACAGAGAGAGCCTGCATCTCATCAGTCTCACTCTTTTGCTTGCGCGTTGTCTTCGGCCCGAAATTTCCACATGAATGCCAGCCAAGGAAGACATGCCCGACGAGCCACCCGCGAAATTCTTGCAGAATGATGTTGACGCCCTGGAGGAAATCATTGAGCAGTACCATTGCCGGGGGGTGTGAACGAAACGTGGTGGTCGGACATTGCATCAATCTGCGCTGTCCAAAAGCTTAGTCCCCATCTGAGCCTGGTCCTCCCCTACATCGAGCGCCTTGACGCCAACGACCTAGACTCGCAACCAGTCTGTTTTAGGAAAGCAACTTTTGATCACGAGACGAGCAAAGGGATCAAAAAGCTTCCTAAAACGACTGGAACATCTGGTCATCATTTTGGCAAAGGCCCGCCAAATGAGTGTTCGGATTTTGCAATTTGAGAGGCCTGAACCTTCGTTAAAAGTACCTTAGAGAAAGTTGGGTATTTTTGAAATCTAAGATGAATGAGCCAAACTTGTTTTTTGACTTATAGTGCAGGTCGTGCTCGTCGTCAGATGGTCCGTGCGCACACGGCGTCGAGCGCCCTTCACCCAAAGTCGCAAAACAAGTCGTGCTCAATCGATTTAAATTTGGAAAATATTACACTTTCTCTAGACAACTTTTTACACTTTTGTTCAAAATTTCCATCGCTCAAAATCTAAGTCCGGGCCTTGGTCCGGGCACTCATTTAGCGCGACCGCTCAAAGCTGCGACCAAAGATCCCAGCCGCTTCGCAACGTGATAAGCGCAGCCACGTGAAGAAGCGGTTGGTCACGAGCCTATATTATTTGTTGTACAGTGGGCCAAACCGAGCTTCGTAGGCGTACATTACAGCTCTTTGCGGAACTTAGGGCGTGGCCTGTTTTTTTTTTTTTTTTTTTTTGTCAAATTTTCTCATTTTTGTTGTTGCGGGCTGAATATTGGGTTTATATCTCTACAAACTACATGTACAAAATCAGAACGCAAATCCGGAGGGCATCTCGTTGCCAGATTTTTTATATCATGCCTAAAATGAATATAATCCCAGAATATATGATTCTCACAGAATTCACTTGCCGTGCGACGAGATATGTCTCGGGAAACTCGCAGTAGTGCTAGAATACACTGAGGACCATTAGAGAGCTTGTGCCCAAGCAGCATGCCGCTTTTTGATTGTGCAAAAAGCGGCATGCAGCTTTTTTTTTTTTCTTCCTCTAAAGGCCATTACGACTGTGTGATAGCATAGGGGTGTCGGAATTTGACTACCAGGCAGAATTTGTAAAAAGCTGCATGCCGCTTTTGCACAATGCACAAAAGCGGCATGCCGCTTGGGCACAAGCTCTCTATTCCCCGAGGGCACCTCGAAATCAGAATTCGTTTATGGCCCCCCCAGATCAAAAAATAACGTAAGTCAATTATCTGATAGATTTAGTTATCCGGTTGAACTGCTGGAGGCACCAGAAAGGAGTTTCGGCTTCGAGGTGCCCTCATAAATGCTCTTGTGGTGTCCCTGAGCCCAACAGCAGTACTCCATAACTTTCTCTCATTGCACAGCGAGAGATTTCTGTGGGAATCACTTATTCTGGGATTATATTCATTTTAGGCATGATATAAAAAATCTGGCGACGAGATACCCTCTTGATTCGCGTTCTGATTCTGTACATATAGTTTGCAGAGATATAAACCCAACATTGAGCCCGCAAGAACAAAAAAAAAAAAAAAAAAAAAAAAAAAACAGGTCGGGCCCTAAGTTCCGCAAAGAGCTGTAATTGCCATTCAAATACAATTACGGATCCTGTGTGCTGTCGCCAGTATCTTAGATGGCATGTGCTAAGTGCACTTCAATTTATGTATTCAAGGACCAAGATTACCAAGCTGCCCCAGTCCAAGATGTCCCGAGTTGGGAATGGTCCCTGGGGTGCTCATTGTACGAGTCCACTTGTAGATCTTCCCATTCATTTTCAATTTGGACGTGATTTCGAACATCACGCAATCCTTCGCGCGTGGCCGCGGATTGCAGCGGGGAAGTCTGGCCCGTAGTCTGAGATTCCTTCCCTACTTGCTCATACTTGCACTGACTTATTATCACTTTCTCGCGGCGACGTGCACCCGAGCTGCCCTGATTTTGGCTGCCCATGACAGACCCACGAAAGCAGGTCGTATGAACACGCCTGAACCACGTTATAGTGCATTCATTGGGGATATTTTCGAGCATAGAGCTATGTAGTGCTTGGGGAACACAAATAACCAGGTTGCGCAAAAGCCATTGGAGCCACTCAATGGCATTTGGTTCGTGGGCAAAAATAGCAAGCGAATGGCTCGGCAACGCCATTCACGTCATATTTTGGCTGTGACCAAAATGCCATCAAATGGCTCAGCAGGAGAAAAAATGGCAGGACAATATTCAAAAAATATGTGTCCATTATTCAGCCAGAACAGCCTGTTTCTGTCGAAAGGGTGGACCCTGTATTGGCCGGATATTGTCCGGCGCGATTTTGCCTCAAACTAGTTCGAACTGAAATTTCGCTGGCTTTCGCGCCAGCAAGACTCGGTCAAAATCCGGGCCGTAACGGCTCCACAGGTTCAGTTTACTGCTTGGCTGCGAAATCCCGGCACGGCTCGTCACGCTTAAATTGCAACTGTTTGGATTGGTGTGCTGAGCCCGAAACTCGGCGCGAGCCGACGAGGTTCAGTTGCGGCTGTGTGGATTGGTATGGAGAGCTTTCAGTCCCCCTGCAAAGGAACCAACCCACCAAAAAACAAACTTAGGAGACAGTTCGAACTGAAATTTCGCTGGCTTTCACGCCGGTCAAAATCCGAGTCGAAATGGCCCCACAGCGTTCAATTGACTGCTTTGCTGCGAAATCTCGGCATGGCTTGACGCCAAAGCCGCTCGCCGGTAGCTGTCGGCTACGCGCTGGGGAGACATCTCGACATATGCCGCGTCTATCACCGCCCTGAACACAGTGACCCGGCGTCGATTTGAACGAAATACTACAGTACTCGTCATGACCAAAAGTAACCGGAATCACAGATGTCTTCGAAAAGCTCGTTGGCTCTTGGCCAGTTCTTTTCTGCAATTCATGAAGTAATCTCCCCTGCATTATGTCACCGGAAAGCACCATCCACCATGTCTGTCTTGCAGTAAAAACCGGTGTTTAAACAATCTTTCGAACAACTCTTAGATTTCAGTTCCTCCCACCATGCTTATGGATATTTCTGAGATCTTGAAAGCTTGAGAAATACTGTTGGGACAAGTCACTGCGTGGAGGACAAATCTAAACACAGACTGTCGAGATCTGTGGAGGTCTCCTAGTTGATCTGGACTCATGCTCTGTCAAGATCAACTGGAAGGGCTGAACAAGATGTGCCGACATTACATTTTCAGATCTCTACTGATCCGCGCTAGATAATCTCGGCCGATGGTCAGCCGAGGTTGCGTAGCCACGTCTGCCGAGGTCTGCCGACATCACTTATGAACGGCTCGACGGGCCGCATTCCATGTATCCTTTGCAAATGTTATTCTAGGTCTGTCTATGTATCGTCTGCTCACCTCGACAGACCCTGTCTAGAACCGCTCTCCACGCAGTGAGTGCCAAGAGGGAAATATGCATATTTTCCAAATTTATTACTGTACTGTGAACCTCGAGCCCAAGTGCCATAAGAGACTTCAAATTCATGTGCTGTAAAGTCATGAGGCTATAGTGCATAATGCTCATTTTGCATAGGATTCCGTCATCTACCAACTTGGTAGGCTGGTATTTTATGCATTTCTTTCATAATGCATATTGCATAGGGTTCTGGGTTGTTTATGCAATATAAAAAGCAAAAAATCCCATGTTTTCCAGGTAGTTTCATGCATTCCAGGGTCAAAAAGGCGTCCTGTATGGTGCTCATGTCGCTTATTGATATGCTTACAGCTAATTGCAGTACCGAAGGCGCGAACAGAAAATTACCGTTTTGGGCGAATTCCAATCCTCACGACCGATTTGCCCATAACTCTCTGAGTTTTGCACGGATCAAGCTGAAACCTAGCTAGATAATTCGTACTAATTCATACGCAATTAGTGACAGAGAGGGAATTTTAAAAATATCATATTTTGTATCCTCTGGCACTCGAGGGGCGAATTCCAATCCTCACGACCGATTTGCCCATAACTCTCTGAGTTTTGCACGGATCAAGCTGAAACCTAGCTAGATAATTCGTACTAATTCATACGCAATTAGTGATAGAGAGGGAATTTTATAAATATCATATTTTGTATCCTCTGGCACTCGAGGCTCATTTTGGCATAAATTTGGGCTAGTTGGTTCAGTTCTTGTCGGAACGAGCTGATTTCTTAATACCAGGGACTTCGACATGTAAGAAGCAATGTGATAGAGTCAAAAGTACCGATATTTCCCCCCTGCCTTTTCCCTACCCTGTTCGATGGTGTTCTGTACTGTCAAGACAGAATTTGCTGTAATTACCTGATTTACGAAGCGGAGAAAGTGATTCAGAGTGTCGCGTGGTGCCATTCAATACTTATCCCTCTTCCAGTCCCAAAAAACGCGTGTTATACCCAGGTAATTGGGTCGCGTCGCGTCTATTTACAGTCGCCCATGACATGATGGCGACTGTAAATAGACGCGACGCGACCCAATTACCTGGGTATAACACGCGTTTTTTGGGACTGGAAGAGGGATAAGTATTGAATGGCACCACGCGACACTCTGAATCACTTTCTCCGCTTCGTAAATCAGGTAATTACAGCAAATTCTGTCTTGACAGTACAGAACACCATCGAACAGGGTAGGGAAAAGGCAGGGGGGAAATATCGGTACTTTTGACTCTATCACATTGCTTCTTACATGTCGAAGTCCCTGGTATTAAGAAATCAGCTCGTTCCGACAAGAACTGAACCAACTAGCCCAAATTTATGCCAAAATGAGCCTCGAGTGCCAGAGGATACAAAATATGATATTTATAAAATTCCCTCTCTATCACTAATTGCGTATGAATTAGTACGAATTATCTAGCTAGGTTTCAGCTTGATCCGTGCAAAACTCAGAGAGTTATGGGCAAATCGGTCGTGAGGATTGGAATTCGCCCCTCGAGTGCCAGAGGATACAAAATATGATATTTTTAAAATTCCCTCTCTGTCACTAATTGCGTATGAATTAGTACGAATTATCTAGCTAGGTTTCAGCTTGATCCGTGCAAAACTCAGAGAGTTATGGGCAAATCGGTCGTGAGGATTGGAATTCGCCCAAAACGGTAATTTTCTGTTCGCGCCTTCGGTACTGCAATTAGCTGTAAGTTCAGCGGGTAGTCTGAGAATGATCAAGCTCACACTTCAACCACATATCATGAGGGAGACATGATCCATGGTCTTTCCGGCCAGATATCGTGAGGGCGGCTATTTTACGAGCTGTAGACAAAAGCCGGCCAATACCTACCAAGACTTTCAGAAAAAACCTCGATTCCGGTTACTTTGCAGCAGAACGACTGGGAGTAGATGGGGAATTTGATGAGAATAATAATGAAGAGGACCTCAGTTCCTTGCGTGTACAGCAGAAATTCCGGTTACTTTCGGCGATGACGAGTACATGAAGATCCGGCTGGCAACAGCCGCCTCCGTACATCTACTCCACTCTGCGTCAATTAAAAAAAGTTGAGTGTGACGTGTGATCAGCGTGACGGTCGTTAAAGCACACCTCGCAGTTCACATCCAGCGGCTGTTGAGGTTGGCCTTAGCACGCGGAATTGTGTCACTGCCCACTTTAAAATCCTTCAAAATCTCTTTTACCAGCCTTTGAAAGGAAGTTGGCGTATTAGTAGTTCTGTCGTTTTCTGATACTTCCGAATTTCACGGAGAGCCACAGTGCCCGGCCTGAACCTATGCGGTCTCTGGGAACCCTGTTGAGAACAACTCAGCAATATCAGAGGAATCATAACCACAGATCAACTGACATTTTTTGGGCGGGATGTTGTGCGCGCCATTGTCCAAATGTCAATTGCAGTAGAGGACTGGGTTTGATGGTAATTCCCAAATGGGGTCAGGCAACTAATTTCGCTGTGACTACGTCTATTTGTAATACAATAAAGGCGAACGGTTGGGAAAATGGCCACAAGCGGGGAACGGGACATGAACGGCCGAAGCCCACAGCGGGGCCGGGCCTGGGGTTCTACCGAAGATGTATATAAGCCTGACCTTTTCTGGGGAGGGCTCTGTGCACGCCGATTTGGCCTCTGCATTTCCCCTCTGTGCATGTCGATTTGGCCTCTGCATCCCCCCTCTGTGCACGCCGATTTGGTCTCTGCGTCCCCTTTGTGCATGCCGATTTTGCCTCTGCATCCCTCTGTGCACACCGATTTGGCCTCTGCATCCCCTCTCCTCCATGCAAGCCAATTTGGCCTCTGCATGCCCTCTCTGTGCACGCCGATTTGGCCTCTGCATCCCCCCTCTGTGCACGCCGATTTGGTCTCTGCGTCCCCTTTGTGCATGCCGATTTGGTCTCTGCGTCCCCTTTGTGCATGCCGATTTTGCCTCTGCATCCCCCCTCTGTGCACGCCGATTTGGCCTCTGCATGCCCTCTGTGCACGCCGATTTGGCCTCTGCATGCCCTCTCTGTGCACGCCAATTTGGCCTCTGCATCCCCCCTCTGTGCACGCTGATTTGGTCTCTGCGTCCCCTTTGTGCATGCCGATTTGGTCTCTGCGTCCCCTTTGTGCATGCCGATTTTGCCTCTGCATCCCCCCTCTGTGCACACCGATTTGGCCTCTGCATGCCCTCTCTGTGCACGCTGATTTGGCCTCTGCATCCCCTCTCCTCCATGCACACTGATTTGGCCTCTGCATCCCCTCTCCTCCATGCACACTGATTTGGCCTCTGCATCCCCTCTCCTCCATGCAAGCCAATTTTGCCTCTGCATGCCCTCTCTGTGCATGCTGATTTGGCCACTGCATCCCCTCTCCTCCATGCACACCGATTTGGCCTCTGCATCCCCTCCATGCACGCTGATTTGGCCTCTGCATCCCCCTCTGTGCAAGCCGATTTGTTGGCCTCTGCATCCCATCTCCTCCATGCACACCGATTTGGCCTCTGCATTTTCTCCTCCATGCACGTCGATTTGGCCTCTGCATTCTCTCCTCCATGCATGCCGATTTGGCTCTGCATTCTCTCCTCCATGCACGCCGATTTAGCCTCTGCATTCCCTCCTCCATGCACGCCGATTTGGCCTCTGCATCCCCTCTCCTCCTTGCACGCCGATTTGGCCTCTGCATCCCCTCTCCTCCTTGCATGCTGATTTGGCCTCTGCAGCCCCTCTCCTCCATGCACGCCGATTTGACCTCTGCATCCCCTCCTCCATGCCAGTCTTGCTCAGAATTCAGAGGGCTATCCAGTGGGAACGACGGTTCGAAAATCCGGTTTGAGCCTGCCCGCGGAGGGCTCAATTGATGTTCATACGTCCATTTCAACCCTCCAGTAGATTCCACAATTTTTTGGAGGTTCTGAAATCTCACATATGCACTCAAGGCGGCGTCTCGTCCATTTCGAGAATATTTGACCCAGAAAAAAACGAGCACGAGGGTCATTTGTCCAAAACGGGTAACCACGTCCATTTCGACCCTCCAGCAGATTCCACAATTCGATGGAGGTGCTAGAATCACACATATGCATTCAAGGCAGTGTCTCGTCAATTTCGAGAATATTTGACCCAGAAAAAACGAGCACAAGGGTCATTTGTCCAAAACGGGTAACCACGTCCATTTCAACGCTCCAATAGATTCCACAATTCTTTGGAGGTTCTGAAATCTCACATATGAGTCCAAGGCGGCATGCCGTCCATTTGAGAATATTTGTCAATCACACTGCACTGACTGCTTGAGTTCTTGGAGAGTTCGAAGTTTGACGCAAAAGGAGTATGTCATCTGAGTCCGTCGTGGTCATTGGAAAATGAAAAAGAGATTTGCAGTGGCCTTCGGATATGCCACAGAGGCAGTTGCGCGTGGCGTTGAGGAGAAACGCCAAAAATTGTCGAAGAGACGAAAAAGGAACCTCACGAGAGGAGTCGAACACAGTTGAGTTGACAGTGAATTGACAGCAAACACAAACATTGCAAACATCGATTGAGTCCTCTGCAGGCAGGCTCAAAACGGATTTTCGAACCAGCAAGCCTTCGACTCAAGACTGGCAGACTGCAAGCCTTCTCAAGACTTTCATTGGACACTGGATGCTCATTGGACTCGTCAAGCTACGTCTCCACGCTAATTAAACTGCAGACGTCAAACTTTATCGCTTGCATCGGCATCCGGAACCTCCGGTTGGTGGTCGACACGATGCAAACATAACTCATTGCTTGCTTCAGAGGCTCCCAGTCCCTCAACGGTTGGTTTGCACCGTACCTCTTCTGTTTGCTTTCTTGAGCCTTGATCTTTATGACGTTACGATGGATAGCCTCGAGGATCGCCCGTATGCTTTTTCTTAATCTCTTGCAGAGCTCCAAGAATCACCGTCTCATAAACACATCCTCTGGATTGCGAAACGTTCAAGTATGTTCCGCTTCCTACCACGTCTTTTCAGCGACATTGTTGACGGTGCTTCTGTATGTTCCAGCTGTTTTAAGTACAGATGACAAGAGCCAGGTACCCTCACCGAAAATTTGAAGATACACTCATCAATTGCCCAGTCTCGACATTCCATGGGCACGTCACACAACTTCCAACCAGTAGTGAGCGCCTTCAGCCATCAAGTTCCATCTAGCATTGACGATACTTTGATTCAGCTATATCCCATCGGAGTAGCTGTGTGGTCCGTCGGGCGCAACTATCTCTAAGTCACCGGTATGTCATCATTCTGAATCTCAATATTGTGACTCGGCTGAAGTCTTCCTAATCAACAGTTCACCAGTACCATGCTTGGATTTGTTCTACTGGAAGATATCATTCCGTTGGTTCAACCCAGTCAACTCGATGCAACCTGTTAGTCCATATATCCACAGCACATGGTCTGAATATTAGAACGATAGATCTACCGTGCCACTAAACTTTCTTGTGCTCACCTGCAGTGGATTTGTGCGGAACGAGGTCTGACTCGGAGCAGTAGTTACATCTCCTTTGATTCCAACGACAAATCAACGATGCATATCCATCGGGAAAGCCTCAAAATTGAGCCTCGACATACGCTGGAGCGAAGCGAAGGCATGTCTTGTGGAGTTTAAGCTAGTGTCATCTAGCGTGATGTTCCCCGGTGGCGACTCTGAGCAGCCGTTTGATTATAAATCGAACTTGAACACTGAGTCCGACTACACCTTGGGGGCATATGTGTGATTCTAGCACCTCCATCGAATTGTGGAATCTATTGGAGGGTTGAAATGGACATGGTCACCCGTTTTGGACAACTGGCTCTTGTACTCGTTCTTTTCTGGGTCAAATATTGTCAAAATCGACGAGACACCGCCTTGGATGCATATGTGTGATTCTAGCACCTCCATCAAATTGTGGAATCCACTGGAGGGTTGAAATGGACGTGGTTACCCGTTTTGGACAAACGACCCTCATGCTGGTGTTTTTTCTGGGTGAAATATTCTCAAAATCGACGAGACGCCGCCTTGGATGCATATGTGTGATTCTAGCACCTTAATCGAATTGTGGAATCTACTGCAGGGTTGAAATGGACCTGGTTACCCGTTCTGGACAATGACCCTCGTGCTCATTTTTTTCTGGGTCAAATATTCTCGAAATCTACAAGACACCACCTTGGATGCATATGTGTGATTCCAGAACCTCCAAACTATTGTGGAATCTACTGGAGGGTTGAAATGGACGTGGTTACCCGTTTTGGACCACTGACCCTCGTACTCGTGTTTTGCAGGGTCAAATATTCTCGAAATCAACGAGACGCCCCCATCGAAGCATACATGTGATTCCAGAACCTCCAAAGAATTGTGGAATCTACTGGAGGGTTGAAATGGACGTGGTTACCCCTTTTGGACAAATGACCCTCGTGCTCGTTTTTTTCTGGGTCAAATATTCTCGAAATCGACAAGACTCTGCCTTGGATTCATATGTGTGACTCTAGCACCTCCATCGAATTGTGGAATCTACTGGAGGGTTGAGATGGACGTGGTTACCCGTTTTGGACAAACGACCCTCATGCTGGTGTTTTTTCTGGGTCAAATATCCTCAAAATCGACGAGACGCCGCCTTGGATGCATATGTAGGATTCCATAACCTCCAAAGAATTGTGGAATCTACTGGAGGGTTGAAATGGACTTAATTACCTGTTTTGGACAACTGACCATTGTACTCGTTTTTTGCTGGGTCAAATATTCTCGAAATGAACGAGACGCCGCCTTGGATACATATGTAGGATTCCAGAACCTCCAAAGAATTGTGGAATCTACTGAAGGGTTGAAATGGACATAATTACCCGTTTTGGACAACTGACCCTTGTACTCGTTTTTTGCTGGGTCAAATATTCTCGGAATAGACGAGACGCCGCCTTGGAGGCATATGTAACACAACCATTCTTCTGGGATTTAATTCACTGTGGACGCATCTGTGCTGCTTTTTTGAGCCTGCCCTAGCTGAGGCATCCAAGCAGGATTTTGATCATCCCCTCCAAATTACGGGGTAGAAGACTGAAGATGAGCTTTCGAACGGTGAGGCCCCTCGGCATCCTCGGTTGGGCCTGACGTGGATTCAATATTATTTGACCACCCAGTTTCAAGTCGGCCGAAAGGTCAGGTCAATATTGTGTTGGTTAGTAGGCTCTGATTTGCCGATCCGGAGTTTCACTGACCATAGTATTCTTTTCCCAGGCGCCCTCAGTTGGGCCCAGCATGGATCCAATATCCTTTATGAGGTGCTTTCGAGTCAGCCAAAGGTCGCTCTCAATAATGTATTCACTACACGGACTCTGATCGGCTGATCCAGAGATATAATATTGCATGTCCAGGCACCCTCAGTTGGGCCCAACATGTATTCAATATTATTCTACAACAAGCTTGTACACGCCGCCTTGGCACTCCGTCCGGACCTGCACATCATCAATCTCTGGACATCAGCGCAGTGGGCAACGAGCTTGCGGATACTGCGGCCAAGGCGGCGACCAAGCTCTCTCCCGACACATCGGTTCCGATCTCGCTCACCACTGTCAAGTGTTAGATTAATACTCTGATGCTGGAGAGATGGGACGTACAATGGTGTTATTCAACAACGGGATACGGCCTCCGCCGAATTGATCATTCACGACCATCTCGGATCCTCTTGCACCTCTATGCCTCCTCATCCCTCCCCCGCGGAATCATCTCCACCATCGCACAGCTTCGGACAGATTTATCTAGTCTGAATGCCCACCGTTCCAAAGTCCGCCTCATTGACTCGCCAGTCTGCGAGGCGTGTGGTGGACTGGCTGAGACGTGCACTCACTTTAAGGGTCGTCACGAGTTAACTCGCGGGTGACCCGGATCCGTGACCACGGGTACCCGCACATTTTTTGGGCCATACTCGGATCCGTGGTCGACCCGCGGCCACGAGTACTTGACTCGCGGGTCGCGGGCTTGCCACGGATCAACTCCTGAGTATTTTCCTTCTTTCGCTATTTTTCAACTGAAATAAGACATTAAAAGCCACTTTAAATTTTATGGGTTAGGTCAAATTTCTTAGAAAATCAAACTCGGATCCGTGGTTGACCCGTGCATACGGGTACCTGACCGCGGGTCAGCAAACTCGCGAGTATTCCCACGGTTCAACTCACAGGTACTCGCGAGTGACCCGCACTCGTGATGAGCCTTAACTCACTTTCTCCTACATTGTCCTAGCAATCTTTACAAAAATATTACTTTCGAGCTCAGCACTTCGAATTTTTGATTCGGGTCAGGACTGAGAGCTCAAATCCGCCTTTTGGAGTGTCATAATGTCTCAATTACAATGAATGTATAACACAGGCTGGAGAACAGAAATTGCTTACAAATAGGCCCGTTATGGAATCTCGCGCGTGATGGCATTTCAAACACAGATCGACTGGTCTGTCTATTGACAGGCTTGCCTCCATAGACAGACAGTTACTGGTCTAGATATTACTACACCAATTCAAGCAGAACTGTCTCTTCAGATTTCTTTTTTGTATGCTCCAGAAGATTCCAGGTGTTTGTGTCGTTAATACAGATGCAAAGCAAACAGCCAATCCGGTGCCGGCCATTGATGTTCCCACGGCGGGTCCATCAGAACAAACAATGACCAAATCATGTACGGTGTGGCCATGCTTGGAAAATCGGACGGGTCGCAAGCTCCCCCAAATATCAATTGGTACAGACCATGAGGGTATCGTCTGCACCTGAAAAAAAGGCCCCGCGCCAGCGGAAAAAGGCCAGCGCCAGCAAAAGGGCAGCGCCAGCAAAAACGGCCGGCGGTGTTCAAAGACCGGGTGAATTTCACGTTAGAAGGCAGTGAAAATTGATTTCACGGGAAGATGTAGTGAAACGAGATTTTCACTCCATATCGTGAAAATTTGGTTTCACTCCAAATCCCCTGAATCGTTAATTTCACTTTGTTGTACCGTGAAATTCACCATTTCCGTCTTTCACAGTGCAAGTGGTTTATAATTGATGCAGAAAAAGCTAAAAATCCACAGCTGTGGAAGGGGTGAGGCTACACGAGTTCTGATAGTATTCGAGCCTTGGATGAATTTGTACAGGAGACAAGAGTCTTGCAGCCATTGTCGGAACCGAAGGCGCGATCGAAAATTTTCCCATTTGGGATGTTTTCAAAGGATTATCCATTATGGGCCCAGTTCTCCACGAATTTCGATGAAAGTTAGCTAGATGCACCAGGCTACTGTGTGCGCAATTAGTGATAGAAAAAAAATCTATGAAATATTATATAATAGTTGTGCTTAGCTTTTGGGCCCTCTGGTGCCTGAATGCCATCTAACATGGTCAGAACATGTCCTGGTAACCTAGTATTTTGCAAGGGGGCACCAAGTATGCTCTGTACGGCGTGTCATAGAGTCAGAAATATACCATACCTCTTGATTGATGCAACTATCAGATGCGGTGACAATGCCAACTATTAAATCCAAGAAAGTATAACTGATTTTTCAATACTTCTGGCTCTATAACATGTTTCATAATGTATACAAGCGCTCGGGGGACCGCTCCGAGGTGCCCCTCCCCCTTGATTGATCACAGAAATTCAAAAATGTAACAACCCTGGATTTACAGCTGTTTGCATGAGAAAACATATAATAGGACGAACGGAGAGACATGACTGAGGGAAATGTGCAGTGCAATGTCGTCATTTTGAGTGTTTTGTTAGCTTGCTTGACTTCTTGCAGGATTCGACGCGCAACACTACTGTAGAACATTTTTAAAGCAAACCCGATCCTCTCAGGGCACACATCATGCAGAGATTTCGAATCACTGCAAAATATTCTATGGCGCAAGCAGGTGTCCCCGAATCCCAACGCTAAAGTAAATTCCAAAGTACTTTCCCCTTAGATCTGGTAAGCAAGGTCGTTGCTGACGCAGTCGGTGTTTCCTAGTACTTAGATACGCCAAAATGGTCGCAATAGTTTTAAATTTTGCTAAGCGCACATCACCAGCCACCAAAAATTAGGGGCGGAGAAAAAAATTGGCATGCCCACTTTTTTCATTTTTTTCACCCGCATGTGACCAAATCCACCCAGAAATATCTTTTCAGCTCACCCAGTCTTGATTTAAATTGAAATCCCTCTCGAGTAGGAGATCACACTTTTGCTAGAGGGATAGTAAAACTGAGGCCACAAAATTTCAAGGATGAAAGTACTTAGTGGCAGCTAGATGTCGCACACCATATATCGTCTGGGATTATTTTTTGTGTGGGGCAATGCCAGTAAGGTAGGGTCGAAAACCTCATGAAATTCATGGAAATTTTATAGCAAAATTCTAATAAAATTACACCTGTCTGCGAAGCCTTTTGTCAGATATGATAAAATTGAGGTTTTGTGACAAACCACTGGCGGTGTATTGCAACCTGTATTCTGCAGACTTTTCTCCCTAGTCAGGATTGATAAAATAGCGAGTAAACCTACATCTGTCTCCATCTACCTACCCAGGGAGGCAGAGTCTGCCTCAAGAGGTGATCGATCTCTGGATCACGGACTTGTTCCCACGACACCCCTCCCCCCAGAAAAGGCAACCGCCATCAGCACATCATTAATCCTTTTCAGCAAACCTGGTTGAAGGCAGGGTCAACTCTTTAGTTTTTTATACTTTAATCAACTCAGTGATTACTCCAGTTCACATTCATCAGGGTATTTGGGATCCTGAGGGCCGCCTGGTGAATTAACGAAGGAGAATTCGGTGATTTCCGATCAATCATCAGCTAACATCAAAGTCCACGATCCAGATAGACTCGTCACCAGTCTGCCCAGAGACGGCAAAATCTTCGTGCAAGCACGTTGCCGTAGGCAGACTGGTAGTTCTCGGATGCTGTGCAAGGGCTGCGCGCGGAGTTTGCAAATTTTCCTTCTCTGCTGTTCTGAGCTCAATTTCAGTCATTTCTCAAAATTCAAAAGGGCTGGGGTCCTTAGAATCCCGACATCTTGAAAACTGCCTCTTTAGATTTTTTTTTCAAACGCTGCTGTGTGCGAGCACTAAAAATCTCATTTATAGGGCGATGCACAGCCACCATGATGCCGACGATCGGCACCACCCAAAATTTCAAACTCCATGCACACAGCATTGACATCTGACGAGAACTACCAGTCTGCCTATGGCATACTGTAGTGCTTGCACTAAGTTTTGCCGTCATTGGCAGACTGGTGACGAGTCTACGATCCAGAGCTCAATCACCTATTGGTCTGCCTACCAAAAATTAGCAGGTCTGTGCCTAGCTGGGCCTACGCTCTGCCTACATCGGTCTACCCAGGCCGTCGGCGATTAAATGAACCGTAGTTTCGAATGGTTAAAGGATATGCCTATTTAACGATACGTACCCTGCCGCCTGGTTAAATTCACGTGCAACGCTGCTGAACCACTGGCACAACTTTTATTGATTCCTGGCGGAATCACGCAGCGCTCCCGCTGGCAGTTGGATTGTGTGTCCGCTGACCAGTTCTAGGATAATGTCCTTCAATAGGCTTGTATAGGCTTGTGGTTGAATCAAGAGAGAGGTCCGTGCGTTTGTTTGGCAGTGTATCGCTCATCACGTGCATGTTGCTCGCACATTGCTTCCTTTCCTCCCACTTCCACCATCTACAAGGGTTCGAATTCGCTGGGCGAGTCTATTTTCGGCGAGGCGTGGTTATATAAATAGACAGTTGTGGTCCCAGTCACCTAGACGATGCTCAAGCCGAGGCGCTGGCACGGCGGCTTAGACATAGCGAACTCTTGACGGCTCCGACTGCCTCGATGAAGGCTTGCTAGCCATCGGAGACCAGGATTGAAGGAAGAGACTGATGCGAGATTCGTGTGATAATCGGCGCAGAACACGGCTACCAGGAGGCTAAAACCGTCATTGTGGAGCACGGGGTTCAAAGTGCCATTGTGAGGCGAGGCATGTGGTTC
This sequence comes from Mycena leptocephala, assembly GCA_029378395.1. Classification (NCBI taxonomy): domain Eukaryota; kingdom Fungi; phylum Basidiomycota; class Agaricomycetes; order Agaricales; family Mycenaceae; genus Mycena; species Mycena leptocephala. The sequence continues at coordinate 788,168 of JARJLF010000016.1, read as the reverse complement.
AAAATGCCATTGTAAGGCACGGGGTTCGGAATAGGTCCCTTGTCCTTCCGGAGGACAGCCGAAATACATTTTTTGTCCTTGCTCAAGGGGCATTCAAATCAGGGTGTCTGTTCAAACCTTAAATACGTGAAGTGCTCCCTTATCCCTGCTGAACCCGGCCGAAATATGTTATAATGCACCAGACGGTCGGTTCTGGTCCCGATATTTTGTACCTTTTTGCTGGGATCTCATTCATTGATTCGTCCACCGCAAAGATGCGGAAGCCACTGGTCATATCATACAAGGTAAAGTTTGGATCGAAGACCATTACGAGCATTCTCCATTGGTTTGTTGTTCCATTCGAGCTCCTCTTCTGTCAGAGCTAGCTCCTCGCATAAATCCAAATTTGGCGCAGTTGGATTCCATTTTGCAACAATACTGTTTATCTAGCGGTCAATGCATTGTCCGGGATGTTCACAACCAAACTGTATACGGTCGCGATAACATAGTATGCAGCCGCAATTTTTACGGCCTATTCCTGAGGGATTGACTTGATGAGGTTTCCTAGTGGCCGTTGTTCTCCGAGTTGCAATAGTGAGGGAGTCCTCTACGGTTCTTACTCCGTGATTTAATCTAAGGCATATTGCAGCATCTCGCCGGTAAGCCCGTTGGTAGAGTACCTTGTTGGTGGCGGGGTGTTTCCACATTGGTATTTTGAGCTTAACTTCATCCCTGACAGACAACGCCGTGAATTTCAAGTTATGTTTTCGACCTGTCAGAAGCATTCGTTTGAGTTCTTTGGGCAAGGAATTCCCGAGGACATTGGTATATGTGTGTCTTGTAAGAAAACATTCGGAATTTGACCAGGGCGGATGTTAAGATAACTCGTCTCTAAGAATTTCGACAAGCTGTAATCCACGAAATAGCACCAAAGTGCACGTTCAGGTCCCTGCACAAGGTATGACTTCAAATTCCAAATATCAATGGCTTCGTTTCTTGCAGGGATATCCAAAATTTGTTTTCCACCTTCCGCAACGTTCAGGAGCATAGTATCATGTTCGACTCTGGCAGTTTTTCCGTCCCAAAGGAAGATATGCTGTCTCTTCAATATCCTTGGGCATGCCTTTCACTCTGGTCAAGTATTGTGTTCGGTCACCAACGAGCATGTTAATAATATGACGTTTTCCTTCCAGACTGAGAGATGATGCTTTCCACCTATCGAGGTTACTTGTAATTTTTTCAAGCACAGAAGGCCACGGCGTAAAATAAGACACATTATTTCCAGTCCATGCACCCAACATTTGGCAAGTTTGTCCATCCGGTATTATCCTGATTATGTGTTCGATTGCTCCAATACGCATTTAATTTGTTGATTCGTCTTTCCTGCAGAACTTTGGCTCGATAGGAGGGTCGGCCAAATGGTAAGAAACCAGTCTTTTCGATCCCTCCAGTGATTCAAAAAGGTGATCGAATCCGTCACATAATTGAAGCACATTGTTTATGCCATGGGGGGGTCATGAAGAAATTCTGGCTTCGAGGTGCCCTCAAGAATGATCTATAGTGTATTATACCACCACCAGAAAAAAAATTATATCGCATGTATAATGAATATAATTTGAGAATACACTATTCCCGCAGAAATGGCTTCTTCGTCCGCGACACGGGCCGCTTCCCGCGATACGCGCTCTAAGCGCCGGCGGCTCTCTTTCCCCTCCTCTCCTTACTTTTCTTTCTGTTACTCTCAAAATCTTCATCATCATCAGACACATCTCGAGACACCTGCATTGTACCAAAACTTTTCGCACCCACCCTTGTAGCACCTTCACCTAGTTACCTACCCCCTCAGACCCACTCGCCCCACCACGCGCCTCCCCTCACGGCCAGCTTAGCTTACTTTCATGTATTACGGACAGTGCCACATGGGCCCCGAGGGGCCCGCACGCACTTTAATGGAAATTGAATTGAAAACATGTTAAATTGTACATCTGAAACCGAGTTAACTATTTTCCTGCAAGAATGAGCTCGTTCGAGCGCGAAGATTGGTGGGTCAACAAATTTGAGACATTCCCCAAGTACGTGATCGTCACGATTCGGCAATCGGCGTTGCCCACCACCAGAAAAAAGGTTTTTCTGACTGTTTGGGCAGGCTTGGTTGATCGATGATCATATGACCGACGATCCCCGCGCGACTGCAAATTTTCTCCTTCCCCACAACTTCCCCATCCCGAGCTTATGGAAACGTCTGCAGAGCTCATCCGTAGTTCAGATTTCTGGTTCGAGGATGGTACCATTATCCTCCGGGTCGAAAACACTTTGTATCGCGTGTATCGTGGGCTGCTATCTGCCCGCTCGACCGTTTTCCACGATACCTTTTCCATGCCGCAGCCTCGGGCCATGAAGGAGCAGAACGACAAAGATCTCTCTATTCCAGAGAATCAGCTCGAAATCGACAGCTTTTCTGTTGTGCAGCTTCACGACAAGGAGAAGGACTTTACCAGGTTCTTGAAAGCTTTGCATCAGTTTGGAACCTAGTCAGTTATTCCGTCGTTGGTTTTGGTATCTGAGGACTTTCCGATCTAATTTCACTCCAATGTTCTCAGTAAAACCGCGCCTGTTTCGGGGCTGGCTGAACTAGGCTCCGTCCTCCGTCTCAGCGATAAATATGACGTAGCTGTCCTCCGCAACTCGATGATCTCCATTCTCTGCGACCTCTACCCAAGCTCTTTGACCAAGTGGCTCACTCGGGAGGGCACAATTTCGAATGGATATGTTATCAAGCGCCTTGATGACATCACCGTTTTGAACCTCGCGCGCCAATTCGATATTCGCCGTGTTCACTGTAGCGGTTGCCGCGGTGGATCATTGGAGATCAGATAGAGGTCTTCCGCGAGGTTCCGGGAGAAAATATGGGACGGTGTTGATGTATAAAATAAGCCTATGCCATTCCCCAAAATCATGCAATCAGAAAGAGCCCCAGACCTTGTGAATCGGTGAAGAATTGGGGGAGAAACGGGCAGGAGAAAGCGCGAAGTGGTGTTCGAAGATAAGAAATGATTCTCACACGCCGCCATCGCCATCAAAAACGTCGCACTGCTTGTGATCGCTACCGTACTTGCCGCTAAATTTGACGTACAGAGTCCCCATAGGTCGCGGATCGTGCCACAGGTCCCAAATTCCGAGTTTATCTATTGCATCGCCTTCTATTATGCAAATGGCCCACTACCTAGACTGGCCCGGTAGGCAGTTGCTGATAATACCATTTTTGGGCATATTGGCAGGATCAATGTGGCGAGAAGTCAAACTTTGGGAATACGTTGTGGAGGAACCTATCGTTGAATTTCTCCAATCTATGCATATTCAGAATGCTCTCATCAAGAGCTCTCGATCCCATATTTTCTCGAGATTTTTGGAGAAGATATGTGGGGTAGGTTCTTCCGGTGAAAGAAACGGTGGAATGCTGCCCCAAGGACACGCCGCCGATAATATTCAGTGACTCGAAGTACACGATAGACGGGATTACGAAGTACTTACCGAAGTGGGAAGCCGAGGGCTTCCTCGCAACGTCAAACGGGGAGCTCATTAAACTGACCGTGGCGAAGCTGCGTGAGCGCAAAACAAGTGTTAAATCCCGTAGGTTATGAATCATATGATGGCTATAAGCCGGTGGATAGAGTACGATGGTGGTGGTAAATGGGTAAGATACCGATCAAGTAAATACGCCTGGCCGGAGCCACATGGCTCGTCGGCATCTCGGCTACCTCGGAGTTGACCCGGTCACTCCCAAATTCTAACAACAAGCACGCACTTTAAGTGGGTCCAAGGTCACTCGGGCGTCGAGGGAAACGAGGCCGCTGACAAACCCGCGGCTGAGGGGGCAGGAAAATACCAGCCATATATTATTGACAATGTAATCCGCCCGGACCTAGTCCTCCCGGGCGCAAAACTCTCGTTAATGTCGCAACCCTTCGCGTACGAGGTCATCCGCCAACTCAAAATGAAGGCCACAGGTACCGCATGACTGGCGCTAGCTGACGCTGCACGCAGTCTAGTCGACGATTTTTAACGGCCTCAACGGTGACTATCCGTCTATGTTATGGTTGCAAACAATGTACTAATGACCATATTAGATGCCCGCAGGATATCAGAAGTCAACTACAGCAGTAAAGGTAAGTTCATGAGTTGACGCAAAATTGAACTGACGCAGACTGACGCTGCATGCGTCAAACGTCAGTGCAGCATCAAAATCCCTTTGCCCTATTATAATGGGTGTGAACACTGTTTCGATTCGAGAAAAGCCCCAGAGCCATCCGCGAGGCCCGCCTTTCAGAACTGGACATCCCTGGCCTTTGCGAACATTGCCGACTTTGACATTATAATGGGCGTGAACACTGTTTCGATTCGAGAGAAGCCCCAGAGCCATCCGCGAAGCCCGCTTCTTAGAACTGGATAGCCCTGGCCATTGCGAACATTGCCCATGGTTTGGATTTCGCCCCGGCAACCCATTGATTTAAATTCATATTAAAAATTCATTTGAAGGGAAGACCAGGGCTCGTCTACGACGCCTTTGCTTCCGACTCTGGGGCTCCATTCTTTCCTGTCATTGACTACTGGAACGCATCCATCTTAGCCGTTGCGGTAATAAGCGCGAGTCGACAGAGAATCCCGGTGCCCGACCTTCACCGAAAAAGCTGCTCATATTCCGCATCCATTGACCAAATCAAGGTTGACCACACCTTAGCGAGCCCGAACCAAAGGCACGCGGAAATCGAGCAAGAAACCTTCTCATTCCCTCGCAGTCCCTTGCTCCGATCTTTCGGTAGAGTTCCCCACGGTGATGTGCGAAGAACCCGCCGCCCCGCATCTTGTTGCTCTTTGTCAAACGTCAAGAGCTGATCCATGAAGAGGGCTGCTCTAAACCTGTTGCTTCTCTACTATAGATCTGCAAATTTGCACTACAGTACTCATAAAAATCGTCTGTTTGCTTTTCCGAGCTCGAGTCAAAAATGGCCTTCGCGTCTGCTCTGCATAGGCGACAATGTAGCTAGTAAGTTGCATGTCACTATCTTTGTTGCTTATTATTCACGATGTTTACGATAATAGACCACGTCTACGTCTAATGCAAGACTGAGGTTCGCTCGAAGCTGACGACGGCGGCTCGTTGTTCTTGGAACTCCTGATCAACTCGACTATATCTGTTTGCTTTCTCGTTCCGATGAAGATGCTCTAAGCAGTGCCCCTGTGGATCCCTCACTCCTGTCGTGCTAGCCCATCCACAACGGTTGCCTCTAACCTTATCAAACTCAAGGATTTGGTCACTTTCAACTTGATCCTTCACCAGCACATGCGAATCCATCAGACGTCCACACGGTGAGTTGTTCACCACCTGGCGCTTGCACCGTGTCTGATCCCTGATCCAGACGCAAGGCACAGCCCAAGTCTATCACCGTTACGCCTTATTTCCCCGAGGGGAGGGGGGGATTTATTATACTCGCGTGGTCCACAGGCTGAACAACGAGTTTACGGAAGACATACAGTATTTAAAGCGTCTACTGCTGTTGAGAGGGCTGCAAAGCAGATTGTAACTGCACAGGAGGCGTTGGATGTGGTGGAGGTAGTTTCCGATTACAGCATATGGCAGTACCGAAGGCGCGAATTAAAAAATTGCCGTTTTGGGCAGTTTCTGATCCTCGCGACCGATTCGCCCATAACTCGATGAGTTCTGCACCAATTTCAATGAAACCTAGCTGTCCATTGTTTACCATGTTCCGAAGATACCCCGTTCGCCGCTTTGCCGATTTCGAATGTCAATTTCATTCCCTTTTCCTTACCTTCTAGCCTGCCAACTGACTCCAATAATCAAAGATTAGCTCGGCTGCAAGGCGCCAAATTAGGTTGGTTTATTCTCAACTTCGCCGATCAGCCGTTCAACATGCACTCAAAAGGCTATTCCTCCTTCGCCTCTTTCTTTGTTACACCCACCAACCCCCTGTTTCCTGCATTTGGCCAATCAGTCGTTTCCGTCTCCTCCGTCTTCCTCTGAAACCAAACTAACCTCCCCGCTAGCGCTTTCCTTCGCACATCTCGGCCGCGTTGGGCAATAAGCCCCAAGATGTGTTCATCAAAAGGTATCGCTTAGTTGAAAAGTGTATTTTGCTCGATTGTCTCCCCCCGTCCCGCCCTAAATACCTTACGCTATCGCGGTATGTTTCCTGTTGTATATTCCCCTATGAACTCCAGGTTGCGTTAGGATCCATCATGACTAACAATCCTCCAGTTGCCTATATGCTCACCACATGGTCTACGGTGTGGCAAGAGCATCCTTGGACAACATTTTCAACATGTTCGTTGTTTCATTCTCATTCCCATCCCTATTTTTTGACATATTTGCGGTCCACCAGTGTATGCCCAAATTTCATCCTGAATGCACTCGACCCTCAGTGCACTATCTTCCTCATAGTATTGCAGGCATTGGGAGCTTCTATGAAGATCAGGACCGGTAGACATGGGAAGTGGTACGGCGTCGGACATACCGGACATTCATTTCTAAAAAAAAAATGGCGCGAAACTCGGGTCGCAGGGTGCGCATCTCCGAGAAAAGAAAGGGCCGAGAAGGGAGAGGAACGACGGTTTGTGCGGACCCAGAATCTCCTCGCAGATCTTTGGACAGCGGAACCCGTGGTCGTATTTATGAGTGTGTGTCAGAAAAATTAAAACCGCATAAAGGACCTTCCCAGGACTTGTAAGGTCTAATAAGGCCGTTGGGTAAAAGGAGACTTATGAGATTTAATTACGTACCATAAGGCAAAATATGGCCTGCCAAGTCCTAGCAAGCTTACAGTAGTTGCAAAAGCAAATCATTTCTTGCTGTATAAGAATACAGGACGAGTAGTTACTGAGTACAACTAGGTGTGGGTAAATATGTAAATATAAGGGTTGGAGAGCAATAAGAAATGCGATGCTGATGCGACAGAGTGAGAGTAGGTAAATACGGAAAGAGACGGAGTCCGTACCTGACCAGACAGCCTCGTTGTTCATGGTTTGCTTCATGCTGTCCCCAACATGCGCTTCTGTGGTCCATCATGGACTAATGGACGTTCCACATGGAGAGGTATTGTGGATTCCTGAAGGATTGCGATCCAAAGTGCATCCTTGGGCAAATCTGATCAACCGGATGCTGAATTTTGCGCGTCTGGAACAGATCGGTGTTCGCTACGATTTCACAGACGAATTAGTGGTGGTCGGCAACAGCGCCGGAAAATCAGTGATGTGATTTCCAGTACTTCCGCATTAGGATGTTTGCCCCTATTTCAACTCAGATTGCTTCAAAGTACACCTCAAAGTGTTCATAGCCCAACGAAATAATTCACTGAGGTTTCGAGACCAATAAGCCTCAGTTTGAACCCGAAAAAGTAGGGAAAAAACAGTCTCCTAGGTAATTTAGCATATGTGCTCATCTTGTCTCCTCCTAGAACTGCAGGCTCATAGATAAGCTATTATATTATAGGTTTGTTGGATAAAAGTCTTATAGGGTTCTGGTAAGAAATTTATTGTTGCAGATCTGGACAATTGGCCCTGCATGTAGAGATATAGAGCAATCAGTGACTGGAGTGGGCCATTTGGCATACAAAGAGAGACAAAATTAAAAATCCACAACAATTATTTGAATTCAATGCTGTATGCTGACATAAAACACTCTCAAAGTTTTTCTGAAAGTGGCTGTAGGACTCAGAAAACCGGCCTATCACACTTCCCGCACGTGTCGGAGTTTGAATTGGCGGAGCGTTGCCGATCACCAGAATTAGAACATTACGGGCGTCGTGCACGTGGTCCTTCGAATTCAGAAGAAGCATTATTGAATTGTAAGTACTGCAATTCTTTCACGGCCATGGATTTTCCAACGAAAAATCCATACCCATTCTACTTCTGAAACAGGACGAAGTAAAATATTCCCGGAGGGTCTGCTCAGTTTTTCGCTATATGATGGTCTCGAACAAAGTTATCAAGATTAAATACTTAAAATTTTGGTTTCAGCTTAGCTACCATATTTGATTCTGATTCTGAATGGTCCACATGTGGTGATGAGCAGCGCCTCTCGCTGATCACGGAATCGGCCCGATCAACGTCTTTGGCTTCCGATACAAACAAAGCCACACTATACGTTTCAGTTCTTCGTCGCGCTCGTTCCACGCGTCCTGCAGCTCGTTGTACCCTTTTCATGTTGTTTCCACGCGACCTTTGATCTCCGACACGTCCCCGACCCACGTTTGCACGGGTTCAATTTATTCTGCAATTTGTTTCCGTCTGCACAGCACGGCCATCACGATTGACTCGGACTTGTTTCCTTCCGACCCGACGTTGTCGCACGGAGTTGCTAAGACGGGTTTATTCTCCTTTTATTTGTCTTACTTCTCGTATATATATTCCACCCTTTTGTATTTTACACACATCGAATAGTATCCTGTTTCGCCCCACCGTCTTGAGTCTTCGTCGCCGTTCATGCTCACTTCCGTTACCGTCTTGTCCCTCGTCGTCCACCTCGCGTACCTCGCGCTATGCCTCATCGTCCCCGTCGCCGCTCGCTGTTCCACCGCGAACGCGTCTTCTTCCCCTTTCCATCCCATTCCCGCCGATCCCTGCCAGTCGAGCTCTGAGCTTGGTCTGACCCACTCACGTTTTGTTAGTCTCTCGGTCGTCCTTGGAGTTGTTGTTAGCTTGGTATTCTATATATCAGCTCACGCTCTCAGACGCGCCATCAGCGCATCAGTAGTAATCAGTTAAGTGTACCGAAAATCTCAAAATTACTCAAACTTCATGTTCACTCTTTGGTCCAAGACAATTGGACCAGAAACGGGCTCAGGACACCATGTTGCAGTATTTTTCGGTCGAAGGTAGTCCAGCCATCCTCGTCATTTTGCGGGGGCAACTCGTAGTCTTCAGGTTGTTCCATTCTGGGATCCCATATAGTTCCTTGGCCCGTAGGCAACAAGAATGCGGAGTTGGACAATGTTTTGTTCAATTTCATTGCAGAATTCACGTTCACATGGCGAATCAGGTGGTGTAATATTGTTTTTCTGTATTTGAGCAGTTCTGCCAGAAATATTCCGCTTTCTCTTGGTTCAGAAGTGGAATGGGTACCGATTTTACGGTGGAATCATGTCCGTGGGCATGGAATAAGTGCTCTGGAGACCCATAGAAAATTTAACCACCGGCGAATCAAGTGGTGTAATATTGTTTTTCTGTATTTGAGCAGTTCTGAGTCAGAGTGGCCAGAGAGCTTTCGAAAGGAAGTGCTGACCGCGATGAATACGACTCGGGGCCAAGTGAAGTCGCCTCTGGTAGTCGCTCTATCAAGACGGAAAGAGACTCAGGACTTTCTGACAGAAAGCAACTTGAAGCTCTTGAAGACTTGAAGCAGTGGACTTCAGTAATTACTGATAGGCTTCAAGCATTCTCAGCCCATTTTCTGGGGCAGGAGCGTCGGCAATCGATAGCCCTGGGCAATCCGATCATTTTGAGCTATTCAGATCCCGCTCGTACACAATATTGACCCCTCCAGCGGCCAATCAGTGCTTTACATTTTGAAACGCGTGACTTTAGGGCATTCCTTTACATTTTAAGAGGCGTGAACTGACTGAATTCCTCTACATTCTTGAAAGGCGTGACCTTAGTTTACTGTAAGTTTACATTTTGAAACGCGTGATGTCCCCAATTCTTTCCATTTTCGAACACTTTCAATTCCAGCGCAGTCCAAGCGCAGCTGCGGGGTCGGATGGAGGCACCTAGGTTGCGGGAGGCTGTCGAGGTCCACACAATTTGGTGCTGAGCCGGCCAAAAATTTTGGCCAAACGTAACCGCTCGTGGAAAAATTCGGAAAAATGGTATATAGGCTTATTTTGGGGTGCTGAATCTGAATCTGAACTCGGTTTTTTAATTGAAAAAAAATTCCATGTGCTACACAAATTGAGGGCTTTGGCTGTCCTGGACTGTACCAAGTCTCCAAACCAGAATTAAAACCTGGTATTAGAGAGTTTGCGCAGGAGCCATTCAAGCCATCTGATGGCTTTTTGGCAGTGCGCAAATTAATGGCTCATGGCTGGGCAAAAGAATCTCTTTACCACAAACCTTGGATATCAACGACAGATAAAAACTAAAAATATGTTGAGAAATAACTGACAAAAGTCATCGGGACCCCACGTACCCGTAAACTCGATTAATGAGGTGAATCCAACGGAGAACCTATTATGGTGGCTGACTGATGCTCAGGAGGAGGACAGAATTGCCACAGGACTGAGGTAATGTATTCATATTATCACCCACAACAGACTTTGTGTGGAAATATTGAAGCCACTCGAGCCATCAGCCATTCATTTGCGCACTGCCAAAAAGCCATCAGATGGCTTGAATCACTGCATTCAGATCCCCCCGTAGGCACAGATGTGCCCACCTTCGCCGATCCCCGCCTATGGATTGCCCACCCAAGCCGACGTTGGTCGACGTTAATAGGCGTTGGCCGACGTTGGTCTAACATCCCTACCGAGGCAAAGCCTGCCCACCTTGGCAGATCTTCGCCGACGGTGGTGTGCCTGTCATGGCCGACCCTGGTCGACCTGGGTCCAGGTTGGTGGCGGTCTAAATTAGGCCGCCAATTCGCCCTAGTTGTATTGGTAGTTACTGTTTCGACCTCCTGCAACTCTCCTGGCACGTAATCTTAGCGTATCTTTCATTGATGTCCGCGATGATCATTCGGCAATCAAGCTATCAGAATGGTTCGGGAATTTAGATTTAAAGGCGGAGTGAAGGCGGACTGATGGACTCTAATAGGCTAACAAGGTGCGTACGTATAAGAATGGATTAAAACTGGTGTTTGGATTGAGAACGAGGACGAACCGTGCTGGTTATTGAATTTACCCAGCTAGGCACATCGGCCCACGTGAGTCTATGTGTGCCTAATCCAGTCAGAATACCTAGACCAACCTCGGCAGGGATGGGCAGATGGATCGGCAAGGGTCGGCACACTGGTCTGCCTACGTATCTGACTATCAGGATCTGGCAGACCTGTGCCTACAGGGGGGTCTGAACGCAGTGAATGGCTTCTGCGCAAACTCGCTATTGCAGCCGTTTACTCACTCGATCATGACGGTCCGAGTTCCGATCCCAACTGCCGACACAACTTAGCGACGGATTTTCAAATGGTTGTAACTCTATGGCAACGGAGAGTGGACTGCTTGAAATCCGGCCGCTGAGCGCTGATCGCTGATGTGTCAACCTGCCGCCTGATCGGGATGCAGAACGCCAAATAGGGGGTTGTAAAATGTGTGGTTCGGGATCTCCCCTGAATATCGAATTGAAAGTGCCAGGTCCAGAACTATTGACCTCAGATAGAGCCCGTATATTTGCAATCCATGAAGCAATAAGGCTTGCTCCTCCTGAGAAGACTCTTCTAGTCTTCTGCACTTCTAAAATGATCATAAGACAAAAACGGGGATATCTTCAAATCCGTGGTTAAACTCCTAGCGAGCCGAGAGGCAGAAACATGTTTCATTCATGTAGACTCGAAGGCGAACAATGAGTCCAGGCGCGCGGCCTACGCCCTGGCACAATCTGGAAGAAACCTCGCAGGACCTTGTGCCTCTTTTTCTCCGACTGCCGATATTGCCCGGCAAAGCTCAAAGATTCCCATCCTGACGTCTCGGCATAAAGTGTATACGACTCTGGATGAGACTGATCCTGTCAAGCCCAAGCTTTGGAAAATAGTCAAAGAAGTCCCCGATAAGGATAGCAACAGAAGTCATCGTGGCCGGGCAAAGGTGCATACTCTTCAATTTGTATTGAGAAAAGAAGTGATCGCATAAAGACCGCACAAGGACTTTTGGGACTGGATTCGAAAGCGGACTGATCCACGTCCAAAACCCTCGAAAGTATCTGTTGAAGCGCTATCTGCAGACTTTGAAGCTCGTTTGAACTACCCACAAGTGACTCCTGCTTCATTCAATTCGGAGCAGCTAGCGTTCAACGCAAAAATGAACCGGCATCTCAAAGTTCCTCCTCCGGATAGCTCACCAAACCAGTCTTATACCCGTGATATAACATTCGAAGAAATCGAGGCCATGAAGCGGCACATTAAAGCTCATGGAATTGATACTGCGATGGGAGTTGACGGCTTCTCATATGAAGATTGCATGGACATTCCCAATGAGAAGTTGCTGGAATTCTTCCTATACTGCCTCAAACACCAAGATATGCCGCGGCTTTGGTTTTATCGCTACTTATCGGAATCTTAAAAAAAAGATAAGGATGCAACCGATCCTTCAAGTTACCGCCTCACTGCGTTGGAATGCTGCATGCTAAAAATGCTCACTCTAATTGTCGACCGCAGGATCCGAGAGGGGTAGAGGCTTTGGGTGTGATTCCTGTGTCCCAGAACGGGTTCCAAGACAACCTGCGAACAAATGATAATGTTTTCGTTCTGTTATGTCTCATTGACAAGGCCGATGCGCTTGGGAAACCGCTATATGTGGCTTATTTGGATTTGAAAACGTGTTTCCAGGAACTGATAGATCGTGAAACTCGCAATCATACCTTTAATGGACCACACAGCATCTTCTTCTTCTCATTTACTTCCTGCAATTGTAACTTGCCTTCTCTTCGGAGCTCAATTTCCGCCATGTTGTTGCCATTGTGCTGAAATATGTTTGCGCGACAGATTTGATGATTTCCTTATCGAATGATGCATCGGGTAACCGTCCCCTCCCCGCTTTTCGGTTAAGCTGTGCATAGAGTAAGCAAGATACGAGTTGGCCATTATTTCGAAGATGAAGTGGCACCCACTGATTCAGTTTCAAATATATAGAGACAAGGTCTTACATTTTCAAACGGGTGATATTCCCAAACGCGTGACCAGTTCAATTGTAAAGTGAAAACACGTGAGTATTTCAGTTCAACCTCAGCAAAGCCCTCATTGTGGCCGGGCCCTCTGCCCGGTGATATCCAGGTGGATTCTGAGCAGGTTTTCCCGCAAAAACCTGAGAATCCGCTGAGTTTTGAGTGTGCCGGAAGTGGGACAAGGCCTTACATTTTCAAACACGTGACTACTTTAATTATATAGTGCACTCTTGCATTTCCAAGCGCATGATATTCCCAAACGCGTGACTAGTTTAATTGTACAGTGAAAACGCGTGAATATTCTAGTTCAACCTCAGCAAAGTCCTCACTGTGGCCGGGCCCTCCGCCGGTGATAGACAGGTGAATTCTGAGCAGGTTTGCCCGCAAAAACCTGAAAATCCGCTGAGGTTTGAGTGGGAGTGGGACAAGGTCTTACGTTTTCAAACGCGTGACTAATTTAGTTATTCAGTGAAAACGCGTTAATATTTCAATTCAGCCTCAGCAAAGGCCTGGTTTTGGCCGGGACGCGTGACTAGTTTAATTACGCAGTGAAAACGCGTGAGATTCTAATTCAACCTCACCAAAGCCTTGATTTTGGCCGCGTCAATTCGCATTGATTTTCCACGAGGACGTGTACGTATAGTGGGCCAAAAACCTTGACTTACCCCATTTTGTCGTCAAGGCAGTCCCCAGTAGGATCTCCGCTTCACTTGCAATGCCAAAATCTCCTGTCTGTGGCCTCGCGCATTGGATACGATTCTAATTGCAATAAATGACTTGTTTATGAAGAGAGGGCTGCACCGACTCACGTTTTGATTTCATTCATGATCTTCTCCGCCCACAACTCCCGGTGCTTAGCAAGTACAGGTGTTTTCTCATCGGGGTCAATAGCAAAGGCTTCCTTGTACGTTGGGTGATCGGCGAAGCAAGCGACAGCAAGTAGGCACTGGTAATGAGTCTTCGGCTTGCCATCGGAGCGCCGGATAGCACCAACACCCGGGAAGAGGGCGTCGCGTATCTCAGTATCGGATTCAACGGCCGAGATCAAGGTCCAGGTAAGGGTGTGGGTCCAGCTTGACGAGCATGAGTGTCGCCAGGATTCGCAGGAAGCCATGTACTAAAAGTCACTTAACAATCACTAGGGGAAATCCATCCGCCACAAGCCAAGCCAACTTGTTCATTGCACCAACTGATTTTCTAATTCCACAACACTTCCGCCATCCATCATAAGCCTTATCGGATAATCCCTACCTCGCACCTACGTACCGTATTTATTAAACAACATCATTGTTCATACAATTATGGTGTATTTTGGCGGGCAAGTCAACACAGACTATTATTTACTACATAGCTGCATGTGAATTGTGTTGGCTGCAAGCCAATTTGTTGATGGCAAGCTGCGATATATTCTTCACAGTAACAACAAGCAGCACCCAAGTTTCATTGTTCAACTGTGATTGAACTGGTGTCGAACTGGTGTCAATCAGACACTGACTACAGCAGCACATTATTTACTACAAGCCAATTATGATACACCACTCAATAAAACACAAGCCAATCTGGGTATGTCAGACCTGGCCAGACGAGAGTCCCGACGTCAAAAGAGCACGCCTTACCCAGCTCGATCGCCAGCTACAATCTTCTCATTCTACATTGGCCGGGGTGCGACGGGAGGTGCAAAAAGACCTCGATTCCATCATCTACCCCGTTATCACCCTCCCAAACGAGATCACCGCCCTGATCGTCTTTTACTGCCTCCACCATGGACACGTCCGGCCCTCTGCCCATGCAGTACCCCTTGTTCTTGCACACAAGTGTGCCATCACTGGAGGCAAATTTCATTATGTGCTGGGGACCTTTGGAAGTCGGCGGATTTCTGCTGTGAAGCAGGTGCGTGCTCTGGCTTTTGTTCCCGTTGATGGAGAACCTCACCTCAGTGCTGCCCACAAGGATCCCTCATAGTGGTAGATATTCTCGAAACCTGGTTCTCCCGCGCTCATCCGCGCCCACTCTCCCTACGCTGTGGGGCCCATATCTCACCGGTGCAAAACCTCTTTCTTACGATAATCAGCTTCCAGCGTCGGCTGTCCTGCCTAGAGCTCTCACTTTCTAGGCCACACTTCGACAAACTGGATGACATCAAGGAGAAAGAATGTCGACCAACTTCGGGGTCTTACTCGCTCCCTATCTGATGGAACCTAGGCCACCGACATAACGACGGCCTTCCGACACGCCCCCAAGTTGATCTACCTTTGCTTTGGAAGGGGCATTCTATCGGCCAACAGTAACACTGGAACATCGTTGCAGCTCACGACATTGAAGCTCGACGAAACTGTCACGTTCGACCCCCTTCATAATTTAATTTGTCTATCAGGTACTTAATATAAAGAGTCTCTACTCTGCGGTGACTGAGGAGTATTGGAGGTGATGGGCGAATAACATCGCCGAGGTGCTCCGCTTGCGTGCGGTTGAACTGACTCGTTCATTAGACCTCGCTTCCTCCGTCCAGGCTTCGGTTCCCAGTTAACCCACCGCGCCCCTTAACGTCCCAACCAACTCGCCACGGCTGCATGAACCTTTGTAGATGATCAAACTATCGTCTCTGGCGGGGGGTCCGCTGGAATGATCGATTCTTATCCTTGGACCCCCCCCCACGGTGGCGATGAGGAACCATTCCTCCGGGGCTGCCTCCGCGTCTGCTGGCGCCAACCTGCGAAATGTGTGCTGCGGCTGCAGCAAGAACTGGTGGGTCGGGTGGAAGTACAGCCCCAAGAATGCGCAGGCAAAGTCTGTCAACCATGGACTCGTAGACGAGGCCTGCCGACTGCGGAGGGTGCCGCATTGCGGAAGACGCGGAGGAGGTACGGCGGGGGCAGTCTCGGCATGTGCACAGGGTCGGGACGGGGGCTGTACAGCATTTTTAACTGATATCTCGTGAAGAGCAAAAGATGACCCTCGATTGCACTTGGCAAATTATTCGGTCTTGCAATATTTGATTTTTGTCCTCGAAAGAGTTGTAACAGTATCATTCTAAGTATTATATGGTCGGGTTTGACGATTCCGGACGCGTCGGTAGCGCACGTGAACGGTGAGGTAGTGGTCCATTCTTGGGCGGGAGAGGGGAAAGTTTGTTAATTGTCCAAGTTCACACTACTTTCGTTTGGATGGAGCGGGCAAAAAAGAAAAGTAATTCCTTCCTACTGTGATGGCCAATGTGGTTTCCGCTCGCTAGCGCTAAGTAGTGTCTCTTTTTTACTGAGCTACTATTTACGAATAGCGTACTGGAGGCCATCGAATCCCTTCTCCCCGACCGTATGAATCGTCGTCGCTTCTACCTCCGCGTCGTCCTTGATATACCGCAAGAGTTCACGTACCCCTTCGAAGCTGGAATTTGTATTGGTTGGATCTGCGGGATGAGAGCTTTGATGTCAACTGGTGTCTATCTTTTTTTGATTTTTCACTTCCAGTTGAGCTTTGGTTCATTCTGCCTGAACTATGGAAAGCGAGAGCACCACGCTCTGAAAAAAATGACATCAACTGACGGGTGATGGCCTTTGATGGGCTGAGTAGGCGGTTCAAGGGAAACTGGGTTTTGTTGAGTGAATTTTGAGTTGCTGCACCTATGGATGATTGGTTACAAGTGGTGAATTCAGAAAAGGCTGAATAGGTTTGTTTCTGACCCTCTGCACTTAATATTCAATGCTTTGAAACCAATATGTGAACTACTTTCACCATTTTAAGACAAATGCGCAGGATCTGCGTGGTCAAAGGCCAAAGTTGGGGAATATTTTATGGGAAAGCCTCTCGTTGAATTCTCTCCCTCTTTGCAGATTCAGAACCTCCTCTTCAAGAGCTCTCGATTGCATATTTTTCCGTGACTTCCGGAGTAAATATAGTGTTAAGGTCAAACTTTTGAGACGGGTTAGCACTAAATGTCCATTTGTAGACAAACGGCTCGTGGAAAATTGGAAATAGGTTGGTCTGGGTATTATTCAACTCCCCCAATTGAGATCTTTCATCTGGAACACATTCCCAGGACAAAATAATTGGTTCAATTTTTTGTTGGCTTTGATTGTCCGGAGATGACGCACATCGATCCGTCAGCGCGTCAACGTTTCAACGTTTCAACGCTTGTGGCTTGCCTTTGAGAAGGAGGCGCCTTGACCGCTTTGATACATACAGATGTCGCACGGAGATAAATAAATGTGATTCTCTCAGTCCGCAATGAAACCCACATCAGTCTGGACCAAACCCATTCTCGTTATGGCCGATTAGAGTACTTACAAAATATTCAATTCTTCACCTCGCCTGGGGTCAAATATTCCCTTGGTATATTAATGGATACATTCGACCTCACAGAGTCTTCTTCCAGTGAAACAGGCGTACTCATTCGTATCCTCGTGAGCGAGTCCGGCCCACAGAAATTTGGGAAATTTGCCGATTGACATCGACACACAGCCTGACGTTATCATTGCGCAGAACCGCAGGCTCCATACCGACCCGTCCGAGACCTGACGGGGTGACGATGCCCTCTAGGGCATTCCTACTTCTCTTCCACTCTCTGGCCACAGCCCGTTGCATGGGCTACCTCAGTCAACCGTTGTCACGCTGCCTGTTTCTCTGGGGTTTTGGCCCGAATGCGCTCGCTGCGAGGGATGGTTTCCCTCTCCCCGAGGCATTCCCCGAACTGAGGGCACACGGATACATAATATTATCATCCGTCCATATCTCGTTCGGCTGATCGCAGCGAGCTCGGCACAATATTGTGAACAGCCTTCAGCCGACCTGATAGACACCAATAATCCCTTGTTTCTGTTTGTGTCCTGCCGCTTGCCGGCCACTGCCAATCATTAAAGGTTGGTAACCCTAAGATAATCACGTGTCTGATTACATAAAACCTCCATTTTTTCATCGTCTCGCCACGCTCGACGCCAGCTGGTCCCCTCTCAAAGGCCCAATCTGGGAGTTTTTCTTCGAGCGCAAGAGGCAGAACCGGTCCCACTCTCGCGCACACTGCCTGGGCTGCATCCGACACTTCCGCCAACAATTTCATCAGGAAACAACAACTTGAGTACGTAGCGCTCGGGAGCTTCAGTAGTTTGGGTATCCAGGTAGTCTAGTCCCTGATACTATGGGCTACTGAAGTTCCCGCCAAGGCTCAGTAGCACTTGGTAGCGGTCACGTGTGATCTCAGTAGCTTTCAGTTGCGCCTCATATCCGGCGCGCTACCACGCTACCTCAGCTCTCGAGATGTTGGTAGACTCCATAGGCCGATGTATTCATTCTGATATCCAGGTTGGAACTGATAAATATGATACTATTTCATGCAATAAAAAGAGTACATAATATGCGGCTATTCCTGCGGCTCGCCTTCGTTCTCGGTATCAGTCTCGCCCGTCCTACCTTCCAATTCCAAGCGCAGAGCATCTTGATCTTCCTCGTCGATGTGAGTACTCTGCTCGGGTTCCGCTGGACAGAAATGCTGCCTAGATGGAAGTTAATAACTGAAATCAACAATAAATGACGAAAGGCTCACGATGCACGCTTGTACCACTTGCGCCGGAGCTTCTCGGTGACGGCCGGGTTGCACTTGATCCATTTCTCGTTGATGTCAGACAGATGAGTGCGATACGACTCGCCCATTTCCTTCTCCGTGAATCCTGCTTGGATGAAAGTGCCGGTGGACCACTCCTGAGTGAGAGATTGAAGCTTAAATGCCGTCAGCACATATAACGAGATACACATTGAACAAGTACGCACCACAGAAAACTCTAGGGCAAGGTAGGCAGCGGGGATGGGATTGAAATACGATGGGAATATAGCTGCCAAAGATTTCTTGTCCTTGAATATAATCTGGGTACGTGCGGCAGGGATGATGGCGTTCTCTGCGTATCCGCTACGCGTCTCTGTATCCTGAAATGGCTTAGAAACGAATAGGTGCGTGTCGGAAAGCTTACTTTGTAATGGAAGGCCGCTTTCTTGAGAAGTGCGGCAGCCCTGTCCCTGTTGGCAGCGATGATGGCCTTAGAGCTGCTCCGCTGTAGTGCGTCGGAAACAGGGGACGAAAGCTGTCCACGACCTTCCCGCGTATCTGGGAACCGCGTTTGGTGATCTACATTACGTGTCAGTGAGGGTAAAAGATCAATAGTTCACATACCAATTTTATCACACGGTCAGTGCTTTTGTAGCGTTCGTTAGCAGAGCGGCATGAATTATTGAAGCACTCTTCCGCCCACTGATATTGAACAGAGGTGCCGGGGAACCCACCCAGCCCGACTACACGAGCAGAATATTCTCCGCACGCACGGAGGATAATAGCTTCTTCGATTGGCGCGTAATCCGCTGCCTTCGGCTCGACCCCCGGGACAACGACGAAGCCCTCGCGGAATTTGGGCTCCTTGACGTTAGTCTTGGGGCGTTTGGCGGGCGGTGCCGTCGACGATGCGGGGTCACGATGCTGGCGTTTGTTCCCAGCGGATTGGGGGGAATCCATCTGGGCCACCGTCACAGCCATCAGTAAAGATTTAGCCCGATCGGAGGCCGAGAACTCACCAGGCCATTATCCTCCTTGTCGACGTCGTCGCCGTCGCCATCACCATTGCCGTCAGCGGGGAGAGACGAGCTCCTATTACGCTCATCTGGGGAGAGCTCGGGGAGATTTTTGCAAGCGCGCGATGAAATCGTAGGTGTCTCGGTGGCCTTGCTTTTTTTAGACTTGCGCAGGGGGGCTGCAGTGCGCTGGGCTATGGGAAGCTTCCCCAGTGGATTAATCTACGCAGAGATCAGGAATGAAACTATCGCGTGTTGGAGGACGTACCACAGAGGACACGAATCTCAAGTTGAGGCCGTCAAAATCACGCTCCTCGCTTTCGTACTCGTCATCGTCCCGGGCAGCGTCGTTCTGGTCTAGATTGAGATTAGGCACATACTGTACGGTGGGAGTAATCTAATACCTGTGAGTGGCGCTCCCAAAGTAGCGACCTTCTTCCTCAGCCTTAGGAGAGACTTCTCCTGGGCCTCGAGACGTGCCTTGGCAGCGGCCAAGTTCTCTTTATCTGTATGGCAGGCTAATAAGCCAGAGAAAGGGGAGTGAAAGGCCGTCTCACCAGTCACGGACACCTTCTCTGACGGCTTTCGTGTCGCTGTAGTGCGAGTGCGGGTAGGAAGTGTCTGGTTCCCAGAGAGGTCATCGTGCTGGCGACGAGACTTTTGAGGAACCGGCGCTGGGGCTAGCTGACCACTGTCGGATTCGGAGTCAGAGGAAGAGACGACTTGGAGAGCCATGGTGGGAGAAAGAGAGAGACGTAGCGTGATAAACAAACATGTCACGTTTGTGGGATCGACGCACGAGATCAGGCGCCATGCGCCATCGGGCCCGACCGAAATTGCAAAATTTGCAAGTGGGCAAGTCGACATCTGTCCTCCTTCGTCCACACAATGGCCTTCACCTGTCCGTACTGCTCTGTAATTCGGCCCACAATGCAGGGGCTGCGGTCCCACATTGAGCAAAACAGTGTGTGTCGAGAGCGAAGATACAATGCCTACGCTGCGCAGCCGGATAACGCTAGCTCGGATGACTCGGACTCTGATGAAGGCGACGATGACGTGAAAATGCCGGTGGAGGTGGAGAAGATGGAGGAGAGCCCTTCAGACAACGAGGAGGACCAAGAGCTATCTGCCGATCCTCCGTATATGGAAGATTCACCAGCGGGGTCTCCGCTACCTGGCGAGCGGCCCGAGCCCGAACCGGCTACTCGGAAACACCCTCGCGCGACTGTTGAGGAAGTCGAGGACGAGGACGAACGTTTTGTGGACGACTTCCCGGACGATATGGAGGCCGGTGTATCTCTAGATCGGTGCAAAACATTTTTTGAGAATCTGCGGGAGGAACAGAAAGCGGCGGGAAACGCACCCTGGTATCCTTTTGAAAGCGAGGAGGAATGGGAGCTTGCACAGTGGCTAATGACGTCGGGTCTCAGTCAGAAAAAGACCGATGCATATTTGAAGCTCAAGGCCGTACGTACCTTCGGAGCGATTGCTTTTTTATGTCGCTAATTCTTTCCCATCAGGTCCGAGAAAAAATCGAGCCGTCCTTCCAGAACAATCGGGCATTTTTGAAGTTTGTGGATTCATTGCCAGCCGGACCGCAGTGGTATTGCAATCCAGTTGAGCTGGTTGGGGACGAGCTCGATGCAGATAAGCAACCGAAGAAGGAAATCGTCGAAGTGTGGTACAGGGACCCGGTCGAATGTGTCAGAGAGCTTCTCGGCAATCCGTCTTTCACGAAGCAGGGGTATAAGCCGATCCGTGTGTACAAGAGCTTCAAGGGGGGGCGGTATACGAACCGCGAGTTTACAGAAATGTGGACTGCCGACTGGTGGTGGGAAATCCAGGTACGGTTGAGCGAACCAAATCAGTTCTAAACTCACCTCGAAATCACACAGAAATTACTTCCTCCAGGCGCAACGCTAGCGCCTATCATCCTCTCGACGGACAAGACACAGCTGACTCGTTTCAGCGGCGATAAACAAGCCTGGCCGGTGTATTTGACGGTTGGAAACATCCGGAAAAAGACACGACGCACCCCATCTTCCCGAGCCACCATTCTCATCGGCTACATTCCTGTGACTAAGCTGGAGATCTTCTCCGAGGCCAAACGAGCGTCGGTGTCTTCCCAGCTGTTTAACGACTGTATGCGCATCATTCTGGAGCCTCTGCGGGCGGCGGGTAAGGATGGCGTCAAGATGGATTGCGCTGACGGCTTCGTGCGAAAGATGTTTCCCATCCTGTCAGCTTACATAGCCGACTATCCGGAGCAATGCCTCGTTGCATGCTGCCGAGAGAACTCTTGCCCGCGATGCCTCGTCAAACCCAAGGAGCGTGGCGAGCGAGTTGATTCCACCATGCGGGATCCAGGCGAGATTTTGAAAGTTATCATCGAACAATCACAAAATAAATTCCCGGTAAAATTCGTGGATCAGAACCTACGACCCATTAATCCCTTTTGGGCCGACTTTCCTCACTGCGATATCTTCTCTTGCATGACGCCGGACCTGCTCCATGAGCTACATAACGGCGTATTCGGAAATCACATCGTTAAATGGGCGACTCAGGCAACAACGGGCGAGGACGACGAAATAGATCGCCGATTCCGCACTATGACTCCTCATCCGACCCTTCGTCACTTCACAAAGGGCATCTCGCTGACATCTCAGTGGACCGGAAACGAGCGCAAGAATATGGAGAAGGTTTTCTTGGGTATTCTGGCCAAGGTTACCGACCCCGCCGTGCAACGCGCAGTGGGAGCCATTATTGACTTCATCCACTATGCCCATTTCGAGACTCATTGCGACGAATCTCTGGCAAAACTTGACGAGGCGTGGAACGCGTTCCACGATGACAAATCCATCTTCATTGACCTCGAAATTCGGAAACATTTTGACATCAATAAACTCCACAAAATCAAACACTACGTCGATTCCATCCGTTCTCGGGGGACTGCCGATGGTTTTAATACTGAAAATACCGAACGCCTGCACATCGATCTCGCTAAAGCCGGCTACAACGCTTCTAATCGAGTCAACTATACCCGTCAAATGACGGTGTGGCTTGCTCGACAGGAGGCAATCTATCGGTTCGGCACATATCTACAGTGGGCCGTCCCCGGCTACGTAGCTGATTCGGACTCGGAATCTTCGGTCGATGATGACGAAGAGGACGAAGAGCAACCATCTGCAGCACCGCCACCCCCAGAAGACGACTCAGACGATGAGGAGGAACTCGATACTCCCACATCTCCTTCTCGACGCGCTGGAATTGTTGCCTCTTCCGAGACGGGGCTTCTGCATCACCGCTGTCAGAATCATTGCCGTCCGTCGGCTTCGACTTCCCGGCCTTCTCCTTCTTCGCCCAGGTCTTGGCTGCTGCCCAAGCTTGGGGACAGGAGATCAGAGGCGGGAGCATCGATGTCTTCACACCGAGGATGTAAGAAGAAGAGCTTAAGTTAAGATTAGCCCCGGATTCCCATCGCTCGGTAATCACACACCTGCTTTGAACCACGGCTGAACCTCCAGCCATTGATTAGTCACAGGCTGAGGCTTGTCGACATCAATAGCGTCGGTGGCCGTAGGATCCGGCTGGTGGGTCTCGATGCAGCCCAGACAGTAGGCCTTGTCGTGTGATTTGTTTTGCATTTCCCCCTCATGGAAGAAATCCCAGATTCGGCCTTTAGGCATTGGACAGGCAGCGACGATGGGCGAGAAAGGACGAGGAAAATTTGCTGATCATTGATCCCAATTATGTAATGAGATCACTAAGCCTTAATTAAGGCTTAAGAGGATTCTCCCCGCAGTTAAGCCCTTAACTTAAGTGCTACTTAACCCTTAATTTTACTTAATCCTTACGTAACCCTTATGTAGAACACTGGACGGACGGACATCGTAATTTTATTTGTTCTTGCAGGCTCTCACAATGTTCATGGCATCGGCAAATGAAGTTCACGGGAAGATCCGTTGACCAACTTGATGGTACCGAATCATCTTCTCTTCGTACTCTGACCGCCACGTCGCAAACCTGCGCCCACATCGGAGGTAGTTTCTCACGACTTACTCGACCGCAACTAAACTGTGCCGCGCTGGTGGCGACGATGACTCACGGGGCTTTCACCGCAAGGGGAAATGGTCACCAGTTCATGTGTTGTGTTCACGTGAGCGGGATACTCTCCTGGAACACCTCGACTAGCTAGTGTGAAATTTAATACAATTCCGGCTCTTAAGATTTCGCTCAGAAGCATTAGTGTCTTTTCTACAGGGCTTTCAATGGAAGACATTTTGAAACGTGTGACTTTGACAGTGGGGTGAGCCCTGGGCCTGAAGCTGAGTTCGTTGCCCTTCAGATCAATTTCAATTCCAGCGTGGTCCCAGAGCCACCTTCTGGCCCAGTTTGTTTGGATAGCCCTGGTCATTCCGAACACTTTCGTCTCTCCAGATTTCGCTCGGAGGCATTATTGACTTTGACGGCGAGGTGAGCCCCAGGCCTGAAGCTGAATTTGTTGCTCTTTGGTTTAGCCCAATTTCATCCCAAAGGCATAGGGTTTTGACTTGCGCAGCCGGGAAGAAATCTTCATATGGCTCGTTAAAGTCGATGTCGTCTGCGAGCTCAACAGAAAAATTGTCGTCTATGTAGACGTTGCTCTCGACGCCCATGTTGATCGCGATCCACGCTACGAGGCCCATAAAAAAGGTCCAGATGCGAGCGGCACCGCGATTCCCGGAATTGTTGCAACGATCCACATGTCGCTGACCATCTATGGTGACAGTCTGCTTAATCTGCCACACGACGTGCATGGGAAGACAACGGTAGGCCTGGGAAACGTGGGATTTCCATACAACGAGTTGAGTATCTGGACCATGGATGTGTCGCAGAGAGAGGATGCAGTCACCAGCCATTTGAATGCACCTCTATTGCACCAGGTCATGCTTTTCAAAATGGCAGCCATTTGAATGCAGCTCTATTGCGCCAGGGCCCCAAGCTGTCTATCATTCGATGAATTTAATGGTTGAGTAGAGGAATGAATCACTAACACTCACCCTTCTGGAAGCATTACAGTAAGGCGACGACCATTGCCAGAGGACTAACACTTGTGACTCAGAATGAGGGAAGAATCCTTGCTCGAGTCTTTTCTCGCTGATGGCTCTTCATGCCGCCGTATACAGGGGTCATTGGGCCTCGAACTCTTCCACATAAATTGAACACAAGAACGGACCAAATCAACCGGTGTTGAGCTATCCTAAAGATTGATATGGGCCGCCATTTCTTAGGGACGCTTTGATCCGACTTCGCCTCCCTCCTGCCAGCATCATCCCAGCATTGAGGAGATATTTCCGGAACGTCTAGCTTTATATGCGAATCATCGAACCATTACCGTACTCTTGATAGGAGCTTCACCTATAGCTGTTCTGGTTCAATGTTCGATTTCTTCCAATCCAACCAAATTGTCACAGATTTGAGAATGAGGGTTTTCCTGATGTAAGTGTCTTTGCAAAAAAGCCGATGCCGGACAAATCCACAAGCATCTTTGTGTCTTTTGCACCAGGGGCATCCTGACGGCAGTCCCAATTCACAATACAGTATGTTATATTCACGTTACCTCCCATGTTCAAAGGCGATGAATTTTGCTTGTGCAACGAACAGAGCTATAATTGGCAAGGACATCCAAAATAAATTGAGGGACGAGCCAGTAGGCGAGTCACTGCTGAGTACTAGCGCTGAGTGTTCGGCGTGCAGCTCGTGTGCGTGAGGTGCGGATCTGGAGCGCTGAGTTCGCCGCTTCAACACTGATCAAGCTTTGCTTGTCCTGCGGGGGTCTTCTCGTGGCAACTGTGCCCGTCACTGTTGTTTGCAACCGTGCATGTGCATGGAGAAACGGAAGCGATGTCGCAGCGGCGAGTTTCTGATTTTGCCATTGCGACTTGTGAAACCATTCCGAAGCCTTTCCGACCTAGCACCATAGACCTTGGAAATGGTTTCGGAGCATTCTGAATGCAGACCTTCACTCAGTTGAATAGAATTCAGTGAGAAGATTAGAGAAACGAAACTCGCCGCTGCGACATCCCTTCCGTTTCTCCACGCGAGCAGTCATCGCTACATAACACATACCATCATTCCTTTTTTCTTCCTCCCGCTCAGTGGCACTCACTCGCTCACTCGACTCGTCGTCGTGCGCACCTATTTTACTGCTTCGACTGCCTAGTTTCCTGCTCTCCCGCTCCTTCCCGAAGACGACACCCCCCGCTCCTGTCGGTGTAGATGGATATCCATCCAGACTGATCACACTGCCGGTGAGATAGATAATTTCTCCTCCCCACCTTCAAGACTCTCTCGATGTGGTTTCCGCACCTGAAGTCGTCCACTTTGGACCTCATCATTGAGGAAATTCGAGGCCGAGGACCTTCCCAAGCTGAGCTCCCATGGTCCATTTGTCGCATCGGGAAAAATCGGTTGAAACACCGCTCGGAGTATTCCGTTAGAAGTGACCTTGATAACTTTATCACGATCATACCGTACAAAACCCAGCCCGCAAACAGACCGACGAATCGAAGCCTCTCCAAGGCTGTTCCTGTTAAACCGCAGAATTCTTGCGTGAACAAATTTGACTGCGACAATTAGATTGCTCTCAATTGAACGGCAAGCTTCAATCAATTGAAAACGATATCCGTCATCCGTTTGGCTTCCTTGAAGCTTCTCAGGGTCCAAAATCTGTCTGAATTTTGCCTTCGACCTCGAAATTCTGAAATTTTCTTCCAGGCCTCAGAAAAGGCGACAAAAATCCCATTATATTCTTGGTGCATACCTCTTGCTCTCCAAGACTTCTTCATACCTCAATTCAATGGGAAGCTTCAATCAATGGAACGGCAGCGTTTGCGTGTTTCCCGGGCCCCGCTACACCACCTCTTGGATTATGGGGTGTTTTCAGGCGTCTGGCGTAAGGACGAGGGTGAAAATTTCACCGAAACCCATATCTGCCTCTTTCGGGCTCTAACGAGTCCTGAGTCATTATTTGCCATGTATGTCCTTCAAATAAGTTGGCTGGATACCTCCGGAACTTCCTCCATTTGGGCACTTTTTATCCGGACCCCCAGTCGGGCGATTTTTATCCGAATTCGACCCAGGCCTCGCGCGGGGTCGAGTTTTTCTCCGAATTGTCCACTAGGCCTCCCAAAAAATTGCGGAAAATATAATTTAAATTCTATTTTTCGCCCCCAAAGCGCCCCCCGTGTATCTATGCACCGAACTACACCTATTTACTCGTCGTCTGAGCTATCGTCGTCAAGAGTCTCCTTTCTCTGGGGAACGGTTCCACTGCGACCAGAACTCTTCCCTTTCCTTATGAACGGGCAATACCACAATTTTATATCGCATTCAGGACATGGTGTTAAAGTCTGCCCACACAGTAACTTGGAGGCTCTTTCTGAGCCTCATACGCATACTACCCAGCAAGATATACGTGAGCGACTAAAACTCGATCGCGATGAACGAATACAATACGCCACACCCTCTGGAGACATCTTCAATCGCACTTCTGCATATCTTACCGCTCTCCGCAGACTCGGCTGTTGTCGACCTCTTGTGGAAATGACCCACCTGTCCTCTAATGAGGAGGAGACTCGTGATGCTACCGATTTATATATGCATCAAATCCAGCGTGGTTATCGCCCGAACGAGGGAACATGTGAATTCCCCATTGTCAGTGCTTACATCATGCATAACCACCAAGGTATTCGGCCTGCTGGGCCTTTTCTTATACCTTCAGCATGACCTTGGATTTTTGGGCGGAAACATATGGCGGTCAAAGTGCACAGTTGCCAAATTTGGACCCGCCGCAACTTTTATGTCAGTTTTGATGACCATGCCGCAAATTTTAAGCCCTTTTGGTCCGTCCAAAATAGTTGCTGGAAACGCGGTCTTCCCGCAAATTTTTTTTTTTTTTTTTTTTTTTGGTCCAGCAACTTTGTTTTTTGACGTGCCCCAACTTTTTCTTGTCAACCTCCGCAAGTATTTTCCAGGGTCCTCGGCATTCGCCGTTTTTTTTGCATCTGTTTAAATAATGATGCAATTGTCTACGACCCTGTACTACAGGCCAGACATTTACAAGAAGGCAATATACTCAAATTAAAGAGTATGTGTGCTAAATTAAGGAGTAATTATGAAGAAAAGTGTGAGTCGAAATCGGGGGTATCGGAACGAAGGAGTGTGGCCGCAAAAGAGTGCGTCGGTCAGGGAAGAGTATTAGGACCGAGGTAAATGGGTTAAAAGGAGGGGTGTGGCAGTAAAATATATGGGGAAATTGTAAAGGCATTAGGCGTACAGATTGTACTTGATTTCTGGAATTTTGAGGCCGGCCTGGGCTGTGGGTTGGTAATTGCGACATTTGGGGTCGAAGACTTCGCGGATGCCTGCAGAAGTCCGCCTTGGGGCAGCGGACCCGAGGTCGAAGACATCCTTAATCTAGCAAACATACTCTTTAATTTGAATATAATGCCTTCTTGTAAATTTCTGGCCTGTAGTATAGGGTCGTAGGACTTGACCGAGCCTGTCGCTCGCGTCAGTCATGTCACTGGAATGTGTCTCGTCACCGCGGTCCGAGACGCGCTCGAACGCGTGTCCGGTCCGCCGGCCCGACACTGATGATGGACGCGCATTTGTACGTCCTTCACGTCATTCTGACAGATTTGGTCTGCCAGAGGACTCTGGAAAATACTTGCGGAGGTTGGCAAGAAAAACTTGGGGCACCTCAAAAAACAAAGTTGCAGGACCAAAAAACAGAAGTTGGGGGAAGACCGCGTTTCTCACAACTATTTTGGACAGACCAAAAGGGGTTAAAAGTTGCGGCATGGTCATCAAAACTGACATAAAAGTTGCGGCAGGTCCAAATTTGGCAACAAAAGTTGCGGCCGAATAAATGTGCACTTTGACCGCCATAGAAACACAGTCCAGTGAGCCTAACTTTTGTCCGCTGTACCAGATAGTACTGTTTAACAAATTCATTACCACCTCAGCACTTCGCAGTCAATCACAACCAGTTCGCAACTCTCCTGTTCGGCCCTCGAGCCGGGCCTCCGGCAGCCCGAACTTTTAAGGCTTATGAAGGCCTTATGAGGTCCAGCGGTCACCGTTAAGCTTTTGCTTAAGGCCTTCATAAGGCCTTATCCCTTCAGCCAACACTGGCAAAAACGGCCCACTCAGGCGTGCGTGGAGGCTCGGCCAAGCTCACTCGGTATGAAGTGTAGACGTTCAGTATTTTTTCCACCATTTCATTCGGCCGAAATCCAAGGTCATGGGTTATTCTTCGTCCTGAGTCATTGAACACGGTTCAGCTGTCTCCTGGGAATTGGTCGGCCAAAAGGAGTCCGACAATTTAATGCATGAGTAATTTCCGATTCTCTATTTTCCGGGTCATTCCCGAGGTTCCCACGACGGCGAGACACTCCGAAACAGCGCGGCAGAATTCCGTTCTGGTCTTTCAGGCCCGAGCCCATGCCCACTTGTTTAGACTCCAAAATAACCTCCTGCCCTTGGTCACCTCGAGCACACCCTGATGTAGTGCCCAGCGTGGCTCCGGTTTCAACTCTGACCCCATCGAAAGTCATTACTGAACACGAGAGCACTTGATGTGCTGGCTTTTTACGGCTCTCACGGCGTAGTACACCATCCCGGGCTGGATGTGTACTCTCGGTTTAATCTCACTCGGGTTGGATATGATAAGTTGAAAATCGCGAAAATTGGTATTTTCACGTGTGCATGAATGCACACCTTATCATCGTCAATTTTGCCTACTTGAACATTGTTAGTTAACCTGTCCTTAGTCTATTAACTTGATTGAAAACCGCAAGTTTAGGGATTTGCTCTTACTCTTATGTGAATCGTTGCAAGACGAAGACATCCCCCACCGGCGAAGCTTCGGAATCTCATTCTGGATGCATGGCTCAAATATTACGAAAAGCTCAAGCTTGAACTGAAGGTGTGTTTATTTTGTTCTACTTCAGTCTTCATTATTCTGAGATACCGTAGGACTCGCTCGGAAAAATCTCATTTACTCTCGACATCTAGCAAGGGACTGAAGCCATTCCTTGCTATTACGATTCATTGGCTGGGGCGAAAGGGGGAACAGGACCGGGTCCTACTGCAACAGGCCCTCCTCGCATTTTGCAGGATTCGCGGCTCTCACAGTGGTGGGCAGCCTGTGCCGAACGGACCACCGTGATCCCCAGATGGACCGGAATATCCGGGCACCGAATACGTCCAGTATTGTGCACAGCGCGAGAACAAAAGGGTGGGACTAGTCAAAACTCCTGGTGGTAGTCGATGAATGGTATGGAAGATGCTGAGAGGAACCGGGGATGAATTGGGCGGTCCAAAAGGTGGTGCAGCAAAAGACTGCTGGATGTCGACAGAAACGGCGCGTGCCAGAACCAGCATGATCCAGTCCTTAGGATGTATCGTCGAATCCACTGTTGTCACCAGATGGAGACGTCAGTCTGGCATAGCCAGGCTGGGCCCAGACAGAGGCGCTGAGAACGGTGCGGTGTTGTCAAGAGCAAGCTGTGATGATGTCTGCCTACGGCCTCGGGCCCAAACAACTGTATCTATGCCACGATATGCCAGAATGCACTAGTGCATGTTCCCACAACACATAGCGACTCCCTCGTCGTGATCCCAAAACAACCGAAATCCCACCGCCAAACCAAACCTCCACCGCTATCGTCCCCGCAGGGCTGTGCCGACTCGCCGCGAAAATTCGGAGCGCAGGTTAAATCCCATTGTCTTGAAGATCGAAACCCAAACCCCCCAAGCCAATCCTCAGTGACGACCAAATCTCCATCGCTGCTGTCACCCCCGTAGGACAGACGACGCAGGGAAGACTCCGACCTGGTCAAAAAAGCGAGCGTGGGGGATACGGGATGACGAGGCGCAGCAAATGCAGGCAAAGCGAGTCCCAATCGTCCTGTCCGCCCACCAAAGGCTTGCCACCGCTATCGTTCCCCGCAGGGCAGCCGACTCACAGGCAAGACTCCGGCCGGTCGAGGGTAAGTTCTATGGCAGGAAAGAAAGAAGTCCAAAATTGGGGTGAAAACTCGTTCTTGCATCTTCGTTGGCCTCACAGACGAGTCTCGAGCATGGAGATATTACAACCCCAGCACAGGTCCTTACATCAGTCGTGCTTGAAATTCCGCTGGCTATCGCCCAGCAATTCGGCTTCGAGAACCGGCTTCAAATGAGCTCGGCACGCAAAATTGTGCAAAATTGCGCTTGTGAACCCCGGTGCAGTGCCAATGCAATTGCACCAAGCCACTTTTACCTTTTCACTCCCAGCTCTCCGTTCCCCGCGCGTGAGCCCTGCTCTATCGATTCATTTTCAACGTGTATTCTGCGTCTCTTCTTAATTATTTATCCTTTTTTTGGGCCTGCGGTGCCCTGGGCTAATTCCAGAAATGTTTGATGGAGGAGTATGTACGTCAATAGAGGCTGAAATGACCCTGGTGGGATCAAATCAAACTCATATTTGGGTGCTATATCTCGTGCTAAAGAATCGCGATGTTGGGACGAGATTCGATAGATGTTGGAAACCCATTTGCCATTTGGTGAGCTTGCAAAGGCATTCTATTCAACCTAACCTACAGACAAATGGATCCCCGTCCATTTGATATGTGTTTTATTCTTTTCACAAAGTGAACAGAGATGCTTTAGTTGAATGAGCAATAACATAAGCGAGTGATGCGTCACCAGGGTATGTATGGCTGAGGCCAAGCACAGGAGGACAGCTCACAAGACCGAGTGATCGAGCCAACTGGGCAGGCATTCACCCGATTAAATGGACTCGTCCTTCATTTGATGTTTCGTCCGTTACTTTATGCCAGTCGATGCAGACTACGGAAACCATGGTTGCATTATTTTTTGCCCCCCACTCTCTCTACCTACCCCGCAAAATTTCTACCCGAATTTAGCTGAGTCGAGACAACACCAGCTTCAATGGACTGTCCTTGTTGACCTCATCCTTTAGGTCCTGGCACCAATTCCCTTGGTATTTCTCGAGGGGCAACTTTTCAACCATTGACCGATATACGTCGACCGGGAAGAACATCATCGTGCTCTCCCGGCTCCCATCGCACGCGATGAGGAAGATCGATGCATAGTCCACGGTGCCATTGTGTTTTTGCTGCAGGCGTGTCCTTTCCTCTGCGTTCATCGTAAGAACCTGGTGGCATTGGTCGGCCAGGCCCGGAAATGCCGAGAATATTTGCAGACGTTCCATTAATTTGATGTTAATTTACATGGGTTTATTTATTGAAACTGCTAGTAGAGTCATTTTTTTTGTGGGTTCATTTGGAATCACTCCCAGAATGAATTTTCACAAGCTCTGGCCTAACTAGTCCCCAAATATGGGTGAAATACGGCCAATAAATGTGATAAACGAGGGTGAAGTATGGGTTTTTCCCCTTCAAAATGTATGGTTTATGGAGTATAAGAGAGCGCAGAGGAAAAAAAGTAATTCTCATTACTTTCCGGACTTGGCGCGCTAAGTTACCCTAAGTAACGTTAAGTACAGTTAGGTTACCTTACGTTTGGTTGAAGAAGATAAGCAACAACTATTTCCCTGAATGTTAGCCCAAATCTGACCATAGTATCGGTATTGGTGCCCTGGCGGTGCTAGTGCAGTATTTTGTCTTGAGAGCACAAAAAAGTAAAGGTTCACAAAGAACCTTGTTTCAACCCATGTGGGTGAGCTGAGGCTCTTTCTGATACAAAAACCACAGGAATTTGTGAAACACGGCCGGCAAAATTACGGTTTTCCGATCCATGCCTCAAACGTTTGAGTGAAGTGTATCTACACCAACATGATTGGCCACACAAAAACCGAACTGATTCTCTCACAATCCAAGCATCATCTGTTCCAATCCTACAGGTTAAGCCGATATGATACCTGAAAGAAAACTACAGATCATTGAGTGGGCAGTAGAAAGTCATTGGGTCAACAGTTACACTCCGACATATTTCTAGGTACTTGATTGATCATATTGGGCAACATTTCAAGGCACCTTCGAGACTCAACCTGAAACAAACCCGCACTGAAACCCCTCTAGGAAAATTGAAGTTGATGATGGGCAACAAAGTTGTCTTCATATGGGGGGCAGACTGACAGTAGGTATATGATGCAAAATCATAAGTACTCAAAGAGCTACATTCCTTCACCAGTTGTCTGAAGTTTTGAACACAAGCATCAGATTCAAGAGTCTAGCAATGCTTATATGGTTTGCAGTCGAGTTGGGTTCGGAGATCAAATCTTGAAGACTGCGCAATAATTGTGGACGGGAAAGAGGAATAAATGGTATACAGGACCCAACATAGGCATCTACGAGGTCTATATGTGCGAGCAAATGTATTTATCCTGTCATAACCCGTCATTTTCAGCAAAAAAAGTCTGTGTGGAGGCATTAGTGACCTCTCTAGCGTCCGATCAGTGCTTTGTTTTTTCTCGACTTTATGAGTGCACATTTTCAACGGCAGGATATTGTAATGTCTCACATTTTCAAACGCGTGACTTTATTGCACATGCCGGCCCATGTGACACCGGTCACATCAGTGACGTTGACCTTGCCTTGTTTCCGGCCACAACCACACACCTTCCAGGCGGGAGCGATATCTACTTCGTTCTCTCAGAATATGACATGGGATTGGGCCTCTTCGAGGCAGTAGCTGAACCTCTAAGTAGGTCAATGATTATGTCTGTCAATAGGTAATGGTTTGCACAAAATATGACAGAACTTCCGGTATCTCTCAGGACCGCAACGGTGATCTGAACTTGCTGAACATATAACATTTCTCGGACCTCTCAGTGAATCTCTGCAGTATTCTTCCTTTGTAAACGGTGCAGGTTGCCTGTTAATATTATAGAGGGTTATTTTTGCATTCTTCCACACAATTTCTAGGCCGGATTGGCAGGAGCAAGTGGGGACAAAGAACTCTGCCTAACTACACATTTAAAAAGCAAGAATTCTGTACCACCATAGTAGTCTTCTTCAATTCAAAAAATTTTAAACATCAGTGAAGACCAATAGCACTCGGAGCACTCCCCAGGAAGCATTATGGTTCAAAAGTGATCTCCTGCAATATTCCGCTCAGTATATAGCAGTCCAGGAAGTCTTCTGGCTCTTGAGAACCCGCTTTTAATCCTCAAGATGCCCCAGAAAATATTACTCCCCGGCTGGTTCCCGAAGCTAAACCTCATTAGGCCAATGCATCAGCAGAAATGACAAGTTCGTAAGCAGAAATGACTTGACGCAGAATTGTAACTTGTTGCAGAAGTATTTACATTTGGTGTATCGGGCCAAGTAATGCAGAGGAAACGTGCATTTCGACATAGTAAAAGACCTGAGAGCCTAAGGTTTGCTCTTCCCTTCAAGATGACTTTTCGTCGATTTTCTTCCTCTTTTTAGTGATGACCAATGCTACATGACTAAATCTTTGTTTGTACTTGTGGCAAAGTTGGCCGAAATCCATCTTCCCATAAGTAGCCAAACCTAAAGGTTCAGCAAAAAAAATTCGGCGTTTTCTGAGAAATTGAGTCCGTGGAATCATCGTGTATGCAAAATGGTGTATACAGTCTGAAAGTACTCAGAAAATGAACCTCACTCATGCTTTGATTGACCTGGATCGAAGGTGTTTTGAGCTCGCAATGCTCGATGCAAGATCGCCATTTTGAGCATTTTTGACGTAAATTGCCCGATGATTCCACGGACTCAATTTCTCAGAAAACGTCGAATTTTTTATTCTGAGAGAACGAAGTAGGTATAGGGCAAACCAGATTCGATAGTTCTCTTTGAAATTTTGCTGGCTATCCTGAGCGGGCCGATTTGAAACCCCATTTTTGTTTGCGCTCAGGGCATCCACTTTGGTGGACCGGAGCACCCGACAAGTATAAGCTGATGTCCGCATTCAAAGTTCGGATTACTCAGTACGAACAATGTTTCGGGGAGAGAAAATCGGGTGAAACTCCGCCCACGCTACTCCGACTCAGGTGTAAGGCTCCCAGACCCGTCTCTCGATGGACCAGAGGCTAATACAGTCATGGGCCTCGACAACGTCGATCTATTCTTGGATTTACCAAACGCCGACGCGGAGATGCCGTCTGATTCTGATTCTGAATTCCCGGCCCGTATTCCTTCACCACCACCTGTACCTCCTGCATCAACTTTCGACGATGATGATTCTGATTATACACCCCCTTCCGTACCGAGGCAGGGCCACTCCAAATACTACGACCAGTCTGATGAGGAAGATGATGCGTCAGATGACTCGCAGAAACCTCGCCGTCGATGTGCAAGCAAGGGGGCTAAACCTGGAACGTCGTGGGCACATCAAAAGGAGCTCAAGGCTGCGGCGAAGAGCTCCACATTTGTCCCAATATTGTCCAGACTGGGAAACTTCCGTACCAAGGTGCTCAACGACGATTGAAAGGCTGAATTCGATGATGAAGACATTCGACGTGTGCGCTGCTCTAATTGCGCCGAATGGCTGGTCATGCGCGCAATTTATGATACTCGGCGCTGGACTGAGCATCGTGCTACGGCCAAATGCACGAAAGCGAGGCGTGCTGGTCTTTCTACACGGTCTCTCTTTTCACTAGGGTTTGCGAAGTCTTCTGGCAGAAAAGCCATCACGCCAGCACCAGAAATGCAACCCCTCCCCTGTCCTGGCTTGACGAGGGAGTCAAATGAGAAGATCGCTATCTACATGGCCCGCACTACTGCATCTGGCGGTGGCGCTCCCTCCCGTATTCGTATTGCGAAGGAATTGTTGGACTTGGAAGATGCCGAATGGGGTGATCTTAGTGCTTCAGAACAGCGCATGGTCATTCGACGGGAGCTCACTTTGCATAAATGGAAGATCGGGCGAAGTGTTGGGGCTATATTCGCGAGTGATTGCTTTCGCGATGTTTCTACGCCTATCGGAGGGGACCCGGAGCCATGTTCCCAGTGCCAGAAGCTACTGAAGCTTCACACTTTCCAGGTCGCCATTAACCGACGGATGCCAGATGTGTCCAAAATGAAGTACGTGCCTATTGCGCACCGGGATGAAGACCTCGGAAAGCTGTACCTGCAGTTCTATGGTGTCCGAGAACTTGTTGAGCTGGTAGGTGACCGCCTGCGTAAAATATGGATTTTTCTAATGTATTTATTGTTCAAGGACGACGGTCGATCCCCTTTCCTCAAGTTCGCTGTGGGCTGTGCTGACGGGACTTATAAGTCGGACACGCTGACGGGAATGATCAAAGCTTTGGTGATAAAACAAACTCGGCTACGACAGGGAAAGTCTTTACGCAACATCAAGTACGATGCTGTATTTGACCAGTTCTGCGATCTTCTCGCGTCAACCTCAAAACGCGCCTATCTAACCTTTCAAAAACATTTTGGTGGACGTGGACTTC
The DNA here is from genome assembly GCA_029378395.1 of Mycena leptocephala. Lineage (NCBI taxonomy): Eukaryota > Fungi > Basidiomycota > Agaricomycetes > Agaricales > Mycenaceae > Mycena > Mycena leptocephala. Next base: position 752,323 of record JARJLF010000016.1, on the reverse strand, counting down.
GCAGCATGCGGTAAAATCATTTCAATATGTGTCGTCCATCCTATATGCTTATTTTTCTTTGCAGGCAAATTCGGTCCAAACTCCCTGGCTTTAGACCTGGTATCTCAGCTCTCAATGTTGGCCGGGCAGCCGATGTTTTGAAGAAGCTTGACTATCATGGTCCGCTCGCTCTCTCCTGGGATGATACAGCGCTCGAGGCGGCGATTTCTATCCACGCCGAGTCGAAAGATGTGTGCCTCATCCTCGGGGCTGCCGAGGGTGTCATCCGGGTCACAGAACAAGATGACCTTGATGATCCTTTGAAAAAGCGCAGCTACAAAAGGCTGACAAGGTACGCTATTAGCTCAGAGTCTTTTTCCTTCCAACTCACTCTGAGGCCCTTTCTGACAGCTTCGCGTCTGGGTTCTATCAATACCTTTGCCGAAAATCCCTCCCCTCCTTATCGCTGCTGTCGCTCGTGGGTCCTCAACGAAAGCCCAGGATCTGGTCAATATGCACCACAAGCTCGCAAATATCCTCCACGAGCACGACATCCATCCGGTCTCACTTTCATCAGACGGCGCGGAGGTGGAACGGGCCGCACAGCGAATTATTGCTGAAGATGCGCCACAATTCTTTGTCTACGCCATCCCTAATTCGAAGCCAGGGTGTAGCCTTGTGTTAAAAATCCCCATGTATTTCGGTCATCATCCTACGGTCATCACGCAGGACTCAAAATATGGATTAAAAACGGCGCGTAACCAGATCATGACGGGTGCCCGCATGCTTGTCATTGCATTCTTCGCTCTGTGTTTTTCGATGCTCCACATGCTTGCCGAGCATGTTCTTGGGCCCCTTTTTTGGCACGATATCTGGAATGCCAAACGACAAGATGACCGCGCGGCCGCAAGGCTGTTCTCGGCCGCCGCTCTCAAGTTTCACTTCGAGCACTTTCCGGACCAGACGGGACTGTCAGTCTATTTGTTCGTACTTGGTGAACTCATCGATGCCTGGCAAAATCGCCACATATCCCACCGCGATCGCGCGAAAATGGTGCTCCGTGCACGCTTCTTCCTCATGGCATGGCGGTCGCATACAGTAGCACACCCCGACCACAATCTCAGCACTCATTTCATCTCCCGGGAATCTTACGATATCTTTCTCACCCTTTGCGACGGTCTTCTCTCCCTCATCATTGTCTACCGCAAATACTTTCCTACCTACCCCCTTCTTCCCTGGCTCCACTCGACAGAAGTCTGCGAGCATTTGTTCGGCATGCTTCGCCAACTCAAAAAAGACTTCAATTACTCCGACGTCTTGAACTTCGAGCGCAAACTTCGTGCCATGATGCTTGGCGCATTCGGCAATCTGTCCCCCGACGAACAAGCAAATCAGACCTCTGCAGGATACCACCATACCTACTTTACAGCCGATGATCTTGACACCGCTGTCCTGATGCAGTATCCGACCGATCAGCAGCTCGCAGACGCTTCCGAGCATGCTTTCGCCGAGGCAGAACAGCTTTTGAAACTTCTGGGGATCAACGCCCAAACCATACTCAAAGATTACGTTGATCCGATTCATTCAAAGCCGCCAGCCCCCAAGTCTAATGCGCCTGCGACTGCACCACACTCTCACAAGTCAAGACCTCCACAGACCCTCCTGGAGCTTTTGGCGCTGTACGAACCGATCACGAAGTCGTCAAAGGATGAAGAAATCTTCGAAACTTGTGAACTAGCTCTTGTAGCCGAATCATTGGACCAATCGCTCCAAATGTGCGTCAATCAGTGGATGATTTTCTTCTGTTTCATTGACGCCTTCCTCAGCACTAGCTTACCAGAATCCACTGAGGAATCACTGGAGGACATTCGCTCCGAGATTCGGACACAACTTGATATAAAGTCGTCGAAGGTAAGCCATACCGAACTTGATTGTAATTATACCTAATTCCATCCAGGCCACACCTCTACCATATGATTCCATCCTGGATTTGGTCGTGGATAATGTGCTGAATGGGTCACTTCTTATCTCGGAACGACAACGCCACGAAACCAAATCAACGACAAAGGCAGTCCGACAGCGCGGTCGAGCAGCCACTGCAATGGCCGACCGTACCGCAGAGCCGACGTTACGTGAGACCCTCATGAAGCGCCTGGCTGCTGCCGTGCCCGCGTCCGATACCCTCAATAAAACCACGGGGATCGATCGCTTAGTACGACACACCGGCACATTCAGCGGGCCAGAACTTCCAGGGACGAGTAGCAAACGTGCAGAGAACAAGGCGACTGTTCAGGCTGTTGCCGCCTCGGTGAGTTTCTTCCTACTCTATTCATTTTGTTTCACCTTACTGATATGGGAATTTACGCAGAAATTTGTCCAGCTTCGGGTAACCGCGCTATCAAGCTTTCAATTCCTGCATGAAAACATGTACTCTGCAAATATCTCGGCACTTAATCCTCTCAAATCTGGGCATTTTGTGTTGGCCATGAAACCCAGCACCGGTCGCGTCCAAACCCAGGTAATCCTCGGAGAAGGTTTGTTTGTCACAATCTCGTTTACGGCTCGAGCTGATCTTCCAATAGTGCTAACAATGTATACGAAAAGTACTCATCACGACTGGATATCCATCGCCGAGAGCGTTGGAACACCTTCTTATATTTACGTCCTCGTCTATCTACAGCTGGGGGGTAATTTTTTTAGCTCCCTTACCTGCCAAGCACTTGGCTGTCCGACGATCCTGCAAATCCCTCGGACCCACATCCTGTTCTCCCTCGCATCCTACACAATTGCGCGAATGGCAAGCCCCACTGCCGACGGTCACCCGCACGCACTTGTGACGTTGTGCGAGGATTCACATGCATTGTTCCAATTGTTCCAGCAGCACAGCAAAGGCCTGCATGTTGCGATAGATGATTTGGCAAAGAGCGCCAAAGCCAAGGGTAAGAATACGGATGGTAGTGCCCACGTCACGATTGTTAACGCCGCCGACTTGTCGGGATCCGATGCGCACTCCGAGGACAGTTCCTAATGTTAGCAGTACATCATATATCACTTGCACACCTTTACCTAGAGCCCATAGCACCCTTATTTACCGCAAAATGAATTTATGCGGACGGAAGCGCCATTTTCTGAATATTATGCGGACGGAAGTGTCGGTTTTGGACGTACGATCCCGTATGCTGACGGACCTGCGTCGTGGAGAGGTCTCATCAACAATGCGGACGGAACTGGCCGAAAAACAGAGGTTCCGATCCTTGTGCGGACGGATTTGGCGCAAAAGCCTAGATAAATGTAATCTTTACAATATCTCTCAATGTTAAAACTGGCAAATGTATCTGAGGGAGCTAGAGGGACTGTAAGTAATTTATCCGTGTTTCGGGCTCTATAACAGGCTAATTCATTGTTTTGAGGCTCCGGCTGCAACGAGGGCAAAGGAAACAAATTCCGAGAGGCCAATTCAAAGTGAAACTGATGGAATTGTGCAAATTACAATTAGGCATTTATTTTGAGCACCACTGTAGCTGCATGGCCTGCACAGACGCCGGCGGCATAGAACGCATCGCGTGAGTAGAGTTATTTGCTGTCACGTTGAATCACGCGCAGGATTTGTCAGATCATTTGCATCTTCTCACGACTACTAAGAAAGGGAATTTGGGACAGCTGCATCTACATCTTTTACCGAACGAGCTCTTACCCTAATGATACACTTTTTCCTTTATATTTTGTCTGTATAATCTGTTCCTTCACGCCCCCCCCATTATTACCATACTGCCCCCTTAATTCACAGTAGGCACTACTGCATAGCCATCCCTCCAGTTGTCGGCCAATTTCTAGTCAAAATTTGAGTCAAGTCAGGCCTACCAGACACTGCCACCTTGAATTAAAAACTGGGTGTTCTGGCCCGACTATTTAAAAACCGGTTTATGAACACCTGTTTATAAACATGTTTACTAATATGCATTATAAACAGCACCGTACTCTAGTGGTGCTGGGGAAACATTTTGCAGGGGATTGGGAGCATTGCGTGTGGTGGGAGTCACGCGCCGAAGAAAAGGTCGGACTTTGGGTTGACGCGGGCATGCGGGGTGAAAAATAGGTATCAATATGCACTCGATGGTTCAGACCAAAATATGTCGCAGGTGATTGTCTTAATACAGCGCCAGAGCACTACCACCCTTAGAGCTCTGCGTGTCAGCTTACTGACAAATAACTTGTGACTTGTTTGAGCTTGTTTGAACTTTTCTGTGTGTCGGCCAGCTGACAAGCTCACAAGTAGGAACTTGAAAGAAAAAGGTCACCAAATTGCCTTGAAAAGACTGGGGCCACCCTTACAGCTCTTTGCAGAACTTAGGGCGCAGCCGTTTTTTTTCTGATTTCGGTGATTTCCACCAGGTCTGCTGCCCTGAGCGCAATTTTGACCGGATTGACTCGGGAGGAGGTACGTTGGAATCGCATTGAAAATCCGCAGTCAATCTAATACCGACATTTTTTAATGCCATCGGAAAATGTAATTTCTGCCGAAGAATCTCGGCTTTCAGCAAGTCACCTGTAGCACTTGGAGTACTCCTCGGATTGAGCTAGTTTTTGGATATGTTATACCTATACATATATTCTAGTCAACCTGAACTTTAGACGGACAATATTGGAAGTAATTGTAATTCATTGTGCACTTGTTGAAATGGTCATTCTCCTCCTTGAGAAAATAGAGCACTCAAAGCGGATTTGGGTATGTCCACATGTAAAAATGTAATGGTTGACTAGAGTGTATGTATACACTCAGCATATTCAAAAGTTAGGTCAATTCAAGCAGTACTCCAGGTGATTTTCTGAAAGCCGAGATTTTTCGGCAGAAATTGCATTTTCTGATGGCATCAAAAATACCGGTCAAATCTCAAACCTGTGATTCTTCAACCGCCGGTAGGCGGATTTTTTCCACAATTGAACATTCAGGGAGGTCGAAAACAGGTAAATTATGCCCACTGATCAAGGCAAGTTGGCAGCAGGACTCACCCAAGTAGAGATCAAAATTTCCGGGAAGACCAAGCAGTGAGATGATTTGACCACAGTGATCCTGCACCGCCGTAAAATTTCCCGCGGACCCGGCAATCGTTGTGTGTCCAACAAATTTAATAGAGCAACAGATGGTGTGTTGACAATAGCGAGTTTGCGCAGCAGCCATCAGAGCCACCTGTTGGCTGTTTTGCGTTGCGCAAAATGGTGGCTGGTGGCTTATGAATGGGTTCGATTTCCAGCCTAGTTTTTGAGCATTTTACTTCCATTGCAAGTGTCCACATCACTCATGGATGCCAAGGCCCTTCCACACACTGGTCGCCCCAATTTTCACGCAAAAATACTTAATTTCCCCGGGCTTGAGGATCCTGGGCAGTGAGGGGTTATTTGTTGAGTCAAACATGCATGAACATTCATTTGCGCTCAATTTAATTCATAAAAACTCGGAGTGACCTTGCTTCACCAGCCATCCATTAGCCACTAGCCACCAGTTTGCGCAATGCAAAACAGCCACCAGGTGGCTCGGATGGCTGCTGAGCAAACTCTCTAATTATATCTTGTAGGAAGAGAAAATGGCAAAACTCGGTGTTGTGGCACTTACCATCAACTCCGAGACTATTTCCGCCGCTCGGTTGCGCAAGGAAGACCTCTGGATCAGAGCCCGTGCCGGAATATCCATAATCGCCGCGGAACACACCCAAAATAAATACCTTAAATACCCGTTCCGACCGCCGAAGACCAGGATGGACCGTTGATATCGTACACCATTGCTGCTATGAGGATCAGAATATGAGGCCTAAATCTCATCTTTAATGATATCATCACCCTCTTAATAAATTAAGCCTGAACCTTTTTAAACTCCGCTGCTCAGTTAACCTCTTTCCTGTGATCCAACAATACGCCGCTTCGATGTACATATGTACAAGCCTCCCGCCCCGCAATATGTCGACGCCTCCCAATTTTATGCAGAATCGATAGCCCTGGCCAATGCGCCACTCCGGATCTCAGCACCTCAAAAGAATTGTGGGATCGGTTTTAGAGTCGGAACAACGTGAGCGGCTTTTCAACCGATTTCCATGTCAAACAAACATTGGTCTCCTGCCGCCCGACTGCTTCTGGGTTAAACTTGCTGAAAGTTGGCGAGAGGGCGTATTGGACGCCCGCCCGGGATCTCAGCACCCAAAAAGAATTGTGGAATTTCCCCTAGAGCTGGAATAGCGTTGGCGACGTTTCGACCAATTTCCGTGTCAAGCAAACATTGTTCGCCCTGCCGCCCGATTGTTTCTGGGTTGAATTTGCTAAAATTTGGCGAGAGGGCGTATTGGACGCCCACTCTGAATCTCAGCACCTAAAAAGAATTGTGGAATTTGTCCTCGAGCACGAAGATTAGGGCCTGTTCGGCATTGAATCCTGAGGCAGACCGGTATTTATGGCATGTAAATAGAAGTAGTGGTCCTACCAATGTTATAAATTAGGGTCAGTCAGAGTAGATATTTTAGGGCGGTTATGGAGTCGATTATGAAGTCGATTATGGAAACGGTTCTGGGAAATCTTTTCATCATAACCGTGTGAGAACCGACCATCAACTTTGACCGACCCGATTTCAAAAGCGATTATCTCAATGATTCTGGCGAATAATATTTATTTCCAGTAACGCCACGAACTCTATGGTATAGACTAATTTTCTTTCCATACCACAAACAGTTCCCTGGTGTAGTGGTTATGGTGCCTAATTTAATTGTCCTCTGCATGACTCGGAGATCGATCCCTGGTACTGTCTTTTATTTTATCTCGGGTGCCAATTTGACCTGCCGGCCTTTCGTTAAGTTGCCTATGTGTCCTTCGAGGACGGACAGCGTATGCTGGACGACAGTTACGTGAGAATATTCTGGTTAATTGCTCCATGCGCAGCATGTCCTTCGAGGACGGACAGCGTATGCCGGACGACAGTTATGTGGGAATATTCTGGTTAATTCCTCCATACACAGATTGTCCTTCGGGGACGGACAGCCTTTGCCAGATGACAGTTGCGTCGAAATATTGTGGTTAATTGCTCCATACACAGCATGTCCTTCGAGGATGGACAGCCTTTGCCAGAGGACAGTTGCGTGGGAATATTCTGGTCAATTGGTCCAAACGCAGAGTGTCCTTCAAGGACATACAGCATATGCCGGACAGTTATGTGGGAATATTGTGGTTAATTGCTCCATGCGCAGCATGTCCTTCAAGGATGGACAGCGTATGCTGGACGACAGTTACGTGGGAATATTCTGGTTAATTGCTCCAAATGCAGAGTGTCCTTCGAGGACGGACAGCGTATGCTGGACGACAGTTCCGTGGGAATATTCTGGTCAATTGCTCCATGCGCAGCATGTCCTTCGAGGACGAACAGCGTATGCCAGACGACAGTTACGTGGGAATATTCTGGTCAATTGCTCCATACACAGACTGTCCTTCGAGGATGGACAGCATATGCTGGACGACAGTTACGTGGGAATATTCTGGTCAATTGCTCCAAACGCAGAGTGTCCTCCGAGGACGGACAGCGTATGCCGGACGACAGTTGCGTGGAAACATTCTGGTCAATTGCTCCAAACGCAGAGTGTCCGTCGAGGACAGACAGTGTATGCTGGACGACAGTTACTTGGGAATATTCTGGTTAATTGCTACATGCACAGCATGTCCTTCGAGGACGGACAGCGTATGCCGGACGACAGTTACGTGGGAATATTCTGGTCAATTGTTCCAAACACAGAGTGTCCGTCGAGGACGGACAGCGTATGCTGGACGACAATTCCGTGGGAATATTCTGATTAATTGCTACATGCGCAGCATATCCTTCAAGGACGGACAGCGTATGCCGGACGACAGTTACGTGGGAATATTCTGGTCAATTGGTCCAAACACAGAGTGTTTTTCAAGGACAGACAGTGTATGCTGGACGACAGTTACATGGGAATATTCTGGTCAATTGCTCCAAATGCAGAGTGTCCTTCGAGGATGGACAGCGTATGCCGGACGACAGTTGCATGGAAATATTCTGGGTAATTGCTCCATGCGCAGCATGTCCTTCGAGGACGGACAGCATATGCCGGACGACAGTTACGCGGGAATGTTCTGGTCAATTCCCCCAAATGCAGAGTGTCCTGCGAGGATGGACAGGGTATACTGGACGACAGTTACATGGGAATATTCTGGTCAATTCCTCCAATGACGAGGGCAGCAATGGGAAATCTAAAGGGACAGTTTTGCTTAGAATTTTGCTTGCTATCACCTCGGAATCGAGCTCGAAAATTGGGTCTCCATACGAAGTCACGTTGTGAGGCGTGGACTCTCACACTGAATCACAGCACCGCCTCCCTCCAAAATGAAGAGCTTCAAAGGCCCAGGCTCAATGACGAGGGTAGCAATGGGAAATCTGAAGAGACGGTTCTGCGTAGAATCCTGCTCACTATCACCTCAGAATCAAGCTCGAGGTGTTCGGCTATCGAATAAGCTTGGGAACATGATACAGAGTTTTGAGCGGCCCTTTCACCGTCTGCAAAACCATAGAATCTGCCAGGCTCGTATCCAGGGAGGAGAACAGTATGCAGCACACATTGCATTGCGGTGAGTGGAAAGTTTGCATTGCTCTCATTTGATTATATGAACCTGCCCATATCTTTGACAGTCAACATTGTGTGCCAGATATCTCGTTCGAGGATGCCCCACCCTTTGTTGGCCTCAAGAGCACAGATAGCATTCCAATCAAGTCATCGTGACACCTCTTCACCGACTATGTTGGTCTGGACATCACGCAAATCATACTGCTAGGAAAAAGCCTTAATTATTTTGATCCTGGTCTCCAACTTCATATGTAAGTCCATTCAATTTTATAATTTGTGTTTTAATCTGTTTTCTTTCAAGTGATCTCTTTCACTGGATGTGGCCCAAGATCATACAACGTAGCCTAGATGACTTCGTGGAATATTGGAACAACCACAGTGCTCAGAAAGACCTAGATTTTTGTTATGATGTACTTCTAGGTATTCTATAGGGCCTCAAACATTGGGATAGTGAATGTGAATCATATTGCAACTCTACAGTCCATATTATTCAGCACGGAAAATTGATCCCGCAATAATGCACAATGCCTTTGAAGTACGGAGCAGGTCTGTCTATGAAGCAAAGCTGTCGATAGACAGACCGGTCGATCGGATGGGCGCTAGCTAATTCCCGAAGAAATGAGATCCTTTACCTCTTTTTTTCCATCCTAGGCTCCGATGCTCCCCGAAACCCCGGTTTTCTTCCCAGAGTGGCCAGCTGACCCCTTTCATCACACATTAGCTTCGGCCCAAGTGTCTGGACGCTTCGCTCTGTTATTTTTGACCTCGTCGATCAGCCCCTCAACAACCATCCAAAAGGGATGCTGTCCCGCCACCTTCCCTTTGTACTCTCATCATCTCCTACGCCTTTCTGCAATCTCCTTTTTTTACAGCTCTTTGCAGAACTTAGGGCGCAGCCCATTTTTTCTTCTTTTTTTCGGTACGTTTTGGGCAGATCGGACGCTGTGTGCTCAAGTCTCCACCGATTCCCTCGAAAGCAGAACCAAACGATGCGGATTGAAAATCCGGAGGGCATTGTATATATAGGTCGAGGGATTTCGGCCCAACAATTGGTGCTCCGGCCCGAAAGGGCCAGTACAAGAGGCTGAAACATTAATTCGTTTCGTGTGACTTTCGCCATCCATGATCGCGTCCAGATAACCGACTTGCTGGCCAACTATTGAACCCACTGTGATGTCCTTGCAACCTCGAATAAGTGTTACGAGTTTGCCATGACGTTTGGCCTATAATGGCCGCAGTGGTAGTATTTAAGCAGCTGTATTCTGCACATATGAATATCCAAGTTATCTTTTCACCCGACATCTCTGTGTGATTAAGGTCCGACTCGCTCACCCCGCGGCTCTAAGTTCCATACACAAGTTGCGCCGATAGCAGAGGTAGTCCGATCGAGTCGAGACGACGGAGACAGATACATTTGCCAGTGGCAGCCAATCTCTCGAAATAGGAATTCGTTCTGCTCCTGGGAGAGGGCAAGCGTCCAAGGGTAAAAGATGGTGCTGAAAACATTCCTACGGAGTACCTTGGGTACTCCATATGGGCCTGGTTTTCAAAGCAAACGGCACAGAGTACTATTTTTTGGCTATGAAAGAAATGCTGTTGGGACAAGTGTGAGAGTAGCATAGGGTTACCGAGTTGAGAATGAATATACAAACAGCATCTCAATGTTGCTCGGCATCGCAATGGTGAGTGAATCCAGGTCCTGTGATAAACTGTTTTGTGGGTCGGGTTTGACGGGTAAAGGGAAGCAATTGACTGATTTATGCTTGTCCGACACCCAGAATTCCAATCAAAGTTCTGAGCACCCCAATCCCATGCGCGTGGAATATCGTGTCCTTAAGCTTCAGCGATCGCCGATCGCTCAACTTCATGATGGAATCCTCGAAAGGGCTGGTGAGCACTCCTGCCGGGAGAATCGCATCAGGTTTCGGGGCGTTCAGAAGAGGGCGATGCCCCCACTGAGAATCCGTCAGACCCGACGGCGCGGAGTATTGCGATGAACAGCGCGAAGTCTTCCGCGAAGTTGAAGGGCTCCGACCTAGCGATGATCGAGTGGTCATAGTACAACAGCTCTATGAAATCTGAAATCCCTTGATTGATGCACTCGTTCACCGGGCCCCGCCAAGAAGGAAACTCCTGGGGCTGCGGAGGCCAGATGGACGGCGTCCGTTCAAATGGAAGGGCCTGACGAGTGCTCTGCTGGCGCGGCAAACCTTGCAGCGCGCGCTGCCAGGAAGTATCGTCGCTTCCTGGAGGCTGGGGTGCCCAGATAGATGCCGCTCGTGCGGTGACCTCAGGTGCAATACTGGAGAGATCGCCTCTGCTGACGGCTGTCCGGGACAGCTGCAGTTAAAGCGAGGCACATATGTGCCCAATTTTTATTGATGGCTGTCCGGGACGGCCGCAGCTAAGGTGAGGCAAATATGTGCATAATTTTTATCGCCTCTGCTGATGGCTGTCCGGGACGGCCACAGCGAAAGCGAGGCACATATGTGCACAATTTTTATCGCCTCTGCTGATGGCTGCCCGGGACGGCCACAGCGAAAGTGAGGCACATATGTCCACAATTTTTATCGCCTCTGCTGATGGCTGTCCGGGACAGCCGCAGCTAAAGCAAGGCACATATGTGCATAATTTTTATTGATGGCTGTCCGGGACGGCCGCAGCTGAAGCGAGGCACATATGTGCATAATTTTTATCGCCTCTGCTGATGGCTGTCCAGGACAGCTGCAGTTAAAGCGAGGCACATATGTCCACAATTTTTGTCGCCTCTGCTGATGGCTGTCTGGGCCAGCTGCAGCTAAAGCGAGGCACATATGTGCACAATTTTTATCGCCTCTGCTGATGGCTGTCCGGGACAGCCGCACATATGTGCATAATTTTTATCGCCTCTGCTGATGGCTGTCTGGGACAGCTGCAGTTAAAGCGAGGCACATATGTCCACAATTTTTATCGCCTCTGCTGATGGTTGTCTGGGACAGCCGCAGCTAAAGCGAGGCACATATGTGCATAATTTTTATTGATGGCTGTCTGGGACGGCCGCAGCTAAGGCGAGGCACATATGTGCATAATTTTTATCGCCTCTGCTGATGGCTATCTGGGGGTAATTCAGGATAATCATGCTAACTTCACCCATATTTCCTGAATTGCCGTGGTATCCATAGCCAGAGGAAAAAAAGAAATCATATTAACTGGGGTCCCGACCACGTGACATCCAAATAAGGTGATTTCTTACGTGGAGCAGCACAACATAGAAGAGCAACACTAGAAGTTTGGCCCTTTCCAGGCAATTGACTAGGCCCAAAATTTATAGATGTACAGTAGGCATCTTAGCATTATGTGCACAAAAAGATTTGTGCCAAACGGCCTTATCCCTCTCAAGTTCGTCGAGATATTCATGAAACAAACTAATTGTTGCTGTTCCTAGTTCAAGACTGTAGCTGAAAATCACTTTTCAACGACCAGAGACAACCTTATCGAAACACTAAATATGATCATTGACAAAGGTTATTTCATGATTTCGCATGAGGAAGCTGTCATTAAACGTCGACCAGCACCGCACCTTTTGGAAGTTGCCCTTGAAATTTCCTGATTTGTGTGAGATTATCTTGTCTGCCATTTGATGTAATCAGGCTGCACAAACGAGACTAGTGTGGGGTTGCAACTTATGTTGACCGCCTTTATTCGAGTCGTTTAGGCCATAAATAGGCCACGCGTAAATTCTTCATCCTCGTCGCCGAAATGTCTTCCCACGGGCACGGCCGTCGTTTCGACGGGACTACAACGGAAAAACTCGTCCCGTTCCCGTCTCGTTGCGAGACCAGGAAAAATCTCTATGGGACGGGATGGGTGACGGAACGGCCGTCACGGGCGACGGGACGGGGTCGGCTCTGTGAGAGTGGTGCAACAGAGGCAACTAGGCTGAAAGTATGTTCTAGGGTCACATCAGATGTATAACATATCCAAGAACTAGGCTAATCAGGGCAGTATTCCGAGTGCTACAGGTGTCCTACTCAAAATCTAGTTTTTCCGGAAGAAATTCTATTACGTAAAGAGATTAAAAATACCGGTATCTCATTGTCTGCAGATTTTCAATGCGAATCGAATGAACCTATTACTAAGGGAAACGGTTGAGATTTAAGCTCAGGGCAGCTGTTCTTGTGAAAATTTGCCAAAACAGAAAGAAAAAAAAAAAAAAACGGACCGCGCCTGTTGTACCGCAAACGGCTGTAAATATCCTTCTAGTAATGCCAACTAAGATGTTCCTATCCATTTCATCGCTCTGTTTGGGGTTTCTGGGATTCCCCGAGAGTCATCCCATCAGCGAGCTTTGCGCTGCTCTGGGTGATATGTTGGGGTTTCCCAGTCACCCAGATTTTTCGTTGCGTACTGGAATTGACCCTGACATTGTCTTACCCATTTTGCGATCGACACACGGTCGTGAATGGAGGTAGGCATGCAGGTAAAAAACAACTGTCTTTGTCTTGGGAATGACTCGGGGGTTCTCGAGGACGGCGAGTGCGGTGTAGACAGCGGATGAGATGGTAGATATCTGAGTAGTGTTAACGTGGTCAATTTGAGAGGTGGGAAGTTGGATGGTCTGCGCAAAATGAGGTGGCTTTTATCCCTGCTGCCTCTGCTACGTCAGTGGAGAAAGTGGCGCGGCGATGTGGAAACTTTGCTCGATAAACGCACCAAGATATTCAGGAAGCGTGTTTTCTGAAGTCATGTCACCGCAGGTTGCCGCACCGTGTGTAGAAAAGTCACCCTACCGTGAAAGTCAGCCGGGGGTAGTGGAGATGAACGTCATCCCCAGCAGTGGAGCGAGAAGCCCACGTTAACTGTGATGTCAGGTCGTCGGCAATGTTTGAGGGAGCAGGGCGCTGCCGCCCAACACCGTCGGCTACAGCTCTGACGTCAACGGATATATTTAATTACTCACTCGCGCCAGTGTCCAGACCACAAACGAAGTCACATCTATGGCCCAAAGACCGAGACGACTCAGCAATACCAGCGCTAGGAACCAAAGATTTAACCCGGTGAGTCGCAGCTGAACACACTCCGCAACTTCATCGACAATTGCGCAGACGGCAGTCGGGAGCCATGCAATTGGATATGTCACGGCGAGGTCTTGCTCCATTTCGGCAGCGATTCCGGAGAAGATAACCACCGTAAGATTATTCTTCGCCGTTCGATGCTTTGAGAGTTGAAATGCGATCTTTCGTTGGGTGTAGGAGTCACAGAAGCGAGGGACACTGCTTACACACTGCCTCGTACGGCTGGAGGAATCGAGCACACAGCAGAACAATTAGTTCAGATAGGTAGTCGCAAGAAAGTCGAGTCGCGGTAGAATTGATGCAGATCATTATGACTCGTGACTTGAGACTCGAAGTCCGTTTTTTTAAAAGTTCGACATTTATTGGTAAGAAGCGCTAGCCTCATGGATTACGGTGTAAAGGTATCTATTGATAAATCTGGGGATACACAATGTTACCATCCCCCCCTAGAACTCGGACACTCACTGCATTCAGACCCCCCCGTAGGCACAGATGTGCCCACCTTCGCCGATCTCCGCCTATGGATTGCCCACCCAAGCCGACGTTGGTCGACGTTAATAGGCATTTACCGACATTGGTCTAGCATCCCTACCGAGGCAAAGCCTGCCCACCTTGGCAGATCTTCGCCGACAGTGGTGTGCCTATCATGGCCGACCCTGGTCGACCTGGGTCCAGGTTGGTGGCAGTCTAAATTAGGCCGCCAATTCGCCCTAGTTGTATTGGTAGTTACTGTTTCGACCTCCTGCAACTCTCCTGGCACATAATCTTAGCGTATCTTTCATTGATGTCTGCGATAATCATTCGGCAATAATGCATCAGAACAGTTCGGGAATTTAGATTTCAAGGCAGAGTGAAGGCGGACTGATGGACTCTAATAGGCTAACAAGGTGCATACATGTGAGGATGGATTAAAACTGGTGTTTGAATTGAGAACGAGGACGAACCGTGCTGGTTATTGAATTTACCCAGCTAGGCACATTGGCCCACGTGAGTCTATGTGTGCCTAATACGGTCGGAATACCTAGACCAACCTCGGCAGGGATGGGCAGATGGATGGGCAAGGGTCGGCACACTGGTCTGCCTACGCATCTGCCTATCGGGATCTGGCAGACCTGTGCCTACGGGGGGGGGGGGGGTCTGAACGCAGTGACTTAGGGAAAATCCATGAATGGCATTTTATCCACAGATCCTAGAGTCAAGCCCAATAGCCAGATCGTCAGAAATTTGTCTTTTACCTGGGTCCCATGTTTTACTTTGTCGAAAACGGGCCAGAATTGGACAAACAGCACTGTTTTTCCTATGTTATGGACCTCAAACCTGGTTCGAGACTCAATGTTGTGATTGAAAAGGAGAAACTCCTGGATCGCAACTTTGATCTCGTGGGTTGGTACCGGGATGTTGTGCGTGAAACAGCCGAAAGAGACGTACAACAGGACTTCGAGTCATTATTCGAGTCTGATTCGGAGCACTCGTCCTCAGATATAGACATCTCTGAGCCTGAATTATATTAGTGAGCGAGCCAATTGAGTTTGACTCTGACCTAGACATGCTGGCGGCAGACGTTGAAGACAAAATGCCTCCGCTTGTTTCCTGTTCTGATAATTCAGAAGACGGTGGTAATGAGTCCGACAGCATGGAGCTCCTTTATCCCGAAGATTCTGAGGAGGAATCAGGAAACAGCGAAATGTTCGCACCAGGAGCTCACCTCGAATACATTGCATCTGAGAAGAAGTTCATGATGGGAGACTTACTCGAGGAGCAGATCGCTAGGATTCTTGAGAATGCGCAGGATTATCCTGGCGATGATGTTTTTGGAGCCAATGATTCGCGCCGAAAGAAACTGCGGTTCAGGGTTCACAAAGCATCGGCAGAATATATCACAGTTGAGGATCTGTACTTAGAGAGTATTGAGCTCTTACCAATGGACTTGCCTATGGGTTGCTACTTTCTGTGTGGCTGAGTGGTATGCGCTTAAAAGCGCCACTGCCAGCAACTTGCAAACCTATGTGGTTCGTCCAAGGTATCGAATTGCTATAGGCGAAATCTTGGCGATTGGGGTTCAGCAATATATTGCCCATGTATCGAAGGACTTACCAGTACTTCAAGATGTCACTGTACAGCGAATTCCGCCTGAGCCAGCATATGGAACATGAAAAATGACGTGGAATCATGGTCCGTGATTGCGCACGGAGTGCTGGTGAGCCGGTCGGGCGGCAAAGAGACTGAATTCTGAACAAAACCTGAGTCTTATGATGAGCGGCATCGGCCATGTACTTCTGCATTTCTCTTTTTAACTGCAATTCTTGCCCTCTTTTCCTCATTCCTCTCCCTTCTCTCCTCAAATGTTGTGGGCTTTGGTTGCCCCTTCCAGTCCTCTATGTAATCTGGATCCTGGTTGAGCTCGGAATCTGACTCCCATGCCCCTATGTCGTCATCGGAACTACTGCTAGAGATCGGGTTCTCCATCGGTACCTTGTTATCCATCAATGTCTTGATAACTTTGTCCTCCTTGGTGGAGTGGTTAATGGTGAACTTTAGTTGTTGGGAGAATCTCGAGGTCTCAAGTTCGAGTCCGGCTATTGGCATTTTTTGGATTGTTACCCGAGATTATTGGTTTAAACAGAACCTGTTCATGTTTGAACATGTCTTTTAAACAGTGTTCAAACCACCTGTGGCCACAATGGCACTGCAGCTGCGGTGATTAATCAGAACAAATTTCAAACTCTATTTTACATTGAGATGCTCATCGCTTAAGCAAACTTCATCTAGATTTATATTGATGGCGGTATATCTGCATTGAGCTTGAAAAACACGCTCAGGTGGTACCTGGTAGTTGGCTCACTCCTTGGTTTCCGTACTCTATCTCGGCGCCTAATCACATCACCGGCACGCTCACCTACGCTCGCACCCCGCTCGCATAGTCTCAATTTCACTCCAATCATCCTAGCAATCGGCCTTACCGTCCAACAGACGTTGAGTGCGATTTGGTGGTAGCACGCATCTATTTTCCTATAACTTTCAAGACTTGGACGAGCTTCAAGTTCTTCACGAAGACACTTCAAGCCATTCAAGACCTCAAGAAGCAAGCCCTCGGGACCTCCGCTGACAGTCAAGATGTGGCCTCAGACGATTCAAGCCGCTCAAATCCTCCAGACACCTCAAGACCTTTCAAGGCGCCCCAAGACTTGCAGTTCACGACTCAAGACCGGCCTTCAAGACCCCAAGACTTCAAGTTGAAGCACATGAAGACCTCAAGACCTGAAGGTCCAAGACTCAAGACGACCCTCAAGACTTGGAATATTCAAGCCCCCCCGGTGCCTAATGTGGGTCTGCATCGGCCATTGATGTAATCTCACCGGGTCCCAACCATTTGCAACTTGGAGTCTCACAGGGTATACGACCCAAGGTATGTATTTCTGTTCCATTTTATTTATATTGGCTGTCATTAATCCTTCTGATAAAACGTACAGTTCTTATAGCCGAGGTCAATAATATATCCAGAGTCCCTGTGGGCGCGTAAACGAGGTAAACGGGTTGAGGTGCGTTCCATCTATATATTATATACAACACACTGCTAACATAATTGATTTAGCTTCTTTGTCTCACCGCCGCCTGCGAGATCTTATTTAACAGGAGCTCCCGGAACGCGTGGTTCGGTACGATGCTTCTCCCAGTTTATTTGTATTTTACTGACCCCATGCGCTTTACACCATTACCCCCACGCACCTGCACGGGGTGTGACGCGAAAAAATTTTCAGTCGGGCCAGGAGAAAATGCCGCGACTGCCACGCACTGACGCGGCGGTGGCTGTGCTATTGCCGGGCCGGGAGGAAAGTGCCGCGCAGCGTTTATTTCTTTCCGTACCCCCTGCTGGACCTCAAATCAAATGAGGGAGGTGTTTTTGCACCTAAATACGTTGTTTGGAACAGTACAATCTCCAGTCAAATTTTTTAGACTAGATGTTAAAGTTGTCCCCTGATGGTTTTCAACGAGGAAATCAACATCCCAATGGCGGTTAAAGGTAATAAAACCATTATGACAGCGTATACAACACATCACGACATTACGTGATTGGAAAAGTTCATCAGCCAAATAACTTTTATGAACGGCTCGAAGTTCAGGGGTTTCCTTCAGAAATGAAGTGCAGACGTTTGTAATACAAGAGAGATGTTCAACTCTGCATTTCATGAACTTTTCAGGACTCAGAGTACCGTTAACATGGAAAGGTCTAACTCACCAACTTTGGTCAAAGAAACATGCAGAATGGCCTACATTGAACTGGGTCTGATTGTAGGTTGCAACCTTGTGAGATTCAAGTCAAACAGAGGCGGCAACCTCCCTGAAAAGGGGAGAGTATTTGCTATTCTTGTTTCAGTTGCATGGCATCTAATATGGAATATCTGTTTAACCTGAGTAATTGAGAATCCAGAGATGATACTTACTTCGACCGAGATTCATAATCGATGGTTGAAAGGAGTTAATAGTGCCTTACAACGATATCATTGGAGGAAACCCCTGCGCAGCCTTCGTCTACCTCGAAGGGTGCGCGATCACGGAAAATTCTTTCCTCTCATAAGCTTATCTGCAGAACTCGCTGAGATCCACATTCGGTGAGTCAGTGAGAGACCGGCGCGTTCATGCTACAATTGTATTTCAAGTGATTTGGCCTAAAGTGAGCTCGAAAGATGGCGCTGGGTCTTTTTTGTCGTCACTGTACCTACCTACCTCTCTTCTAGAGTCGCCTCTGTCCTAACCTATATATCTGCCATAACTCATACTCTGCTTTAACCCATACTCTTAACGCCCAAAGTCCAGCTCACTCCCAGACATAAATCGGGATTGCGCGTCAGTCGCAGCACTTTTTCTGGCCCAATAACAGCAGGTGGGTGTCGCATCAATTGAAGATGTACGCTTGGGGGGCATTGGGGCGCTCGAGCTTTGGTCAGGGTTGATGTCATTCCGGTCCTTGGCGCCGTCGCCGTCGCGGTCAGTGCCGTCGGTTTTATTAGAGTTGTCTTCGGGTGAAGGAGACCCCGGGGTCGGGGGCTGCGGGCTGTATGCTGGGTCCACGCGCCAAGCGTTTGCTGTATCTCTCTCTGTCTCCGCTGTCATCTCTCGCAAGAGTGGCTCTTATTTTCACCTACTCAATGAATTACTGGTCCTAATCTTTGACCAAGGAAATCTTCAATAATCACTTCTGGGCTAATGAATTTTTCGCCTCAGGCTGCCAGTGGCAGAGCCGTGCAGTGCCAAGGTATGTGCCACGGTTTGCATTGGCATTGAATCTTGGGGGGAGGAACATAGCCGTTGTAGGCGCCGTAGCAATGACCCTGGACAACGTAGCACTACGTAGCAATGGCCCAAAGCAATATTGACCTACGTAGTGCCGGCCGGGCACTATATTGACTACAGCTGCTACATACCTCCCTGCGAAACTACTACCGACTATATTGAACAAAAGTAGCTATATAATTAGCTGGGGAACTACGACCCCAGCAGTTTTTCCCGATGAGAGCCTGGAAGCTGGACAAGGGACATTTATTCCTTATCAGGCGGATGACCTCACCAACGTCGACTAGGCCGGCTTCTGCAGTCGTCTTCGTGCGCCCACTTCCTGGATCCCAGTTCCTTGCCAAGGCGTCGCTTTACTGCGATCTACCTGCACGGTAGAATCGATCGTTCTACATCTATATAAAGACGGAACGGGGCAGGCGAGGCTCTACTGCGCACTTCGCCACACTTATACGCCCCGCTCTGCGCGCTCTCTGGTCGACCATATACCCCCAGCACTATTCCGGCGTCCATCAGTATGAGCTGTCCGCACCGCATACCGGGGCCTCGTCGCTGATGTTAGCGGCGCCCCAGCAAAGTGGCTCGCAGTCGCATCATAGCTACGCCATTGGCCATCAGCAGCCAAGTGTTGTCGGTGAATGGCTCCAGTTCACCGAGGGACAGTTTGCCGGAAAGACAATGCGGGCTGGACTCACGGAGCTGCAAGCAGCGACGTTCGGACGAAAGTGAGGGATCTGTCGGTCGGCTAGATGCTTAATTAAATATTAATTAAATACCCATTTTCCCAGGTACGCGAAAAAAGATCGGCGCCCACTGGACCCCATGCCGGGTACATACTGATGTCTTGTTGTGTGCGAGATATACTAATTTTCATAGTCGCACTGCTCCGATTATTTGAGCTCACCAGCGCAGAGACGGAGATCAAGATAAATTACGAGTGGGTCCAAAGCCGACCTATGCGTGAAGTAATTTCCAATCTCTTCGACAGTGACATCCACATTCTAGGCCTCATATCCACTGTGGAGTTGCTGGTTGCTCCGAAGTCAGAATTCGTGGACCGATCATCCCCGAGCCCCACCACCTCAAGCAGCTACTCCCCGCTCGCCCATAGTCCGAAAGGGTTGTACACCTTCGGTACCCCGGTTTCTCCGCATGCCATGCCGCCGTCTTCCGAGTACAGCTCGCCGGGGGCCGTGGACTACGCTTCACCCAGAGCGTCGGGCTCGGACCTTGCTACCACAGCGCTCGCCGGCACGACGTTTGTTCAAGCGGACGGAATACCGTGGAACGGGAAAACATGGATTATGTTCGTCTTCTTGGTCAGTAACTATCAGCACCCGGTTCTGCTCCCGACGCTGAGTCATTTTATTGCTCTAGGACCTTGCGGTCAGAACTGAGGGATACTTCTGGCTGCAGTGCGCATTTTTAACATTTATTTTGATTACGATATCTCGGGCTCAACGGTGCTGTTCAGATACCGTTTCTTCGACCTCTTTTCACGAGTGGAGGGCTTTCATGAGAACCGGCCTATCCAGGCGGAATGCGAAGGCGCGGTCTTCAAGATCTACTCCTCTAAGGAAGTCCCAGCGTTGCCAATGTCGACTGAGCTCAGCAAGGTTCGCCAGCCTTGTTGTTCCTGGTTGCATTCATTTGCTGTTCAACTAACGCGCGCATCGCCAGCATCTCGCGCGCCACGGAGTGCGCATAAACATGCGCGAGAACCAGCGCAAACGCAAGAGAAAATCCCGGTCCCCGGGCGCCAGCCCGCCGTTCACGCGGAAGGCGCTCGCGCGCCCTGACCACAGCGACGACGAGGACGATTGAGCTGGTCGGTGTTTGCGATGTCGATGCGGAGGTCTGGTATTTTTTTTTGCACTACACATACATACTCACGATTCGGACTCGTCCGAACGGTCAAAGCCCGAATCACGCTTACATACATATATTCATAGCCATACTCATGTACACCGCCGTTTGAAAAACTTGTTTTGTACATGTTTACAGCTCAGCCATCAGAAAATGTTGCCGAAAACGTTTCTCAAACAAAAAGTGTCGAATCCCTCGAGGCTTCTGGAACATCCAATGTTTTGCTGATGTTGTTTGTGGACAACATTGTCGAAAGGTCTTGTGGGGACTTGGACAATCTTTACACTATTATCGGGCAATGTGTTTAAAATGAGAGGGAAAAAATGGAATTGACGCCAAAAACACTGTGACAGTCGAGCACGCAGCACATACAGGAAATACACTACATCATGAACCGTAGACATCTTAGCTAACAATCTTCGGAATCCACACCGACGACGCTTGGAGTCGTGGATGGATGGATAGAGTGGGTACGAGAGCAGGTACAGCCGCAGAGCGAGGAAGGGACCGCGGGCCGCGAGAAGGGGATGCGTGTTCAGCGAAGACGGGTGCGGGAAAAAGCTCGGCTTCAGAGGTGGTGAATGGGAGAAATATGACCATTGATGATTGAATAGGACGCGATCCAAGCCATCAGATGACTAGCCTGTCCTTGACGGATGTTTGAGCCCTTGATTAGATTTGAAGAGCAATGCTTGACGCAAATCTGAGACTTGAATGGTACAACAAAGTTCCGCCGTGTGCAAGAAAAGGTATGTTAAGGTTTGAGATGAAACTTGAGCGGGCCAAGCAGCAGGCACTAGAGGTTCCGATGTTGTCAAGTAGTACGGATGTAGGGCAATGAAATTGGGGGGATTGACGGTATCTTGGAGGGAGGGGTTTGACGGGCACGCTGTGAAGAAGAAACAGCACCGTTCAGTTTCGAACCGTGCTTTCGACGCGCTTGAGGAGTTGCGTCAGAGGGCAATTGAAAACTCCGCGGGTGGATGACGTAATGACATAATGTTGCTGTGCTAAATAAATCCCTTTTTGCCAATCGTCTCCGATCAGAATTCTGAGATTTGCATCCGAACCAAAATTTTGGCGCCACTAATTTGTTGTAGGAAAAACTTCGGAGCATGTTTTTTGGACTCTTTGGGTCAATCCGAGAAAAATAATTCAAATCGGGTCGAAATTAATTCATGCCATGGCTACAGGCTATTTGCGGACTTTGTTTGTCCAGAACTGTATGATGTATCGGACGCGTGTTGGAAACGTTTCCTTTCTGGTCATGATGGCTCATCAAATAATTTCCTTTTCAACTTGGTTATTTATGTTGAGTCCGTTTGATTTTTTGTCATTTCGTCTTCGTTTTTGGTTGCGGATGCAGATGTGCACACTGCCACATGTATGTCATTAGACCCAGCAACAAACAATGTCATACAGATAAACACCGAGCCGGCACCGAATGGGATCCGGTGAACTACAGCCGTTTTGGAAACTATAGTTTCGTAAATCATTGATGCTCGATTTTTGCTTACCTCTGTTTGGCACTGCATCACTGTTGCTCCACCTGATGTCATCAATTGCCCTCGCCTTCATTCCCTAGTTAGTTGATTGCATGGGTGGTTGTTTTATGAGGGGACGCGAGGTGAGGTGGGGTCTAAATAAATGCATAGCAACTCCGTAGTACAAACGATGACGCTCGATACAGACGATGATGAGCGTGAGTTGGTGGTGGAGCGGCGACACAGTGTCGAACAAAGGTAAGCAAAAATCGAGCATCAACGATTTACGAAACCCCTCTATAGTTTCCAAAACGGCTGTAGCTTATTTCGACGAGCGGTCGTCTCATGGGTTGGAGTCATTTGTGTTGAGTCGGTTTGATTTTTTGACATTTCCTCTTTGTTTTTGGTTGCGGAAGCAGATGTGGACACTGCCACATATATGTCAGTAGAGCGAACAACAAATAATGCCACATCCAGAGAAACACCTAGCCCCATCAAACCGGCACAGATTGGGATCCGGTGAACCTTATTTCGACGAGCCGCGGCCGTCTCTCGTGGATAGTTGGGGGAAGGGCCGGGGAGGCAAGGATTAAATTGTGCCTCATAGTCATATCATGCGATTCCATGGGCCGGGATCCATATATTATACCGTGTTTATTTTTTTGGGGGGGCATGCAGTCAAAGTTGTCTTAACCATAGGGGTCGGTGGTCGTCCCAGACTATGGGTTACTGCAGGTTTATCTAAAAATGAGTCAACAACCCTCAAAAACGCATGGGGTATGGGTTAGGACAGCTATGGGTGACTGTACGTAGAACTCTCCGATTGCTGACATTGGCTGGTTGGTTGTGAATCCAGTTGGTGCCAAGAGACGAAATAAAAAAGATGCTGCATCGGTAGCCTGGGCCGTGCCTAAATCGCATTGTTCAACCTTTTATACTCTAAGTCTACCGCTCTTACGCCCTTCCCCCAACTATCACCCCAACCCATGAGAGACGGCCGCGGCTCGTCGAAATAAGGTTCACCGGATCCCAATCTGTGCCGGTTTGATGGGGCTAGGTGTTTCTCTGGATGTGGCATTATTTGTTGTTCGCTCTACTGACATATATGTGGCAGTGTCCACATCTGCTTCCGCAACCAAAAACAAAGAGGAAATGTCAAAAAATCAAACCGACTCAACACAAATGACTCCAACCCATGAGACGACCGCTCGTCGAAATAAGCTAGTTCACCGGATCCCATTCGGTGCCGGCTCGGTGTTTATCTGTATGACATTGTTTGTTGCTGGGTCTACTGACATACATGTGGCAGTGTTAACGCTAACTTTGATGCTCCCGAAATGCTTTTACGCTTTGTTCATTCCAAATATTCGTTCTGACTATTCAAGGTGCACTATTTTCATGCTAATTTTTCGGCCCAACTATTGCAACCGTCTAGGTGTATCCTTGGAACTTATCTCCAACAAACCAGTAGTAATCTTTCGCCGCCCAGGTGACTTCTTTATCCCAGAAGTTGTTCCTGCGCATCATGAAGCCGCATCGGCCGTTTATCGGATACCAGTGCTCCGGTATGGAGATACGCATTTCTTCTTCTTCTTTTCGAGCGCTGGAACGAGTGATTCGTACAGCATAACAGGAGCGATCGCGTCAATCGCTGCGTCTGGAATTTTCATCAGCCTGGGCGACGGCTCGAGATTCAGGTACGCTCACAGTTAATTTATTCGTCACTGAGCTCTGCGGCCTTCCAGTCGCTAGTTTGAGGCCCCTTTCGACTGCAAAACCCAGGACTTCTGCGACGCTGACTTCGAGCGACAGATTCGAGAAAGATGTCGAAGATTCTCGATTTCGGCGTTCGACTTCCAGGCTCGTTTGGGCGACCACAGATCGCGCCGAAGACGCACCCACACGCCCATTGCGGACTTCCACTCCATCCATCGTACGTACGTACTAGTCTGACTCGGCTTGTTTTCTGACGGCTGCTCATTGTATACGGGGAACCACGACGTCAACGGGCCGTAAGTTCTCTGGCACACGCATACATTCCTGAGCATTAACGCGTCATCCTGCGTAACTGCCACCAAGAAAGGGCTGGAGGTCACCAGGTACCTGAACGATCTCCTGTCCCCGAATCCTGGTTAACAAAAGTTTTTGCTGCAGAAGCTTTGCCGAGTGGAACATATGGTGCGCTGTTCTGCTTCTGATTCCTTGTGCACGTTAATGAATGGCCGTGGCAGGGATCCCGTGCGTGGTACGTCGAGTACGAGTAATAACAAGGCTAACGATTGGTGTGTGATTGCCTTCTTTCAGATAATCTTCACTACCCTCGCCCTGACTTCTTTGTGCTTCCCTCTTCCAGCTCAGTGTCGCGCCTTCAAGTTGCGTAGGCGGACCGCATCGCCACATCGCCCGTCGCGCTCGACACTTGCCTCAACTCCGGCTCGCGCTATGTAAGTCAAGTCTGCACATTGCCTTCGCTTGCTGACCTATCGCGTCAAAACAGGTTATACTATTAACAACTGGGTAATCGGCCACCTTGAGAATTTGGGCCCACGCTCCGGACACAGAACTCAGCTAGCGGGCTCCCCGCTCCGCAGAACGAAGGTGTGCATCCTGGGAATAGGTCGAGGACATTTTCTCGAATTTTGGGAATGTATTGATGTCTTGGTGAATTCTTTTAGATGACATGCTGAAAATGGCAATTAATGGGGTAATCGGCCACCCACGCAAATACAGTGTTTCCGCCCGCACCAGTGGCCCCGATGCATCCCGGATGGTAATAGAGGTATTGCCTGAGTATTCTAAGTACCCAATGTTCACATCCAAGGCATACTACGGTGTGTCTGAAGCAGCGTGGAGCCATCAAAATTATGGTCGTCGGCTACCACAGTGACGGACACAATCCAGAGCACATAGGAAGCCAATATAAGTTACAAGAGTATTGATAGGAAGCATATGAACATACCGGGACAGCTAACTGTGTTCTCGAACCCCACAATCGCGCCAAAAAATTTCGAAATTTGTGCGCGTCAGAAATCAGGTGGGTGGGAGGACGCGCAGTGGTGAGATAGGAATCAAATGTCTAAAATAACGGAAAGGCCTAAAGAATGAAGTATCAAATATAAGGAACCTCGAGGCCAAGGCCCAGGGCCCTAACACCAATAGCTTGCTTGTTACATGCGTGGCCATTTTGGGCTCCTCCAGAACTGTACGAAATCTTGTGGTGGATATAGAATAGGTAAACTCCCGTATTTGAAGGCGACAGAGGGCCGAGATGGTCCAATAACTTCATGCGAACATAACGAGCCCAGGAAGTTGCGGATTGACCGAGATTTGGCCGAGAAACGGGCGAGACGAGTGGATCATGGCGGCTCGGAGTTAAGAAAATGATCCTCCCACGCTTCGCCGACTGATCAAACGGACCACAGCTCATGATCAATCCATCACCTTGCTTCCAAATTTGGTTTACAATCGCATCTGAGGTCCCATTCCCTTCCTCAAGCACAACCAGTTCATACTCTTTAGTCTACATGCTGCCATTATCCAAGTGGCCGACTTCCTACATCAGGAAAAAAGTTTTTGCTCTGGAGCTACATGGTGCGTTCTATAGCAGCGGTAGCACCAGTAGCTCTCTGCGAGGATCTGTAGCGGCTGGTAGCCGTGATAGCCAGTGACAGATCAGTAGCATTTGATAACCGCCGCGCGAGGATCAGTAGCGCCGGGTAGTCGTCGTTTAGCTGATTCAGATTTTGAACCCCGGACGATGGTTTACAACCATATTTTGACTTATTGCCTCGTCTACAGGATTCACAGAGACATACTGCATACATGAATGGTAGGGCATGGTCGCTTGGCTGCTCTCAAATTTTGCTAAGTCCAATTCAAAGTCCGCCGCACGTGCGCGATGGCGTGATTGTTGGTTGCCAACGGGACTTTGGTTCATCGCCTTTCTTCCTTTCCCCCCATCTTCTCTCCCTTCGTTCCTCTGTCTTTGCCTCTGGACGCGCAGGACGCTCCTCAAGATGCACTTGGCTACTTCAAACCTCCCATCTCACCTCCCTTGATATGCTGGCCTGGTGCGCCTCCAATATGCACCCGCCATCGCCGTTACACATCAAGACATCCCAAAGACAGATGCCAGTCGTTCTCAAGCCATCTTTCTCCAGTCCTGTGTCCTCTGGCCTCATTAAGACATCTCAAGACGGATGGGAAGTCGTTCTCAAGCCCTGTGTCGCAAGATGTGCTTCTCTCGCCTGAATCCTGACCGCAAGTCTCATCTCTGGCTTGATTCTTGATTGGCATTTCTGGGCTCATAATTCCTACCCCCCACATGTGAGCTCTCCGTCTTTTCCTGACTGATAATATTGACATGTTTACAGATATCGAACGACTCATGGGCATGGCGGTTCCAGTTTCAATAATGTAGTCAGGGGATGTCGTTGTGGTGAGTCCCTTTATTGTCTAGTTCAGTACAACTCCTCAAGAACATCGGACAGTTTCTCTAGGACGTCTATTTAGCACGTTTGCGCACACAGCTTGTTGTCGCTGCTGTCTTTGTGACCCGCCCTGCATGTATATGCACGGCGAGTACTTTGGTGGAATCACTGATAGTTTCTTGCGGGCTATGAGCCTTTGTGTAAACACATTGTGTCTTCGATAGCTCGTTGATAACTGAAATATATGTATTTTTCATTCAACTTTTGTGTGATCGTTGTTTTGACTATTGCTGGTTATTCGGTGGTATCGCGCTCTATTGGGCGCTACTAAGTGGAAAAGGAGAGCTATTGGGTGCTACCAGGTGCTACGGGAGCCTTGGCATGGAGCTACGAGACGCTACCAGGAGGTATGAAACTGTGGCACGTGGCTACCAAGGGCTACCATAAGGGGACTTGCCTACGGGGCTACCACAGGTATTTGGGCTACTAAGCGCTACGTAACCAAGTGGTTTTTTCCTGATGTAGTTTGACCGATTACCCAGTCGGTGATAGTATGCGCTTTCAAGGTGCGTATTTGGCCATTGTTTTATGTTGCTGTGAATCTAATGGTGCAGATCGCGAGGGATTTTGATTTCGCACGTCGTGGGCGCACTCGATATATGAGGTCGAGTTGACTGACTTCATTTTGTAGTCGATATTCCGTCTCGGGCTTTCATGTGGGGTTGGATATCTCATAGATAGTAGCTTGTATTGTGAATATAATTTCATTTGTAATTCATTGAACAAATGGCGGGAACGAAGAGAGGAACAAAGCCCCAGATTGTTATTTCGTTCAATTCGACAGAAGGATGGCTGTTGGAGGTGGACCAGATGGCTGGATGAAGCCCAAAGAACCAGGGATCCTGCGGATTTTGGTCTCAAAGCACCTCACCATTAGAGTGTTTGGATTCGATGGGAATCCTTCCGATAATGTAAGCATTGACTGACTTTGGAATTCGTCTCTGCTGATCTGCATGGGCGCTTTAGATTATAGCGTGATTTGGGCTCTGCGCCAGAAAATCCGATAAATCGAGAAAAATTATTGGCGGGGTCAAAAATTTTGGGTGTGACGCGTGACGGCCGAATTGAATGAAATAATACGGTATGTCACCCGTAACTTACTTGTGTCGTTTGGTAGAATTGGAGTTAAGCTCTTTCACGCCGTAAAAAACTCAGGCTGCTCATACGCGGCGAGAGGTATTTGTTAATGTTCCACAAGAGTCTCGGGTCGAATGTAAGCCTCTGAGGGCCTTCTTGGACGGAAAAGAGGAGAGATAGGGGCAGAACTTCCAAATGCAGAAATACCATTTGTCCATCACTGACTCGGATCCGGCAGAGTTGCTGACCACCAAAAAATTTAACTTATAAACAAAAGGCAGCCAATACCGGAATTTTATACACGAGGTCGATTTTGGTGTGAATCAACCTCGGAAGATGATATTTGAACAGCACAAGTTGACCAGATGAACGGTTGGGGAGATATCGGCATTTTGCCCGAAAAAATAAAAATAAAGACCCTATTGAAGAACTGATGTAGCGAGGAAGATTAATTCAATATCAAACTACGATACAGGACATAGTATTTATACTGCTAGAAAAACTATCTAGATACTTCTGTCCGAAGCTGAGTAATTAGCTGAGTAAAAGATGAGTAAGAAAATATTCTAGTCAATTCGAGGCGCATCACGTCGGGATGATAAATCACCCTCGTGATGGCTCGGCGCACATAGTCGCCACACATCAAATCCACAACACCCCCCTCGACTAAGCAGCGCCGAGTACGCGATCACGAAGTGCCGTGAATTGAGGTTTAGCGAGTGCCTTCGTTAACATGTCGGCAACGTTGTCCTCGCTAGCGCAGTGGAGGAGAACAACCTCGTTGGAGGTGAGTCGTTCGCGGACAAAGTGAGCCGTATGTCGATGTGCTTTGAGCGGGCGTGAGATATGGGGTTTTCGGCAAAGCGCATGGCAGATTGATTGTCGATGTGAATGGTCGTGGCTTTAGTGGTAGGGAGATTACCACAGGAGATAATCCTTGGATTCTGTCGGAGATAATCGCAAGGTGAAAAAAATAGCTGTGTGCGGCGAGAATGAAGAGTTGACGTAATAGAGGGAGAGAGCTGGGTCGGGATCGGTGAAACAGAACGCGCGCCAGAATTAACGAAAACACAACTCAGTTGTCGGAACGCAACGTGTTTAATCGACTGTTGGTTCGAGGGAGTTCGATTGTATCGCGCTGTAATAAACGAATTCAAGAAGTTTAGCGCTATCATTCAAATAGACAGGGAAATGGATTCCGAACTGCACCCAAATTCTCGGTAGTTTAGAAGATTCCCTATCCCACAATTGATCTCCTCAAAACAGCTTGCACTTGCACGCCATTCAAGCTGGTAATCGCCCCAAATGTGTACCGCGGCGCGGCGCTGAGATGGAGCCCAGGGAGGGCTAATTGCAGGCCATTTGGTGTGTTGCTATCCTATGACACACACTCTATGTTCTGACTCCATGTCGTCCCTCCTCAGAACCCCGGCGCCTGGTTTTTTTTGATGGACATATAGCGTCTATGCGCCGATCCCTTCTCGGGCCCGGATTTCCGGATGCTTGAGTCCAAAAGACCGTCCTATCTCAACCCCCAAGCTGCCACTGCAATCGTCTTTCGGCTCGAGCGATTGTTGGCGACCCCCGACATGTCCCACGCGCCCCGGATGTGGGATCGCGTTTTCCGCGGTATCTACATGCCCTGGGCGACGTTCACCGGCGTGTGCGCCTCATCAGATGTCTTCCCGATCTGCTGCACTGGCTACTGCCTGCAAAGGCACCAGTGCTGTATGAGGGAACCAGGGCATGCGCAGGCTTGGTTCACGACGCAGTTGTCGCTGTCCCGCGGCTGCACCGCTACTCATACAACCACACCGCTACTTGTGTGCCGCGCGGTCTCACTGCTTGCGTGCCGCCGACCCTTCGCCCGCATCACCCACTCCTGCGCCTACCGCTATACACACAGCACAGCACCCCGGAGCCAACTGTCCGTTGCTGCCCACGCTCTCCCATCCCTCGGCTTACCCCGCGACGTCCGCCCCGCCTACAACCGTGTCCGCTGCTAGCGATGGTACGCGGCGGGAGGCTGCGTGTGTGCGGCAACGCTGAACGTGTCGGGTGCGCTCGCTGCAGGGCTGAATAGCCCTCGGACACGTACTCGGACGGTGATATCCGGTGACCAGCCTGTGTAGGGGCCCCTGCTGCCGTACGTCGCGATCAGTTGCGATAGCTTGCAGCGTTCCCGGTGCGCTTGCTGCGGGGCTGAACGTCCCCTTACATGGGCGGGCATCATCCCCGCACGGTAGGCTGCCTTGGTCAGCCCGCGTTGGCCCCGGCGAAGGCGTACAGTGTCCGAAAGGAGGGTCATGGCTGCACCGTAGCAACGGAGAAATTGCAATTTTCCGCCGTATTCCGTAAAGCACTAGATTCATGATCCTGTGCCATGTATCATATGTACCATCCCCCACTCCTGTAATTTTTCGGTGAATTTTCAGCCCGATTGTGTGGTCACCGTCGTAGACGACGTCGAGAGAGGTTTGATCGATGTGTTCCAAATGCGGATATTGGAGCTCATCGCACAACACGGTGGCGACAACTGTAAGCGACGGTGTGCTGGGTGCGAAATAAAATGGGAGAGGTCCCTGCCATGATATATCATATGCAGCTCTAAGCTAGAGGCTTTTATATATTGCAGCGCTACAGTGATTAGCGGTGCTTGATGTATCACACCGCCATGCTAAGGTGTTTGTGCCCTCTCTTGCTCATCTCCCCACTGGCACTCTCGGACGACATTCTGAAGCGTACAATTCCTTCGAAAACCACAGCGTACGATCCCTGGACATCAGCGACACGTAATAACACGTGCACACGGCTCCGCGACATACGGCTATTTATCATGGTGGCCGCATCCGAGCTGGCGGTGCCCAGACCACTGATTTTAAAGGTCAAAATCTACAAACCAGAGGAGATAGACCTGCTGGCCATCATTGAAAGTTGAAAATACCGGCTGGGGAAGACTCCGCATGAGTTTCAAACCCGGTTTTTCTCCAATGTCCCCAGTCCCGCTCTTTGAGGTCGAAAAGGTCCTGGGTTTGAAAGGGGGTAAAAAGCGTCAGTGGTGGACTGAGCGTTCTGACTTGGTTCGCACCGGACTGTGCAAATGGAGTCGGATGGTCCTCATGCCGAAGCTGTACCCGCCGAAGGAGGCGAAGTTTTCTATGACAGGAGCCACCCTGTTGCCCGACACTACCATCGAACAAATTGCAATGTGTGGAGAACGTGTTGACACAGGTCATGCTTTTCAAAATGCCAGCCATTTGAATGCAGCTCTATTGCGTCAGGTCATGCTTTTCCAAATGGCAGCAATTTGAAATTGAATGCATCTCTATTGCGTCTGGTCATGCTTTTCAAACTGCCAGCCATTTGAATGCAGCTCTATTGTGCCAGGTCATGCTTTTCAAAATTGAGCTGCATTCAGATGACTGGCATTTTGAGAGGCATGGTGCAATAGAGATGCATTCAATTTCAAATGGCTGCCATTTTGAAAAGCATGGACCTGGTACAATAGAGCTGCATTCAAATGGCTGGGATTTCTACCGGGCCACAGGCCATACTCCAGTTTGTATGGCTCTGTATAGATAGCTAAACAGATCTTGAAAGATCTAGGCAGACCCAGACTGACCTCTACAGACCTGGACAGATCCAAACAGACTCTCGCCGACCTCAACAGATTGAGTCTAGTCGGCCAAACAGAGATATCTGTTTAGCTATGTTTAGCTATGTCTAGTGGACCTAAACACAGTCTATGTTTAGGGGGTGTCGGAACGTAGTGAATACATGCACATAGGGATTTGATGTCAACATAATCAGCCCGGGTGAGGATTCACAAATATTTAGATGCATGATTTAATTTCGGACTTTGGACGGGCAGAGAGGCTCGATACTTATGCCGGTGCACTGTGAACGATTATTCATTCCCTTTCCCGACCTCATGTAACTGTAACCTTTTCTGGGTAAACCAGCAGCCAGGTTTAATCTGACAAGATGACGGTTAAAGCTATGTTGTAATTCAACGGCCCGATAGTGCTAGACACCCACGACCACCCAAGTAATGAGATGGACGTCGCGTATTACTTCTTTGTTTTCAAAAAAATATAAGTACGAGTTTTGCCAGGCAATGTCACGGCCCGCACCCCAAGTTATATATAAAAGACGAAACATTCAGCTGGGCACTTCAGGTGAACGACTGATATATTATAAATACCTAAAAGACGAAATACTAGAATCGAGAAGTAAGTACGAGAGACAGAATAATAAGTAGAAGAGAACATACCTCAGCCGGGCACTTCAGGTGAACGACTGAGGGATGCTCAAGTATGTACAGATTAAATAGAAAGCGGAAGCTGTACGAAGCTGTAGATAAGTTGTATGTAGAGCTGTGGACAATACAAAAGAAGTAGGTGTTACATACTAAAGGAGGATTGGTCTACACACGCCAGGCGCCAAGATAGAGATGGAGCACCCGCCGTGCCGCCAGTCGAGCCATTACTTCAACACTCCCCCTGGCGAGCACGGACGTATAGTATCAGCAAAATACAATTTTAAAAAGAAGAAGAAGAAGAAGAAGTGACCGTGATATTGCGATGGGAAACTGAAACTCCACCTGTCCTCCGTTGTCCTTGGCATTTCCCATCACCCTCTATTACGGATACAAAGCAGGCTTCGTCGTTGCTCCTCCCATTCCCGTGCTCATCTCATCTCATTCATCTTCCTTTTGTCTCCGTCCTCCCGAGCGAGTTTGAACCTTTGCTGGATCCCTCGCATTTGTTATAATCGTTCTGTGGCCCTCTGAGTGGTTATTCACCTGCATTCCATCCTACTTTTATTTTGTTTTCAGCTCCGCTCACAAACGCTCCCGCGGTGGGCTCCAAATATGATGTGCCTGCGGTGCGTCTGTGAGCGGAGCTGAAACCAAAATAAAATAGAGAGGAAGGCGGGGAAATAGCCACTCAGAGGGCCACAGGTCGATGATGATAATGCGAGGTGTCCTGCGAAGGTTCAGACTCGCTCGGGAGGACGAAGACAAAAGGAAGATGAATCAGATGAGACAGGCACGGGAATGGGAGGAGCAGCGACGAAGGCTGCTTTGTATGGTGTGGAAGTGCGACTCGCACGGCTCATCGCCGTCGGGTATCGGACCGATTACACAAGTTGAACAATTTGGGAAACGCTGCAGCAATCATTTTCCCTCCTCTCTCTTATTCCATGCCATCTGCTGATTTAATTCTGTATACAGATCATTCCCATTCCATCTCTCCATATTTTCTTCAAGGATCCAAGGCCCAGTTCCGGCATGTTCCGTGCGAAAACCTTTCAAGTTCAACATGATCGGATGTTGCCTGCGCGCGCTCGTTTCAGGACTGAAACACGGTCTGGACCACCTATTATATTACTGAATCCCTTTTAGTTGCTCTAGCAATCCCGACACTACCGCTGATCCGAAAGCGCGTGCTCGCTCGGACTGCGCTGGGGATTGACTGCGACTTGGATTGGGCACCCAGTGTCGAGCTGAGCAGGGGCAGCTGTCTCCCTATATGCCTTTGCGCAGTTCCTGGTTTGCCTCGCGCTGAAGGATTGGCGGGAGTTCAAGGATTTACAATGGCCAATTTACGTACGTTACATTAGTTTCATGTATTTCCCATGTCGCGCCTGCGGGCTCCGGTGTTGCAAGAGAACGCGAGCAGCTGTCCCCTCAGGTAATTCCCCTTCTCTCCTTCCTACCACCACAATCCACTCCCTTAGACTCTGATTTCTTGCCCCACCTCTGAGTTTTTCCCTCCATCGAGCTGAGTATTTCCTTATTCTCGCGCTACTGATCCTTCCCCATTTAGAGCTCATATTGCGATCGAACGAGCGGGGAATCGGCCGCACAACTCCAGCACCGTCACCAGCCCGACCGGACACGACCTCAGTCCACCTAAGGACAACTCAATACTTATTCATCGGTAATAAGGTGGAGAGCGTGGGAACCCAGCACCTTTACATAAGCCGTGACAGTGTGACATGTGTCGGTCCAAATCTTGAGATGGAGAAAAAATTTTGAATAAATCAGTGAAAAAAATGTATAAAACAGGGAACAAGGAAACTACATATGTACAGACTGGATTCATTCTCAGAGTCTGAGGAAATCTCTGTAATTTCATTGCTGGATAAGGCCTCTGGGACTATCTCCGGAGTCTTCCCTGCACTTCTAAAGAATGCTCGGATATCTGAGTAGCCCTGCTCTCTCATCTTAGTCTCAGCCTGTTTTCTGCGCTGAGCACTTCTTCGAGGTTTTTCCGTTGGATCTCGTACACAATTTCGACGACTCGGGGCGGATCCATCTTGCTGATTTCCTCGTAGCCGAGCAAGATACGCGATGATTCCCTCTTCCAACCCTGGCCGAGTCGCGCGAACTTCTTTGCGTCGGGTGCGTGGTCTGCATTGGCACCTCTCCAGAGCCGAAGGAAGTCGTGGACCTCGAAGTTGAAGGCGGAGCGTTGTCCAAGCGGACTTTGTTTGTATAGGGTCGAGATACAGGATATTTGGAATTTGAGGTTCGCGAGCTGAGATTCGCTGCTGTGGGAAACAGTCGAAGTGAGGGAAAAGATCCTCATCTTGTGCGAGGTCCCTTTATTGATCATGACAAAGCCGCTCTCATAATTTTCCGCCCGAACTGTTGTTGCGTCGGTACTGATGGTGAGCCCTGAAGAACTTCAGGATTAAGAAATTGTCGAGTGAATTTTGCTTACCGTCTGCGTCGGCCATTTCGTGCGCGAGCTGAATCCGTGCGGCTACA
Organism: Mycena leptocephala; assembly: GCA_029378395.1. Lineage (NCBI taxonomy): Eukaryota > Fungi > Basidiomycota > Agaricomycetes > Agaricales > Mycenaceae > Mycena > Mycena leptocephala. Next base: position 717,688 of record JARJLF010000016.1, on the reverse strand, counting down.
CCTCCCTCCATCAGAGCTCGCTGAACCGTGCGCCTAGCCATTTTCCCCTTCACAGACCGTCCCACCTTGTTCGCGATGTTTTGAATGACAAATCCGACCTTTCCCTGGGAACAGCCAGCTTTCACCAGCATTCGGGCCATTGCTCTCGCATCTGGGGTGTACGCGCCGCCCTTCTTGAGGTTCCAGCTCCGCTTCGTCTCCACCATGCGTGCAGCCTGCTTCGCCTTCGCGTGTGACTTGTCTCGTGCACGGTTGGAGCGCAGAGTTTGCATCTGGAATGCACGATTTTTGGCGCGGCAGTCCACAATTATCCGTTTATATTATGCGATTTCGGTCTCGGAAGAATTCACAACAGAGCGCCAAGCAGCTTCCGCACGTAATTGGGCTTCTCGTGCGCGGTCGCGCTCTCGTAGTGCAAGGGCAGTCGATTGTCGCTCGGTTTCAAGGGACGTAGTCAACTGCTTGATTTTTTCGTTATATTTCCTCCTAGACACGTCGTATCGTTGATTCTTTCGGCGTTCTACTCGTAGCATCCTGTATAGTCCTGAATTCGTTATCTGTGAGGTGTCGAGAAGGGCTCGGGTAGAAGATAGCTGTTGCGATGCGATGGAAACAGTGTTCTGGGCGCCCTTGAGTTGGTTTTGCGTATTAGATAGTTCTTGGAGTGTTTCATTCAGTAGATTTTTCGTTACGTTCAATTGTTGTCTTAGAGATGTTTTCGGGTATTTGTTTTCTTTCTGCGCGCGATGGCGGTATTTATCAAAATTAAGTTTAGCCAGTTGTTGTTTTTGAGTGTTAGATCTCCGGGAACGCGACTGCTGACGCTGGCCGCTGGTGCCCATAGATAGTCGGATTTGTATGTGTATTGTATATTATATCATTCTGTTGGTACTGTGAGTGGCCTGCAGCAGAAAATAAAGCTCTAAATACCCAAGGACGTAGCGAGAAGATATCGTGAGGCTTCAAAGAGCGGATACTGGCGTGCAGAAATACAGAGAATGGTATGCTTGCGTCGCGGGTACCTTAAAAGAGGATTGGTCCTAATGGATAGCAGATATGACTGTTGCGCACGGAAAGCGAGGTCACAGCTCGTAGTTATTAAGTCAAAGTAAGGACCGTAGTGGAATTTAACAAGCAGAAGCCAAGATATTAGTGGTTTGGGGTCTTAATGGTCGTCTGGAGCAGGGGCGAGCGGGGGCGTCAAAAGAGCGATATGGGCCACACAATGTGTTCACTGACCTAATAGGTGTGGTATATTGCGAAGCAGACCGGCTGGAAAGACGACGGCGCCTGGCGCGCGGATGTCGAGATGTGGCCCGCGACGCGCGTCCAAGACACGAAGAGTCACACGATGTGACTCGGTGACAGTCTAGTGGATGACCGTGTCATACCGCCGACAGACTTACTCCCTCTACACGCATTTCTGACCAAATCTTTCGGTACAAATGTTGTTCAAAACATCCATGGCTATGATGCCTTCGTGCGGGATTTTTTTTATTTCATCTCATATGCATCAGATCTCTCGATTTATGCCCACTTTTGGTCACCTGTGTCGTGCTTCTGGTGAAATCGGAAAAACCGAGACGGAGACATCATAGCCATGCATGTTTTAAGAACTTTTTCTCTTTTGTGCAGACCAATTATCTTGGACTGAGGGGTCGAAAATCTGCGGGCGAGATTGGGGTCAGTTTTCAAGGGCCTCAGATCCCGTGACCAATGCGTGGGAACGGAACTCGGCAGCCGTCAATTGCCCACCACCACAAACACTCTATTAGCCGACCCCGGGCCGGGCGCAGTGGTATCAAAATCACTTTCAAGTTTCACATGATCCATCCAACATACTGAGAGATCCAGCGAAGGTTTTGTTTGTCTACCTTCGTTTTATGATTTTGCGGAATCTTTGAGAGTAATTGTGAGGTTTGATGAGTAAATTGTACTCGACTGCTATTAACAAGGAATACCAACAACCACCAACCTATAAGCTGACTAAAGAGCTTTTGACACTTTTTTTCCAGAGGTGTTATGCTAGAGCCACATTCACAAGTGCCGGCAATCGAATGGGACCTTATGGCACCACAGAGAGCCACCCTCTACAGTTTTGCGCACCGCACAAACAGCGGGCTTGTGTCTTGGCTTTGTTCTTCTTCAACGCAGTTTTCTCTCTGTATCTCCTGCGTTCATATTCGGCTTGATGTGAAGGATTATAATCGAACGTGAGTTCCTTGTATGCCGGAATAGCTTCAGTGGCTACCAGGGCCAGATATGGCATGTTGTCCTGAAGCAAAACGTATCAATGGAGGCTCAAAGACAAGTAGGAGGGCAGAATACTTCGGGCGAGCTCTCGTATACCACGGAAATGATCTTCAAATTAGGGCTGCAAGAATGACTGTGTATGGTCTGAGATGGAAAGCAGGTGAACAGGAGTGAGCAAAATTCACTTGAGAAATCGGGTCCAGTTCCCTAAAAGATATTTTGAATTAAGTGAAGGCGTATCAAGAATGATACATACCACATCCGAACGCGTCAACACTATATGAGTTTGTGGGAGGATCTTCATCTGGTTCCTCGTTGACGTCCAGATCGAAACAATACGAAGCCCTACTCCCGGTCAATTTATTGGCCTCATCTCTACGCCTGGATGAAAGATATGGTAAGCACATTGAATTACAAGGCCATGGAATGGACAAGCATTAGTAGTCTGTAATACGCGGGTAAATCCGATCAGCGCACAGCACAAGAGTTTGAACATACCCGGTGTACAGACCCAAAACTTGTCCCGCGCTCAAGCCGATGGGAGCCCTTGCACCCCATCCACGTTTGTTTTCAGTTTTGAAAATTTGTATCGCGATTTTCCGCGGAATTTGAGCTACCCGATTGACGCAATTGTCTGAGCAAGCACAGAACTATACGAGATCCTGAACAAGGAATTCTTCGCGGGAAGCACAGCGCACCCTATTGCATTCAATGATTTCAGATTCCGTGTTGAAGGTGAAGATGCCCTGCAAGGATCGTCAGAAACTCTCCAGGAACTTCAGACACATTTTAACTTGTGCGGTGTACGGTGGATCGTCCTCAAGTCCGGCCTGGCAGGAACACTTGGCTGTGCCGATGCAATGCGTCCATTTCTTGCAGTGGCATCCGATCGGGGAAGTTGGCTTGGGAATTCCTAGCTCTCTGGGACCTCCTCAGTAATGAAAGAGAGAGAGAAAAAAAAAAGGCGGACTCAACTGAAGATAACTTCGCTCCAGGTACACAAAGAGAATACCAATCCCTGGTGGCACGTCCTCGTCGTCGACGTCGTTGATGAACTGAATCTCAGCTGCACCCGCTTCGCTTGCAATCTTGTTCCACTCTTGCTGAATTTGTCCGCGACTATTGGTCGATCAAACATTATTGCATAGGGGACTCGAAAGCAGTAGAAAGCCCATACCGAGTGTGAGCAAACGCCGGAGCAGCTGACTGCGCATCGCATCCTTGTGGGGGTTGCTGCCCGAAGACAACAAGCGCGTTATTCAGGCGGGGTGACTCATGATCCTGGATGACTCTCTCCGGGCTGAACGCGGGATTGTGAGGTGCGTAGCCTGTGTGATGGGTGGTTAGCGGATGCATAATCAAGAACAAAAGCCAACCGTCGTGAGCCTCCAGTATTTCTCCGAAGGTCTGATGTTCCTCGGTGATGGATAGGCATCGTCTCAGTAGCCCCACGTCGGAACACAGCCCGGGTCCGGTGGACGGCACACCGGATATATGGTTTCTCCAGGCGGTTACGAGCGAGCCCAGGAGAGAAACCATCATTGCTTCCCTCATCAGTCTCTTTGTGATATTGGCCTGGATAGCGGCCCCGAGGGAGCCGCCAGGTTCGGTATTTCGAGTTAAATTATGATCGACGCATGCCTTTAGCGTTTCCTCCTTCCACTCCCCAAGCACTTGCTCCAAAGAAATGATGTTCTTCATTTGCCGCACCAAACAATTCACTTATAGGAAGAATTAGCCTAGAGTTGGGGAGGAATGTGAGAACTTCCCATACCTCTCCCCTCAGCAGTTACTGGCTGACCGGTTTCGGGCATGTGCCGGACCCCATCGCGCCAGGACATAAATTGTCGTATAAAAGCCCACAGGATGGCGCCGTCATCCTGTGGGGGGAAAGGGACCGGCCATGCGCATATCATTGCTCCAAGCCATTCCACATCCACCTTTAACTGCGCGTTTTTGATGTGGAGGAGTAGGAGACTTGGGTTATCGCTTTCGGCGTGCTCTAATATGTGGGTCAGAGAATGGGATGATGCGTCATTTCAGGCCTACCCATGGGTCCGTGAAAGCTAACACCAATGTACATGAATCAAAACTTGGACACAGAGCTCCAAAGGATGGTACAACGTCCAGAAGAAGAATAGATATCACGTGGGTTGGTTCGTATTGATCGAAAGATGTAGCACTGATCGACTGATTGGAATGACATAAGATTGCCCCAGCTTTTCATTTCTAATCTGTGTCTTTCGTCGCTTTGACCTTGTGAGTTTGTACTTTGCAAACTGTAAAATCCCAATCTCTGGGATGAATGGAGTAGAAATCAGCACATTCTGGGTCTAAAATTTTTCAAATTTGTTGCCAGGATTGCGTTTTTAACCTTAGATATCTGTTCCGTCTCAGGCATCATATCATCTGTTGAGGAACATTAAATTGATTCTGGGAACCAATGACGAATTGACTTACCCTGGGGTGTATTAATTGTTTAGATCGAGGTAATGCCCAGATGATTTTTGGGCTGCAAACCATTTCGATTCCAATGAAGTCCCAGGGCCATTTCCTCACTGGAATGAATAGCCCTGATCACTGGGAACATTTACAGCCATTCAGATCCCGTTCTGAGGCATTATTGCGCTTTCCAGAGCACAATTACTGGGTTATATTTTTCAAACCCTTGACCAAATCACAATGCAAAGCATGGGCGCTTCTACCCCAAGTAGCGCTAGATACCATCTCGAGACTCGAGCTCAAAACCCGATCCGAGGGTTTTCGTGAAAAATCTGGACTTATCCTAGAGCACGCAATGGTCCGTTGTGATAATCTAGTGCCAACAATACAACCCAGAGTTCATCCATGGACGAGAAAAATAAGGGAACAGCAATATCCCCCCTCGACTTTCCGCGTGTAAAACGTATGTTTTTTTTGCTTTCTTTCTTTCTTCCTTTTCTTCCCCCTGCCGTGTTCTCCAATGTTGACCGTGTCTCAGGTAAATAGGGTCACGCCTTTAAAAATGCAAACCAGTAATTGAGCTCTAATAATAGAGAGGTTGTGCAAAAGCCGCATGAGCCGCATACGGCTTTTGGCCACTGTGCAAAGCCGCGTGGAAAAAATCAATCCGTAGTTACGTTCTTTTGGGCCAATCCACCACTGACGTCAGTTCCTTCCCTGTCTGAATTGTGCCGGATCTCGACGTCCTTCGCATCCGTCACAGTCTGCATCCGGGGAATAGAATACTCTTGCTACGAGGTGACCTTCGCCCAGCCGATGCCTTCTTTCCTTGAAGAATTAATTTTCATTTAATCTCTGGCCGAACTATCTCAACCCGCACCCATTTCGGCATACTACAGTGGCGGCGAAAAGTTGTGCACGGGGCCCAAACGGGGTCGTTTGAGCCCATTTATTCATTAAATCTCTTCGCATAAAATTGTAGGTGAACACATATGGTGGCGGGGCGGGTGCCTCACGTGATCTAAATTTGGCATGGGTGCTATTGCTTGTACAAGACGCGCCTCCGGTTCGCTCCGGCGCCCGAGAAATGGAAAATGAATTATCACCGATAGAAATTACACAGACAAATGAATCAACAATGGAATGTTCGCCGACTGGGAGATTGATCACACTGTGAGCTGAATTACACCGCAGGCGTAGAGTGACAATTTTGCGTTTTGCTCGGCCCTGCAACCACAATCAATGGGTCCGCGAATTAATATTGAACTTCCTGTCTCGCAAGAACGTACAGGAAGGGGAATGAACCGAGCAACATCCTCAATCCTTGAGGCTGTGATAAAAAATGGTAATGAATTGTCTGATTATACAGCGCGCACGTTGAATGCACCATTCTCGCGGGTGATCCGAGAGAAGAATAACTACGAGTACCATTCAGTGAATTTATTCAGGTCCGAGGTTAAAAGTAGAGACTCGCAGTAATAATTGTGTGACTGGAGAGTGGAGCTGCCGGTTGTTGGGTGGATTCAATTTCCCTGGATTATTTCAAAATATCAGCTCCAGTGCGGCAATCATAATTGTACTTTCATTCGTGCGTCTTAGTTCCTGCGTCTGGGCGACTGCTCAATGAATGAATATGCTAGTCAAAATGACCTTCTGGGGTAATAGTCAGTGAAAAAGAATAACAGTACTGCACCTACGCCGATTGAAGTTTCCGAAACTACTGGAGTGGAACTCCAGGACCGGTGCTCCGGAGGACGTCTGGCTTCTACTCTATACGCTGATGGAGTGATGCGCCAGCTGTGTCTGACTGATACACACTTTTGAAGCTGACATTTCTCATTGGAGCAAGAACAATGTGTGTATGGATCCCTCTCGGAAAGTCGGTCAGGGCGGAATAAAGTAAGTGGTGTGTGCGACACAATGCTAGGGCCAAACGCAGGAAATATTGTGCAACTTGCTTCGGTGGGTTCCGCAAGCTCCGGCCACTCTGATCGGGTTTAAATATTATTTACTCAAGTCTAACGGGCGCGCTATGTTGGTCGTCGCGAGGATATTCGCACCCTTCCCATGCTGGGGTGAAGCGCCTCGAGCTTTATGGGGGGCTGCCGTACTTCCTGCTGTGCTCTCCACGGTACACGCAGCGTAACGCTCCGCAAAAAAAAACGGACCGCGCCTGTTGTACCGCAAAGAGCTGTAAAATGCTCTTGAGTCATAACTTTTCTGACATAGTAGGCTAAGGTGACTGCATGGCAATTAGGTCCCCAGGTGCTGGTGCAGAAACCCGAACAACCGATGATCCAAATTTACAGTGTGTTTGGTGCCCATAGAATCCGTGGCGGACCACGGGTCACTGCTAGTTTTCAAATAATTTTGAAAACGGCGGGATTTAACCCTGTGCCTTCGTCACAGGGGCCTGCCCCATACACGTTCGCAGACACAGAATACCCGGTTGGCCCAGGTGAATTCAGAGGCAGATAGGGAGACGAGCAGTTAGTCTTACAATTAGCGTACACGGTAGGACTCATCCGTTGTGAACGTGAACGAATACCATACGGAACTAGAAATTAACAATGGATGGTTGCGGTGCATTAATCACCGGCTCAAAATTGATCAACTTCTTACAGATGTTGGGAAGAGAGCAACAAAGATTGATAGTGTCTTCAAACCGTGACGTGGGACGGAGTCCTGATGGAAAATGAAAATCTGCCAGATAATTGAATCAGGCGATCTGGCGTTTTAGTGAGTAAAGGCTCACTCCTGCTCAATACGAAACTTTCTGTGTCCTCCAAATTTTTGTAGTGTGCTCAGGGTGACAAAAGTACAGACCCATCGGACATGCTTTGAGCCCAGTAGACAGAAATCTCACCTGAGGAGCGGGATTTGGGGAGCATCTCAACATAACCTATTATTGTGGAAGTGGCTCTATCACTAATTGCGTTTGAATTATTCCGGAAGATCTAGCTAAGTTTCATGTTAACTCGTGCAGAATTGACTGAGATACAGACAATTCTTCGGAGCAGATCAAAAATCACCCAAAACGGAAATTTTCGATCCGCGCCCTCGGTACTGACATTAGCTGTAAACTTAAATCATGCTGTTGCTTGCTCAAACTTCATGTCAGTCTTTTATTTGAGGTGATTTGACCCAGAAATGAGCCCACACTGGGGCGAGCATTATTTTTGGCCAGGCGCAGCCGTAGCATAGCACGGGCCAACTGCTAGTACCTGGGCCGAATGGATTGCACGAATGGATTGCACTGATCTCTGTGTCGCCCTGTTCATGTTTCGTTGCGGAATTGAATGTGTTTCGATTCCATGACCTTCCTCATTATCTGCACTCGAGGATACTTATGCCGCTCGTCGTCATTTCTGTGGCCCAAGGACAGTCATAAAACTGTATAATTTTCTTCAAATCGACAGGGGGTGTGACCTGTGACCAGAAATACCTATTCGGCATTGTGGCGAATGCAATAGGGTAACGGGTTTGAAAATGTAAACTACTGATAGACCGCTGGAGAGATCAATGATGCTTCCGAGGAGAATCTGAACAGCAGAAAATGACTGGACTGGTCAGGGCTATCATCCATCATGGGTCGACACCTCAAAAATTGGCTCTGGGAAGGCACTAGAATTGAAAGTGTTTGAAAAGGCAAAGGATTGTGGCAAGATAGGGTCATGCGTTTGAAGATGCAAAGCCCTGATTGGCCGCTGGGGAGGTCAATAATGCTTCCGAGCGGAATCTGAATAGCTGAAAATCACCGGAACGGTCAGGGCTATCCATTGCGGGTCAACACCTCAAGAACTGGCTCTTGGACGGCGCTGGAATTGAAAGTGTTTGAAAATGCAAAGGATTGTGGCGAGGGCAATAGGGTCACGCGTTTGAAAATGTAAAGGATTGTGTCAATATTATAATAGGGTCATGCGTTTCAAAATGTAAAGCACTGATTGGCCGCTGGAGAGGTATAATACTTCCGAGAGGAATCTGAATAGCTGAAAATGACCGGAACAGTCAAGGCTATCCATTGCAGGTCGACGCCCCAAAAATTGGCTCTAGGATGGCGCCGGAATTGAAAGTGTTCGAAAATGCGTATTGCACACATCTATCTTTACTTGATCTTTGCACATACTTGTCAGAAAACTGCGATACCAGAGAGTCGACTATCACTGATCGGCCCGTCGGCATGTGCGTGCCGCAGTAACCATATGAAGTTTGATTAATCCATAATCAGGTTTGATCTTTGATTGCTTAGACAGCGTTTGAGCAATGGAAGGACCAAAAAGAACCTATAGGCGGGATCAAACTCAGGACCTCCACAACACGATGAGAAACGAGAGAAGGCAGCATAACCACTGGCCAACGCGACCACTGGTTCAAACACGATAATATAAGTACGTTCTGACAAGCCAATGAGTCTCTGTGAGTGTAAATTGGCTGTGTATCTGGATCTGATCAGCAGTGGCGTGCCTTTTTTTGAGTGTCTATTTGCCAGACAACAGCTGGCCTGTTGTTGTGTTGACACATGTTGAAGTACCTGTTACTCACGCAATTCCTTAATGAAAACCCTCAAGTATGTAGTGGATAAATGTGGGTTTGTTTAACCAGAGCCGCACGCGGCTACACAAAGCCGCCTGCGGAGGTGCGCTCTTTTGCTTTCGTACATCACCAGATATTGTTAACATCACCCCTGTACTACGGACTACCAGAGCAAATGAAATAAATAAATAAATAAAACCGCATACCCAGAATCCTATCTAATAAAATAATATGGTTGAGTTACAAGACAAGAACCGAAATGAACAAACGTACCCCACAAGTCCTAATTCTCATGATGCTTCAAAACCTCTGTGCATGATGCTGTGTGCGCACGCGCACGGTGCCGTGGAGTATGGCAGATGGATGCACATCCCAACGCAGGGAAACCAAATTGAAAGCAAAATGAAGAGGGAAGAGAAATTGAAGGAGACATATACAGGTGGTCAGTGCAAAGAGGTGCGGCAGTAAGGTCCATCAGTAGGGAAACAACAAGTGAATGGTCAAAACGAACACCGCGGAGTGGGTAATGCCCACGTGAATCCAAGTAAGATTGGAGCTGAAACGTAGGTCAGCACGAGGTTGAACCGAGTAACACCCTTGTGGAGGGGTGTCTCCCAAACGGCAGCGGCCATATTTTCACCGGAATGTTGACCGACAAGCTCCCGAAAGTCGATCAGACACTCCTCTAGCGAGAATTTCAGAGTTTTTAACGCATATTGTGGATAAATTGGGCGACCCACGAACCTAGCTTCCCATCATTTCCGATGTAGTGAATAACAATTGCCAGAAAAGCGTAACCATTGCTTGATGTCCACGCGTCCAAGGATAAAACAAAGTCCGATTTATTTTCCTGAATATTCTTGAGTTCACGAAACGTGCGGGGGTGCGAGACGTACCTCGAAAATTCGTTTCAGCTCCTGGACCATTTCCTCGCTCATCTTTTTCACTCGCGCCTTCACAGCGTCGTGGCTCGGGATATTAAGCGGGTTCGGAGAATGGTGATGAACATATTGAAGCATCTCACAGAATTCCTCTCGGTTGACGGCGACAAAAGGTTGATCGCAGGCTGCAACCCACTTCGCCACCAGGGTTTCGAAATGATCCTGGTTCCATGGTACCTAAAGAAAATACACTATATGTGCGAAGAGAAAACAACAACAAAAAATACGTACCCGAGCTTCTGCTGCCTGCTTCTCGAACATCGCCTTGACATTTTGATTAAGTCGCTTGCCTATCTCAACGTACTCGGCGACAATTGCCTCGGTCAACTCCGTAGCGCCACTTGCTAACGAGCGTTCACGGTCTGTTGGAGCGCTCTTCCGCGCGTGTAGTACCTGGTAGAATTGCCCGTGCATTGGCGACGTGTCCTGGAGATGCTTTTGGAGCTCTACCGAAGAAATTCAGAACACTAGACATTGAATGAATGGAGCTCGACTCACTGCGAGTGTTATGATTCTCGTTTTTTGTTATCTCGATAATCTCCCGATTCCCAAAATAAGACTTGTAGTAGCGCGAACCTGCAGTCGTTTTGCCTTTCGCATCACTATCCACTTGTTCGTAGAAGAGATAGATGGGATTGGCCTTCTTCTGTTGGTCGTATGGTCAACAGAGGTCGTTCGAGCAGTACACACTCACTGTTGCTGGCTTCGGCTGGGACGCGCTCGCTGAACCCGATGGACCAGCTTCAGGTTCTGAGGCACTGGCTTCGGATTCATGAACCTAGATTGTTTTAGAGAAGGGAAGGTGTCATGGATTTCATCGAAATAAACTCACCGGTGGGGCAGCTGCCGTGGCCTTCTTTTTGACTTTCTTCTTTGGCGGTCCAGTCTGAACTTTCTTTCGTTTCGATTTCTCAGGTACAGTCTTAGTGGGAAGTGTTGATGCCAGCTAAATGCAGATGAGGCAGCGGTATAGGCGCAGATCGGAACTTACCTCCTCGTTTGGGATTACCTCTTCAACTCCGCTGTCACTGTCGTCATCGCCGTCACTGCTAGCAAAGTCTGAATCTTCTGGGTCCGTATCTTCTGCCTTCTTCTTCTCCTTACGCTTACGCTTACGCTTACGCTTTTTGGGTGAATCCGGGACTGCCTGGTCGTCGGCAATTGCTTCAGCCATCCGGCTGCGGTTTGAACTGCGCTCTGGTCGTGATGTCGACGGCCTCGCAGACGGTCCTAAGACAGCATGTCATTTACAATGATAGCATCAAAAACCAGAAAACGAAACCTGGATCTGCCCCACCCAAAACCCGGAGTCTCATGTCCAAATGCGACAGAGCTCCAAGGCCTAAGGACTCAATTGTATCCCACCAATCAACGCGGCGCCCACAGTATATAAAATAGTACTCATGCCCCGTAGTTGAAACAAGACCGAGGGATTCAAGATGCCAGTAGATGTCCGCAATCGTCGTTTCAGGAGTGACAGCGTCCGGACTTTCAGATTTGTCGTGTGGTTAAAATAGAATACTCACGGATGGGGAGCGACCGAGAGTCGAAGCCGGTGACAAATATGGTGCAACCAGACTTGAATTTTTGGCAAACCTGATTGAGTCGGCGTTTGGACATGAAGGAAAAGTGCGACCGATGACGCCGGACGCCCAAGATCAACGGTATAACTAGATGAAAGCGAAAAACACGGGGGAACAACAGAAAGCCTAGAAGTGTAATGTGAAGCCAGATAAGGGTGTGCATAATTTGACAGGCTCACCGATGAAGAGCAGTGCTAATCCGGAAGAACACGCGAAAATAACAAAGGTGTACCAAAGCGCCAGTGGAGATTCATGGCGGTATATTCCGAGACGGTCACCAAGCGCACAAATGGTGAACCCAAGTGCGAAGAAAGGCAGCATGAAAAGCGTGAAATTCAGAATAATCGACTTCACACCCATTGCGCCCACAGTTTCTGGACGGGATAGAAATAATGTACCCCGGGCTGGTACCATATCTATCGGTAAGCGCATGCAAAATTGATAACAGATATCGCACCTGGCAAGAGCTTGCCCGGGGGACGATCATGGCTCACGATATTTTCGGGCATCAAGTGAGAGGGGACAATATTCCGTTGGATTTACAGCCGATGTCAGTACCGAGGGCGCGGATCGAAAATTTCTGTTTTGGGATGTTTCCACAGAATTCCCTATATCTCTGTCAGTTCTTCACCGATTCACATAAAAACTAAATAGATCTACTCAGCTAATTCATGCACAATTAGTGATAGAGAGTAACTTGCGAAAATATTATGTATTAGGTAATTTCTGTTTTGGGGCTGTTTTTGCACTGAATACTGTCTAGCATGGCCAGAACATGTCCCAGTGACCTAGAATTTTGGGAGGGACAACGTGTATATGTTATGAAACAATTGATAGAGCCAGAACCATATGAAATGTCCAGATGAATATGATCTTAGCAATATCTCTGAAAGCCAAAAACTGCCAAATGTTTTCACTGGAGCTAGAAGGGCTATAACTAAATTATCCTCACTTCTGGCTCTATCACATGTTTTGTCAGGTATGCATGTTGTCTCTCCCAAAATTCTAGGTCACTGGGACATGTTCCGGCCATGCTAGACGGTATTCAGTGCAAAAACAGCCCCAAAACAGAAATTACCTAATACATAATATTTTCGCAAGTTACTCTCTATCACTAATTGTGCATGAATTAGCTGAGTAGATCTATTTAGTTTTTATGTGAATCGGTGAAGAACTGACAGAGATATAGGGAATTCTTTGGAAACATCCCAAAACAGAAATTTTCGATCCGCGCCCTTGGTACTGACATCGGCTGTAAATGGCTAGAACAAAAGCACATGAAAATCTGAAATTTGCAATTACATCGCCACAGATGTGCGCGCCATGATTGTCGACGGAATGTGAATCAGTGAGTGCACTGGGCTCGCGTTCGCTGTATATTCTGTACGCCCCGACATTTTTCAACCTCAGAGTCATCATTTAAAGGAAGGGCCAATGGTAGCGTTAAGTGGATTGGGCACGACTTAAAGCAAGAAGTCAGACAGCGGTTTGATGGCGTCAAGGCGCGTCCAGATTTAAGCGGTCAATCCCTTTTGGAACTCGTACTTACTATGAGAATGTTCTCGTGCAAAAATCCAGTTTGCTAAGAAGCTGCTGTGCATTCTATGGACTCTAGCTGAGGAAGAGGTTATGGGCTTTCCATACCATTGGCAGAATTCTTGGACTGTTGGAAGCCGTTGGGTGGGCCACGGAGCTGTGGGAACCGTGGTGGAGCAAGGTGGAGCGGCATGCAGATCCATCACTGCGCACGGATTTGGTTAGCCGGCACAGCTCAGCAGAGCCACGGGAAGGGATCTTTAGGAACCCGTCAACCCGTCAACGGACGGGTACGGGTGCACCCGTTGACGGGTCTACCTGTCCGGCACCCGTCCGGCAGAGATCAAGATCTTATCTCGTGTCGGACGGGGACGGGTCGAAGCCCTACTCCACTTGCTCCACGTGAGAATATATCGTCACTGATTGATATCGATGATGTCTCCGAACCATCGCCTGATGCTAAGAATGTGAATTCAGCACCTGAAAGTCCTGCCAGTTCAGTAGGTGAAGGCCCATCCCGAAAGAAAGGAAAGGGTGTTGATCCTCGTAATTGGGGGAATGTTGATTTCTCGCATGAGTTCACGGATGGAGATTTTGAAGCTCAACTCAACGCGATGCTCTGGAAAATTTCGCCGAGATCAACCGAGTGATAAAACGGGAGCAGTTCACAACTCCTCCTGGATTTTTTGATGAACCAGATGTTGTGAGGACGTCGTCCCATCGGTCGTCCAAGCAATCGAAAGATTCCAAGGCGTCTTCTCAGAAGATTGAACGTAGCGGTGATCCAACTGAGTGATGGGAGTGCAGGAATAAGGTGTCCAGGCGTGGCGTAAGAAACTCGAGAGAAAGAGGAGTAAAAAGGAGGTGAATCTGGTGTGTAGTGCTCGGGGTGTGGAATGTGGAAAACTCGATGCTCGGGTGGCTAGAAGCCCACTAGTATGATATCAATCCCAAAATAATAGGGGCTTTTTGCCCGGTTATTTCCCAAGAATACACATAAAATTGGTCAAACCTGAATTTGGGCCAGTTTCCGGGAACATATTAGGTGCGTGGCGGTGTGGGTAAGGTCGATGCAAATGGCGGGGAAAACATGTTTAGAATCCAAGCCTGAAACTGGGGAGTGTAGAGCCCACAATACAGAAACACAAGCCGAATGTGATTGTGTGGCATTCCGTAGTCTGCGTACAACACAGGACCTGAGAAATGTCATGTGGCGTCTGACTTGCCGAACCTTGACAACCGCCGAAGTTGACCGTGACAGGCACCAAAAATTCGACACAGTCCCAAAACCTTTCAGGTGGTTATGAAATTTATCTGGTCATTTTCTGGATGCGGAGGAAACGGGCGTAGCCGAGAAATACCGGACAAAGAAAATGAGGGATCTGTTTAAATTGGCGACTACAAAGGGCCTAGGCAATTTTTGGCGATTTATTTTGGCTGCAATTCACTAGCCAAGGATTTCCGCCAGACCAGTCTTGACAGCCTCAACAACCGATTCCATGGCGAGTTGCATATATCTCGCTATTGTCGCCAAGCTGAATAGGAATTGGTTTCTCGAGAATAGTGAATGTGACGAAGGACGAGCGGTGCGGGGTGAGGTGACGAGAAGAGCCCGAGTTGACACAGAGAGTACCCTCGCTCGTGAGAAGGAGCTTTGGGTGATCACCGTCTTCAGCCACGCTGACATAAGCAATCTGTGCGAGACGGGTCCTTTCCTTGGCCTGGTCTTTTCCGCTGAGCCGACAGTCTCGTGCGATGTGGCCCTTGTTGCCACATCCATAACATGTCACGTTGTGTTTGACTTGGCCGGATATTCTGCGCCACCACACATTTTTTAATTAGTTTTCTTGTTGAAGCGTCTGTCTACGAGAGACTACTCAGGAAGAGCCATGGAAAATTTAACCGCCAGCCGTTCAAATGGTGTAATATTTTTCGCATCTGGCCAGGCAGTTCTGACTCCACAAGCCCATGTTGCCTTTTCCTCATTCAAAAGTGGAATGGGTACGGATTTCTCGTTCGAATTGGGTTCCTTGGCATGGAATGAGTGCTCAGGAAGAGCCACGGAAAATTTAACCGCCGGTGGCTCAAGTGGTGTAATATTTCTGTATTTGGGCATGCAATTCTGACTCCACAAGCCCATTTTGTTTTTTCCTCGGTCAAAAGCGGAATGGGTACGGATTTCTCGTTTGAATTAGGTTCCTTACCATGGAATGAGGGCTCAGGGAGAGCCATGGAAAATTTAACCGCCGCCGGCTCAAGTGGTGCAATATTTCTGTATTTGGGTATGCAGTTCTGACTCCACAAGCCCATTTTGCTTTTTCCTCGTTCAAAAGTGGAATGGGTATGGGTTTCTTGTTCGAATTGGGTTCCTTACCATGCAATGAGTGCTCAGGGAGAGCCCAGGAAAATTTAACCCCCTGCGGTTCAAGTGGTGTAATATTTTCTGTATTTGGGCATGCAGGTCTGACTCCACAAGAGTATTTTGCTTTGTCCTCATTCAAAAGTGGAATGGGTATGTATTTCTCGTTGCAATCAAGTTAGTGGGCATGGAATGAGTACTCTGAGAGACCCACAAACTTGTAACCCTGGAAATGTTGCCCTTTCGAAGTTGCACCCATCTGAATGTCAAGTTGTCCACAGCTAAAAATCTTAAAAATGGTTGCCCCAATCGCGAAGTTGTGATTCCTTCAAGTTGTCTTTCATTTCAGCCAAAATGGTGAGGTTGTCTATGAACTCTGACAGCTTTGTCACATATCTACACCTGTGAGACCACCGAGATTAATAATTAGGCGAAACGCGAAGCAAGTGGACGACCCCGGGAGCTCCGACGAGTGCCGTTCCTACGCTCAAATCAGTGGCGGGCATAGATTCAACCTAACATGGCGGAGGTCACCAACTTGACATAATGCAAGTGAAATCGGAGACCACATTTTTCGGATTAGCCGAAGGCCCTCCAGGAGATCCTCCGCACATTGCCAGAGACGAAAGTCGCAGTACTTCAGGTATAACCCACCAAACCACATTTTCGGCGCCTTCTGACTCCTTGGGCCGCTCGTTAGATTTTGAAAGGCATGACTTGACATCAACAACTGGTTCACATTTTGAAACGCGTGACCCTGCTGCCATTAGATTCTGAAGGGCATGACTTGACATCAACAATCACACTTCAGACTGTTTAGATTCCGCCGCGGTTCCGGTGCCCTTTCGGAGGCGCCTGGATAGCCCTGATCATTGCGAACATTTCCAGCTCTTCAGCCCAGGAGAATGTTTATGACCCCGTTGCCCTGATCCCTTGCTAAAACTTTTCAATACTCACTCCACGTCAAAACGATCGTGTAAATAAACGGGTCTCAATGTGCCAACATGCAACTGAGTACCGATTGAAAAGGCAATATGTTTTTTTTTCTTGTTTGTAGGTTCATTGCATCTTGGCTTGCTTCGGTAACTCCCCGGGCATGATATCGATGGTGGAGGTTGAATAACAGTTCAACATTCTTTCTTCTTCGCCTCGACTACCTGAGTATGAATTCGAGACAAGAAAGACACCTGAAAAGACCATTTAAAGTACTTCCCAGTCCTTATAAGTCCATGTTCTCTCATCCCTCCAATTTTCCGGAATCCGGATGACTTCCTTGATTTCACCCTCGAGCTCCTTCACTCAGGAAATACTGAGCCTTGTACACGGATCAACACCAAAAATTATCTCAAAGGTATGAAAGGTATCCCTGACATTCTGGAGTTTTCATTGAGTCATTGGTTCTATTGTTACGTGCCATTCTGTCCTGTCAGAAACATTGGCACTGTTATGTCCTTCATGCCTGAGCTATGCGAGATTATTTAATGAAAGTAGAAGCTCTGGTACCATTGATACGGCCTCCTATAATGATATGTCATCGACAGATCAGAGGATCTTGGAGCTGGTTATGTTCTGCTTCGTGCTCGGGATGAGTACAACCAATTCATTCGCGGAGAACAAGGCAACGCTATTCGCGAATACTTCACAGAAGCTACTGAAGAGGAGTACCCCGATACCTACCTGCCCTCCCTCCAACGATGGGCGCGACTGCGGCTGCCGAATGGGCAAATAGCGCGTTCTGCGTGGAAAGAAAACCAAAAGGCATTCAATAAGGTTCGCATGGCGCGCAACGTTGAGGTAAGTTCTTTGGAGTCTGTTGAACATGTCTCTCAAAGCAATCTCATAAGTACACCGACTCCATTGGCGAAGAGGCATACGCCGAGGTCCAATTTTTCTTCCAAGCGGAGATAGATGAGGAAACTCGCACCCTTGCATTGATTCGCCGATATGCTTCGCCAGACCCAGAACTCCTGGACATCTCCTCCAACACCCTATGGGTCTCTGAAGAGTTGGATGATGACACCGAAATGCAAGTCATCGAAGTCCAGTCAATATCTTCAGTTGTTGGAATGGTACCATTCGACGATGGTCGTGTCTTTGTGGTCCACAAAATGGGGTTGGAGATTGGTAGTCTTGGTGGTGAAGAAGAGATAGATACAGAAAATTAGTACCCATCTTTGTATGAAAACAAGCTCGTTCGAAAGTTTTTGGACTCGAGAGAATCAAGATCACAACCACGTGATCGCATCCGCTTTCCCTTCTACTACGCCAACGGGACGCGCTTTGCAGCCAAGTCGCACAATGCGTACCGAGGGCCACACATACATGTCTCCACTCCCTCATTCTCGGCTTTCTCTGCCCTCAGATATCCGTGGAGCAAGTCCGGCACCCAGCTCTTCAAGTGGCTCTTCTCAGACTCTAAGCTCAGCATTCTTATCCCCAGAGCTCTCCAGGACCTCCCTGACTTGGCCTAGCGACCTTTCTAATCATTTCCCTCTTAGTCCCAGGCCAGACGACCTCTCTGACTTCACTCGTCGGCACCAGGATCCACTCGGCCAAAAATCAAGTAGTGAACGTTATGTAACCGTTTCCCCTGTACCGTTTTCCTTCTGCAAAGCTGACATCATGTAGTCTATTCCACTCCCCACCCGTGGCCCGCCGGGTTCCTGGAATCCAGCGGTTGCCGAGGCTACACATGAATCATTACTTCAAAATCGAAATTTGGACTACATGAAGCTCTACGACACTCACGGCAAACTCGAGAAGCAGAACGAGCATTTGTGGAGGACCCATAGTGAGCTTAAAGCACGATATGAGACCCTCAAGTGCGTCTCTACTTTTTCTCACAAAAAATTTGCATCTAAAATATCTGTCAGCTCCTCCTACATGACCCTCGTAAATGCAGTATCTGACAAGCTATCCAACGTCTCCAATACTCCCGTATCTCAACATGATGCTCTTGCCGCTCCCTCCACTTCCAAAAAACATCTCGATGTGCTCACCCATGACGATTATCCTCAAATCTCCTATTGGACCGAACAAGATTATCTGAAAGAAGAGTCCGAGCGCAAGAAAGTAAACGGAAAGGCATCGATGAAGGAAGCGCAGTCTAAGCGCGGTTCCCGACGGCTTGCGGACGACGAGAACGTCATGCTTTGGTTCATCGAAGACCAGGACGGTAATTCCATCACCGGGTCGCGTGCCAAAGCCGCCCGCGCAAAGGCACGTCAAATCTGGAGGTATCTGCATGGGCAGGGTCGACTCTCCGGGCGGTGGAATGATGCCGACATCGTCGTCCGCAGTTATTATGCTGGGGAAATGCGTCGTGAGTTTCCAGAGCTACGCCTTTGTGAATTCGACTACAAGGCGCACCGAATTGCGACAATGACGTTCCCCAACTGGGTGAAGAACTACAAGAATCCCAGCAGCATCAAAGGCGAGCCCGACATCGAGGATGATGTATCTATTACCAAGCGATCCGCTTCCGACCCTCCAGATGGCGAACCCGTTTCGAAAAAAAAGGACTTAGGCAAGCCCAAACAGAAGACTCGAACCTACAATGCGCCTGCATCTACACCTTCTACGACTACGACACCTATTCCTCCGACTCGCCCCCCATCTGTTCCTCTGACCCGCGCCCCATCTATTCCTCCAACCCGCACCCCAACATCTCCGACTCCCGCACCCTCTGCTCCTCCGGTTCATGCCCCATCCGTTCCTCCATCTACAGGTTCTCTCGTGCCGACAGACCCCAATTGTGTCCTTTTGCTGACTCAACACTTTTGGCTGGTGCTCCGTTGATTCCACTTGCAAACTCTGTTCCTATACCCGCTGTATCTGGTTGTTCCAGCTCTTCGACTGACGCACCACCTGTTCTTACGATGTCCGCCGCTTCTTCAGCATCATCTACCGCAGTAGCGCCAGTTATGAGCTCGAATGCACCCGGGACCTCAGTGGTATGCGCACTTTTTATAGAAAATCACTACTTACATCGCCTCTTGTGATTTTTCTAGGTCGACGACCCGTTGTGCGCCAAACGCCTACTCCCGATTTTGGTCCCGCTGATTTCCTTTTTAGGTCATTTCTTGGCGAAGTGAGTGGTCCCTCTAGTCGGACTGAGTACGTGGCCAGCATTGTGCAGGGCAACGAAAAGAAGGGTAAGCTCTTTGCATTCCGCACCCGCCCTCTTGAGTCACGAATCGTTTCCCTAGCCCGGAAGAAGCAGGACGGGACGAAGAAAAGTACAACGTACCTGCGTGTACCAACGACAAATACGGCGCGGCAAGTTCTTTTGTTGTTCTAGTAATGCACCCCGCCTTAAATTATTGCACAGTTCTCTCTGCTTGGCCGACTATGTTGCCAAGCACGGCAAAGTTACAAAGGAGGTGTTTGATCCATACTGGAAATCGCTTTCGCGGGAAGAGCTCAAGGTATGCTCGTTCTATCATGCACTACTAGTATCGGGTATAACCAATCTGCTTGTACAGGGATGGGAGGAGCGGAGTGCAGCAGCTAAAAAAGGGACGACGTAGTAGGTGAGTCTTTTCAATCTTTCCGGCCTCTTGTCAAAGTTCTTATTGCCCTTCCTAGACTCTTTCATGGTCAAACGAGCCTGTAGTATGTCCTGGCACGTTGTGGTTGACGCTGGCACTGATGGATTGGTTTCAGATTCACCACATGTCCGATGCAATCATTAGCTGTGTGCGGTTTCAGTAAGTCTTTCGCATTATTCTTGTGTGTAATGACTACTATGCCTCAGCAGGACGAGCTCCTCATCCACAGTAGGGTCACCGAGGGCTGCAGGAGGGCGGTGGAGTAGGATGGGAGGGGGAGAGGCTACGGCTGCCGGGGAGCGCAGCGGCAAGGGGGGACGCAAATATGGTAGACAGCCTCGATATCCCTCGATAGTAACAATATGAGCTCGATTTCGCTCGATATACGTCTATGCCGCTCGATTATTATCGAGGTATATCGAGCCCAGTCCAGATTATCGAGCGAAATCGAGGCCCCATCAAATCCCTCGATCTAGCTCGTTCTGGCTCGATTTCCTTAGCTGGGTTTCTCACTGGGTGTCAACACGGATGTGTTCATCTGACCCATCGATATAAATGACCTCAAAAACCGACCCCCAGCGCATCGCTGCCATTGGAAATAAACCCGATGATGCCACATCCGCGGATCCGCTGTCAAGGATAAGAATCATTGTCACGCTTGCGTCGTTAATCAAACAAGTGGCATCCAAACGCGAATCTGACTCGCCGAACACCCCGAATCTACTGATAAACACCGAAAAGAGCGCTCATAAACGACGCAGCGTCGCCATGGGAGTAAATCGACCTCTCAAGATCACGGATTTGTCACAGTCTCCCTCTTTATAAAATTATGCTGTCTCTTTGTCTGAAGCTTTTAAAACTCCGCTGACTCTATTCCATGTCCGCTTTCTCCCTCTTTATAACACGGTGGACAAAGCTCTGTCACCTTGCATTTTGGGGTCGCTATTTGTTGCAATGCCTTCTGAAAATTATATTTCATATTCTGACTCACGTTGACTACCCTATTTGCTATTCTGTATCTATTTGATTTACTTACGAGTATATAAAGGTAGCACCCCCGTAGTAAACTCCCTAATTTTTGCGGTCATTTCCATATAGTCGGCTGGTGTTTCGGGGGCAGGGGTCCCAGGTCTGAAAGCACTGATTTACCTCCAGCAAGGTCAATACTGTGCCGAAACACAAGCCGACTAGATGGAAATGACAGCAAAAAATTAGGGCTATCCATTCGAAGTCCAAAAGCTTCAAGAGACGCCTCTGAGACCGTTCCGGAATTGAGGCGGTAACACACCAGTCACGCGTTTCAAAATATAAACGGGGCCCTATGAATTCTAGAAGAATCTACATGAAATCTTCGAAATGAAAAATCTACAGAATTGCCGGCATCCCCTGCCGTCACTCCTGAATGCCGTATCAATAGTGTTGCTGCGACTTCAGACTTGGGCCTACGAAGTCGACTTGAAGCCGCCGACTTGAGTCGAGTCGAGTCGAGTCGGTGGGATCGACTCGAAGTCACTCAAGTCGACTTGAGTCAGTTCCCGTGCAGGTCGCGTAGTTCGGCCTGAAAACGCCATTGGGAGCATGATCAAAATTTGTGACATGGGTGACACCGTCACCTGTGCGTGACATCCCGTGACATTGCTGTGACAGCCGAAAAAATTGTTTTTGCCTTTTGTGTTTTTACGACCTCTGGCAGATCCGAACATCGTTCGGACCCGCATTGGGACCTCCTTGAAGAAATCGACAACCTGGACGCGGGCCGTCACATCATTGGGCCCTGGACTTGTGATGTCCAGAAAATGGCGCCCTTGCTCCGGGCCTGCACAGCGTTGTTCCGTCGGACCACACCGGCATGGCGGCCTTTTTTTTACCCGGTTGCGCTTCCTGGTGGCCAATCGCTTGTGGCAAGCTCAGGAGTACGCAGATTCTACAGCCCAGTGCTCGCATCTTTAAGTTAATTTTTAAAATTTTTTTTCGTAGGCAGACCAGTGACAAGTAGATTCGTTACCAACCTGCCTATGAAGGGCAAAAATTGTGGCAAGCACTTTGCCGTAGGCAGACTGGTACATCTCGGGACACGCCAAAGGACTGGGCTCGGAGTTTGAATTTTTGGGTGGTGCCGATCATCGGCATCACAGTGGCGTTGTCTTGTGATCATTTCTCAGTTAAAATCGACGCTCCAGACATCACCCCATGCAGACTTCTTCAAAATTTTGAAGAGACAGATCTCAAGAATATGGTATTCAGACCATTCCTATCTTTGTAATTTTTAAAACTACATTAATTTGAGCTCAGAACGGAGGAAAAGGGAAATATTTCAAACTCCGCGCCCAGGCCTTTCCCACACCTCGAGATGTACCAGTCTGCCTACGGCAAAGTGCTCGCCACGATTTTTGCTCATCGTAGGCAGACTGGTCACGAGTCTAAGTGACAAGTCCATCTCAGGAGTGCGCACATCCGCCAAGACCATTACCATAAAGCTCCACGTAATGGGTTATTTTGAATGGAGACGCGAGGTAGGTAGGTATATTCAGGCGCGGTCCCGTTAAGAACTTTCTCAAGCCCCATTCAGACGAGCTTCCATTTCAAGGGGCCGGATAACTTCCGAAGCGGAGGCTGACCGGACCCCTTTCCAGGGATCCGGCCTCCGAGGTATCGAAAGCCGTGCATATAAGCAGAGAACGAGTACGTAGCTGGATACTGTCAAATGCAGGGCGTAAACGAGGTACCCGCGGTTTACTCTGGGGGCAACGACACCTTTGCGACAGTCCCTGGAAGTTTCTCCGACTGGAGCACTTCTATCTTCGGTGCCAGTCAGCCTGGTGGCAACGAGCCCTTCGGTACACTCACTGGGAATTTCTCCGACTGAAGTGCTACTGAATTGGGCTCCACTTACCCTTTGAGCAACGAGCCCTTCGGCACAGTGCCTGTAAATTACTACGACTAGAAAACTATTACATTCGGCACCGGGAGCATCGATCCCTTCGGTCCGGCGAATGGTGCAGTCAACAGGTACCCGAGTAGCTTGGAGGATTTACATCGGAGACTCCTTTTTGTGGAAAGCGCCATCATTGGCTCAGGTTGGCCCGCAGTGGGGGTTAAGTCATTGTCTCGAACGAGACCTGGGCCGTTCTCCCCACTTTTTTTCTTTGTTGTAGGGCTCAACCACCACCGACCTTCGACAAGAATCCAGATAAAAGGCCATTTCCTCAGCGCATCAGAAATGAATGGGAGATCACTGGAGAACGACCTCGAGGCCGGGGGAAGCAGTATGGAGTTTCCGAGAATGGAAGGAAATTGGGTTGGTTTCCGGGAGCGCTACTTAAAGGATCAGAAATGCTGCTCCAATGGGAGGAAGCACAGGGTTTCGGGCCCGGAGGTCAGGCACTAAACCCAGGCCGGAAACTACGGCACAGCTCTCGTCGAGCCAAATGCATTGAGTACAATGTGAAGTAGTCTGTAATTGGGCAAGTATGAAAGTTCAAATGCTGCTTGCATTATTGATCTGAACTCCCCGCAAGCGAGACTGGCCATTGATGGGCTTTGAGGCACCAAAAGGCTCGGTCCGGTTCTAAGCTCCACAATTCAGGCCCATTTGGGCAAGACATCCTGTTAATTTGGATTTGACCGCAGAGCGACGGACACGGTGATACCGTCGGGGCGCGTGAGTCCCGGCGGGACACGCTTCCTGGGAGCGTGTAAGGATGTTTCAGCCAAGATTCGCGGTTTGGCGTGCATCGAGTTACAGGTCAGCTGAAGTGTATTTTGCTTATCTCTGACGTCGGGCTCGGAACGGAGACCCCGGTGCTGTGCCAATACGATTGCACCTGTGTATTTAGCGGTGAAATCCTTATCCCCTGCCTGGCTTAACGAGGAATTCAAGGAAAAAGAATCTGAATCGACTGTTTTGCTTGGAATTCATCTGGCTATCCCCCAGCAATTCCCGTTCGAGAACGGGGTTCAATTGCGCCCATACGATCGATTTTTCCGGTCGGATATCGGGCTCCGAGCGTGGGTCACGACGGAGGTTGACGAATATGTCGGGGGGTCACGGTGGAGTTGAAAAGTCTCCCGGTGCTGTGCCAATACGATTGCACCTGTTTATTTAGCGGCGCAATCCTTGTTCCCCGCCTGGCTTAACGAGGAATGCTTGGCAAAAAAATCTGGATCAACAGTTTTGCTTGGAATTTCTCTGGCTATCCCCCAGCAATTCCCGTTCGAGAACGGCGTTCAAATGCGTCCATACGATCGATTATTCTGGTCTGATGTCGGGCTCGCAACAGACCCCGCCAATACGATTGCACCTGTTTATTTAGCGGCGCAATCCTTGTCCACCCTCATCAGCGAGCGGGCACAAAGAGTCCCACGCCCTCATGCCCTTCTCTCTCAACAATGAAATGTAAAATTTACCTTCCGATGCGCCAACCGGTCTCCGATGGCCCAGACCTGCCCTGCTTTATGTAACCGCCTGGTGGTGGGTGCCAGAGGGTTTGGCGCTCTAGTCGCTGTCCTGGTTCTTAAGCCAGCAGCCTAAAAGCTCTGAATGGAGCGCACGCGCCGGGTGCGAATATTCGGCAGTCCATGTCCGTGTATCCGGAGTCGTCGTCCTGCAAGTGTCCTGCAGCCGGGTGATACCTTGCGCTTTTCTTTGCATCATTCGCAGTTAATTTATATGAAGTTTGTCCTTGGAGTGACCCTTTTTAGTGCAGTTTGTGCATCTCGGCTGCTTTTCACCGCTTTTACTGCCTTTGCTACCTCCAGCTTTGTTTGCCGCTGACATCGCCACATTGTCGGTACAGTTTGTTCACAATGCAAGTAGCGCCATGTTCTATTATGTGGTCCCCGAGAAGTCTCTCCTTCCCATTTTCGATTTAGTTTCATGTTTGTCCTCTACTTTTTTGTTTTTTGTTTTTTTTTTGAATCCATTTTATTTGGCCCGGACTGCGTACAGTATGGTAGCCATACTTCTACACTATGTGTCTAACTAACTGAGTAAAAATCGATTTCTTGGGATTTCCGCGGCATATTGCCCTTTAGGTCACATAATACCGTACTCGGGCGTTCGCGCAAATGCGCGCATTGGGTGAAAAGAGATCTGTGGGTATGTAAGCTAGGGGGTGGTAAAGGCCCGCTGGGCACTGAGTGATAGTGTAGGTAAAGAAAGAGATGGAAAGGAGTGGAATGGGGCAGGGTAGGAAGTGACTGAGACAAGCGGGTTATCGATTCAGGAGGGAGGGGATTTTTGTCGTTGGCGGTAATGGGAGACCCTGCAGTGCGTCCCAAAAAAGAACGCTCCAGAGGCGAGCATCCTTTGCGCAGCGCCGATATCACTGAATGTCAGCTTTACCGATAAGTTTTCCCGACGGGCGTAATCCTCCTCCCGACAAAGCACCCGCACCGACTTCACTCCATTCCCCGTGGCCTCGAGTGCTGTCCAGAAATCCTCCTGCTGGAACTTCAGCGACTCAACCAGGTATTGTGCGGGGACCGCATGGACGACGACCGAGGTCCATGGTGCGTCGACCTCCAGCACCGCCGAGCCCTGGAAATCCCCGCACTCCCGGCGAACAGTCTCAAGCACGGCATCCCCATGGATAGCCGCAAGTTGAGAAGCTGTGTAGGGGGAACGGGTGTGGATAACCAGGTTACCATTCCTGGTCCAGTTCACGCCACGGATGTGCGGCGGAGCGTGGTGCTCAGCGGCCGCTTCATCCAAAGCAGCTGCCAAAACCGTGACTGGGGCCCGGTTGCTGACAGCCGAATAGCAATACATTCGCAACTGTAGTTGCTTTCTGGGCTTTAATCTTGTACTGCTCTGTCCATAGGAACTGTTTCCCAGTTTCGAACCACACTCCGAGATAACACGCTTTTTTAACCTGAGAGATTCGATTGCCTCTGAGGTGGAAAGTAGGGCAACTTTGCTGTTTCCCAAACACCTGATACAAACATTTGGGGATGGATGTTTCACATCCATTATTGTTTGCCCAAACTTGTGCTCCGTTTAGATGGATCTGGAATCCGGAAGGTGCGCCTGAGGCGGCCAGGATATCATCCGCATGTTCGATGTTTGTAATTGGGACACCATTTAGTTCAATATCCTCTGGCTGCCATGCCAGACGGAAATCGGACATGAATAGATTCCACAACTGAGGTGAACCTGGGTCGCCAGTGAGAATACCGAGCAGAGACCTGAATGCAGGGCAAAACGACCATCAAGCCGGACGAGATATCGGATACGGTCATATAGTTTCTTCAGCCATTCAATCATGGGTCCAGAGATCCCAGCTAGATGGTTGCTATTTGACAATTCCACCTACATACTTTCATTCTTACCAACTAGCCGAGTACAAATGATCCTATGTCATCCATGTTTTAATGCGACCGATTTTCACCGCCGGAGCGAAGCGCAGGCATATGGCGGTCCCGATGCACTTTTATTCGGCCGCAAAATATTTCGTCGATTTCGGCCTTTCCGCAATAAAAATAGGCGTTTTGAAGCCCTCCACGCTAAAAAGATAGAGATCAATCAGTGAGTTTATTTTGGGCGCGAAGCAGTGATCCCCGCAAAACAAAGTCGGACCCCCGCAAAAAACAAAGTTTGATCCCCGCAAAACTTTTTCGTCAAAGTCTACCCCGCGCAATAAATGAGTTTTTACGGTGCATACTATGGCGGTCAAAGTGCACTTTTATTAATTCCGTACTTTTTCCCTGGTTTCATACTTTTTTCGGCCTATTTAAGTGGAATAACAATACATTTTGAACACTTCGCTCCTATGCTATAATTTGAGCCCACAACACATAAATAACGAACAGGGAACACAGCAGATCAATCTTGATAGACAAACATGATTTAGTTCTCAATTACCATAAACCAAATTTGAGGCTGGAGATTCTTCTTTTGAAATCAGAAGTTGAAAACAACTTTTTTTGGGGGCCACAACTTTTTTTTCGCAACCACAACTTTTTTCTTGGCAGTTAATGGCTGTGCCAATGGGTTGATCATGATCTGCTGATTCTGAATGATCTGTTCAAAATGGCAGTGATGAAGGACATCCGTAGCAGACATTTGGCATCTTATGTGTGTAGTACAGCTACCTACTGTTTCAATTTGGGACTGCGCAGGCAATCCTCCTCCTCCTCCTCCTGTATTACCTTACACTAGATCTTTATACCTTTCTAATCAACCTAGTTCATTCCTGTACATCTGGTCTCCTCCCAGACGCAGGCTGACCAGATGTTTTGTTAGAGCCGGTTATATGGGAAAGAGGTAATGTGCACTTATTCTAACAGTCTGTCCGAAGCCTTTTCAAACTCCGCTGATTTCATCATTCAGCTGACCGGTCCACCTCTCCATAATTGCCCACATGTCAAACGGCCCAACATTCCATTGCCGCCCAGCGCCGTTGACGGCAGCTTGCCGTCACCATTCCAAAAACCTTTGACAGCAATCTGACAACGCACTGCCCTGGCGCTACAATGACGTATGAAATTTGACCCTCTCTCCCACCTTGCAAGGCGAACGACAAAGGGCTTGCTCCCACTGGTTGAAACTGGCCAGTCTCTGGACAAATTTTTGTGTGTCCGAGCCCCACAGATAAGTTGAATTCATAGTGAGCATGGGATGAGAGGCCGCGAAGCGGCCGACCAGCCCCTTGTTGCAATACAAAAAATGTAAAGGAGGGCAATACGGTCACGCGTTTGAAAATGTGCCATAAAGTCACGCGGTTGAAAATGAAAAGCACTGATTGGACGCTAGAGAGGTCAATAATGCCTCCGGCAGACTTTGTTTAGCTGAAAATGACGGCAATAATCAGGGCTAGCCATTGGTGGTGTGCGTTGAAAATGTAAATAAGGCACTGATCAGACGCTAGAGAGGTCAATAATGCCTCCAGGCAGACATTTTTTTGGCTGAAAATGACGGGAATAATCAGGGCTAGCCATTGGCGGTACGCGCGCCTCAGAAAATAGCTCTGGAGTTGTGCTGGAGGTGAAAGTGTGTGAAAATGTAAAGGAGGGCAATATGGTCACGCGTTTAAAAATGTAGAATGCCTCCATCCTTACGCCGCTCTCATTGGGCAGGCCATTCTTTCCTCGTTGGATCACCGTCTCACACTGAAGGACATATATCAATGGATTTCAATCGTTTACCCTCACTTCCAACCGACAGAGAGAACCTGGATGAACAGCGTACGACATGTATTGAGCACCACAGCTCAATTCCGCAGAGTCAGGATAGAAGGAAGATTCCACTGGGCGATCTTGGAAGAGGATTTAGAATGCTTTATAGATGGCGGATACAAGAAACCTGTATCCATTCGACCTCTAACGGACGGCGCCAGGACAAAGCAGCGATCTGCACATGGAACCAACGAGGGGAAATATGCGCAGTTAAGCAAGGCTGTTTCCGAATCTCCGGCTAGCGAATCTTCGCAGCCCTCATACAACGGTACAGCGCCTGATTACATTTCCTCACCGAGGCCACAGTCGACCCCGAAACACCGTCAGTTTGTGAACTCGCCTGCTCATGAATTCGGACTCGGACTGAGGATTGACAACATTCCCATCGACTCGAATATGGACGCGCTGCGGCAACATAATGCGACACCACCGGCGGCGACAAATGAGGAAGACTTGGTGATGGACGGTGAGAGCTTAATCTCTACTTGGAATATCTTCTAAGGACCCCAAATCCCAGGAGTTGTGGGATATGTTTATGAATCACATAGGCACCGACGAATAATTGGTCTCGTGCCGCCACCTGCGATGTATTATTACGATTCAATTGGAGGAGCAAAACATTTTTGCGGTTATCTTATGGCAACATGCAATTTCTTTGCTCACCCAAACACTGGAGATCTCATGACCTTCTCCTTGCAGCCGATCCGGAAAGTTATGAGAATAACCGTTTTCTTTTCGCGCGTTCTCAATTGGGTAATGCCATATCGGGAGGTTGTGGGTTCGACCCTGTCGGGTCGCAGTAATTATTTCACTAGTTTTCCTCGAGCCTACAGCAGAAATATATGCTAGATGACAACCAGGACACGGGGGTATCCTTCGTTGGATCAAAAGCCTGAGAAGGAATCAGTGTACCAGAAAGAAGGGACCAGATAAACAAGGTACCATCCGTAGTCAGAATCAGAAATGCACTGTACAGAGTGTCACGATTATCAACAGTCCACTGGACTAATTCCGCCTGGATGTCCTGATTAAACCGCGCTGGCTCGTCCGTTTTCATGTCTTTAAATCGGGAGAGTAGATGGTCTATCCAGTACTGCGTCTACATATCTTTGACTCCGGTCTGAGTTTGCGAGTCCTTGATTTTCCAGCTCTGCCACAATTTTTTCCTTTGTCCGAGGTGTTCCGGCCTTTAAAAGGAATGAGAATGAGAATGAAGTGATTGAAATCTGAAATGAATTCCTGCCTCGAAAAGAGCATGGTAACCCTCATCGATGGATTTCTCCTTCTGGGTCCCTCCGACTTCACTTTTGCGACAGAAGCGGTTTCCCTTGCCGCCGATGTGTCCCGAGACTTCGCTCTGCATCGGATTATCGGACGGGCCGCCGTCGACATGAATACAAAAACGTGTTGTATCGCCGGATTCATCCCGAACTTCCACAGGTTCTGTATGTGTCGATCTATCAGACGGCTTCAGCAAAGATATGGGAATCAGAAAGATTGTATGAACTCTACCACATGCTTGAACTCCCGATACTGCTCGGAGATACTTGCGTTCGGTGATATCGACACGAAATGTACGTGGAATTCCTGTTGAAGCAACTTCCGTGGCAAATTACGGTGGGTCATGTATCATTGTATGCGTTCCAGTGGTTGTTCCAGGCCTTGGAACGGTTCCCTGATACATCGTCCCCAAAATAATCCACGAAGCTATTATACAGTGGACAACCCTTTGCAGTTACTCGTTTTGGATTAGGCATGCGTTCGGAATGTCCAGCTGCCACTGTTGGAGCTAGAACAGGACAGAGTTAAGTGGAGATCTTTCAGACTCGGGAGTACCGCACCACGGTCTTGTCCTTGTTTTGGGAGATCTGCTCCTGGAGGACACCAAAGTCGATCGCACCACCAAGAGGCAGCATAGGCCGGTTTGCCGGCGTCTGTGGTTTCCATTCCGTTATATCGAGGATAATGTTGGCGGAAGGGCAGGGAAGAGCTTGGGAAAGAATAGAGAGGAAATCGTCGAAGCTGCAGTTGGAGGTGAACTTGAATGGTCCACAGGAGATATAGAGGGTTTCGGGATTGGGTTTCAGCTGTCGCGAGCGCGTGCGCGACGCTGGCAAAGCCGGTGTAGGCATGAGAACACGGATATACCCAGTGAGAGGGATGGCTATGTCACGTCGTCGTCGTCTTCTTTGGTTTTAGCTTTATTCTTTCCTTTCTTCGAGGATGGTGCAAGCTCTTCGTCCGAATCTTCAAGCTTTTTGCGCTTCTTCCGAGTCCTGCTTTCCTTGGCCTTCCGGGCCTTCTCTTGTTTTTTCATGAGTTCCGGGCTCGAGACGAACCAGTTTTGCACTGAGAAGCACCAGACATCGGATTGACGAAACTTTGCGAGTTGTTGCCGATTTACTTACAATGAGGCCTCTCCTTGACCAATTGTCGTACGGAGTCCATCGGAGTCAAATCCTCATCGTCGTCACTGACATCTATAGCATTGCCGTTGTTCTCAGGAGCCATTGGAGGGTCGGAGGAAGGGAGAAATGGCGAGAAGTATTGAAGCGAGTAAGAAGTGGACACCGCCAGTTTCCCCTTTGGGAATTTCTAAAGCGGGAACACGCGAAAAAAAAATCTTTCCGCCAGCTTGTGGCACAGAAATTGCCATTTTTGGTGAAAGCGTGACTTGGGACAGCCACTAACGGGACACTAGTGTGACTTTCACCACACCGATCAAATTGCCTGCAGCACGCTTCGATTTGCACGCACAGCCGTGCTGATTTGTGGCAGCTCAGAAAAGCTTAATTCTGTCAACTGGTTCGCTTTCCGTCAGCTTGTCGCACAGAAATTGCCATTTTTGGTGAAAGCGTGACTTTGGACAGCCACTAACGGGACACTAGTGTGACCTTCACCACACCGATCAAATTGCCTGCAGCACGCTTGGATTTGCACGTACACCCGTGCTGATTTGTGGCAGCTCAGAAAAGCTTAATTCTGTCAACTGGTTCGCTTTCCGCCAGCTTGTCGCACAGAAATTGCCATTTTTGGTGAAAGCGTGACTCTGGACCGCCACTAGGTATTGTGGCGCACAGTCTCCGCAGTGGACGCGCAGTGTCTGGCAGTGTCCGCAGAATTTGCACAGCAGGCTGCTTGTTCGCCATTTCAGTCGAGATAGCTGTTCAGGCACCGGCGACAATCCTTCAAGTAAGGTTCAAGGGTATTGACGGAATGATGGCCGTGGCAAAGCACATGTATTGACGGGAAAGAGAGTGACAATTCTGGCGAAACCGCAGTTTTGGGAGAGGGATGCCAAAAGCGGAGTTTAAAAGCTTCACACATCGGTAATTTTATAAAGAGAGAGATGTTTTCGTTTTCGTTTCTTGTACATACCCATTGAGTCAATTTTGCCCAGGGTTTTGAACCGAGTGTGAATTCAGATTTGATATGAATTGGATTATAAAGTGCTCCCCCTGTGCTTTCAGGTGTTTGCCTAAGAATGCAGACTGACCAGCGCCCGATAAAGCAATCTGAGGAGCCATTCTGACTGAAATTCCGCTGGCTATCGCCTCAGCATGTCAATTTTGCCCAGGGTTTTGAACCAAGTGTGAATTCAGATTTGATATGAATTGGATTATAAAGCAAAGCGCTCCCCCTGTGCTTTCAGGTATTTGCCTAAGAATGCAGACTGACCAGCGCCCGTTAAAGCAATCTGAGGAGCCATTCTGACTGAAATTCCGCTGGCTATCGCCTCAGCAGGTCAATTTTGCCCAAGATTTTGAACCGAGTGTGAATTTGGATTTGATATGAATTGGATTACAAACCAAGGCCCTGCCTCTGTGCTTTCAGGTGTTTGCCTAAGAATGCAGGCTGACCAGCGCCCGCCAAAGCAATCTGAGTAGGCCATTCTGACTGAAATTCCACTGGCTATCGCCTCAGCAGGTCAATTTGCCCCGGGTTTTGAACTGAGCTCCTCCCCACTGATTGCTCCCCTCAGATACCACTATCAACGGGCAGTGTTGCAGGGTGAAAAACCCGTACTATCAAGATGGACAGTACATCAACCTGATATCACCAGATGTACCATCATATGTATTATTGTCTGTAAGTACTTGTAGTGAGGCAACTGCCCCACCCACCGTGGCATCAAGAATTGGTTTGGAGTAATGCAACCATCCCAATTTTCACCGTGACTGTCGTAATTTCGGCAACCAGAGAAATTCAACCGAGGTGTAAATGGGCCTGAAAATGGGGTTCGAGGCTATCAGAATGAGTGCAGGGGGGGGGGGGGGGGGGGGGGGGGGGGGGGGGGGGGGTAATGGTACTTCTTTTCGGGTTCACAAGCCCTCGCACAGGCCACTGGAACTGTTATTGGCATGGAGCTCTCTGCCATTGCCGACAACTCCGGTTCCGTCTAAAAGTCCGCCCCCTCGGCCTTCCCGTCCACCGCCTTGAATGTTTTGACGCCGTACTTTTCTGCATTAGAGAAGAAGGTCCAACTGAACACTACGCCGGATGACGTGAAAGGGACCCTCCCGGTCTGGTTAAGTTAGCCCCAGGCCAATGCTGAAGTTTGTTCGCGACACCCAATGCTTCCCGCGCTATTCCCGTTCTACCACAAATTTGAAAACTCATATACGTAACTCAGATAATTCTGATGACAGTCGCCTTAGGGATTGGTCCTGATTGGGACGTTTGCACGGGACCAACCCAGGATATAATATTATTGAATTTGAAGAGCTCTGGTCACATAAACGGTCACTAACATGACTCAGATATATTGCGAAGGAATGGCAAAGATTGGAATATAAGTTATATGACAACTCAAAAGTTGGGTTCGGTCAGTAGTTGGACCAGCTAAAAGTCGGGCTCGGTCAGTAGTTGAACCTGCTGAAAGTTGGGCTCCGTCAGTAGTTGAACCTGCTAAAAGTTGGGCTTGGTCAGTTGTTAGAACAATTAAAAGTTGGGCTCCATCAGTAGTTGAACCTGCTAAAAGTTGGGCTCCGTCAGTGGTCGGACCAGCTAAAAGTTGGGCTCGGTCAGTGGTTGGAGCAGTCAGAAGTTGGGCTCGATCAGTGGTTCAAAAACCGGGCTCGGTCAGTGGTTAAATTTGGCTCGGTCAGTGGTTGGGTTTGGGCTCGGTCAGCAGTTGAAACTTGGGCTCGGTCAGTGGTTTTGGTGGCGGGCTCGGTCAGTGGTTTTGATGCCGGCTCGGTCAGTGGTTCTTTTGGGGCACAATCATATTTTGCAATATGGTTTGCAGCATGACAAGTCACGCGGTTCAAAATGTGAACCATTGCAAAGGCAACCAGGTACCTGCGCCCTGGAAAGCGCTGACACGCATGACTCAGAAAATGGCCCTGGAACTTGAAATGATTTGGTATAAATGGATGGATGTCTTGATGGGGACAAGTCCAATCGTCAATCGTTCCGCGGTCGCTGGTTTTGTGAGGCGCTGGGATATGAGGTGGGCGTCCATGAGACCTCTCGCTGAATCCACTTTGGTGGACCGGAGCACCCGAAAAGCATAAGCCGATGTCCGCGCGCAAAGTTCGGATTACTCAGTACAAACAACAAGATCTGCCGTCGCTTCGCTCCGGCTGCGGCGCCCGCAGAAAATCGTTAAAGTGGAACAATTATAAGACTCGTGTGCGTCTCACCAATAATTAGAATATACTCGGTATTGACAAAAGTAACCGTTACTTGGCATGCTGTGTCATAACCCGCAATTCAATTCCAACCACCTCTTACTACTAGATACCTACAGATATTAGCCGAAGACTACACAACTTTTTTTAGGAGAATTAACCCAGGATTGCCCCCCAGAGACTAGGAAAGATCAGCAACCCATGTTTAAATTATGACATTGTATCCAACAGTTGAAAGAAACTTCACATAAAAAATAATCGGAGCCCGAATTCAAATTGGGGTATCCTGGAATGGATAAACAGACATCTTTGGTGGATTTTGTAACAGTCAAGCTCCTGTTTATCTAACAGATTCTTGCCGCAAATTGCGTCGCAGCATTATCTACAGGATTTGAAGATCAATTGTTGAATGAGCGATTTCAATGGTAAATCGCCATGTAGAGCACCATGGAGGGATAAAATAATGACTGAGCAGTGCTCCAGTCGTCTTTCAAGCAAAGTTGAGCTGTCAAGGTTCAATTTTGTCAGCTTAACTGGAGAGCAGCTTGCACGTGATCCATGCGGGCATGACTCGCTGCAGAAAATGCCTTGTATATGGATATCCATTCGCTTTCCTCGAGTTCCAAGTCATGGGCTATGTTCAACATATCTTAAGTAATAGCCCCGACAATAGAAAGCTCCAGCTATGCCCACAGACTGAGCCGTACACCTGAATTTTGGACACATGTAGCAAAAATGAAGCAGAATCAAAACAATCGATCCACAGAGGGTATACACATGATTCTTGATGCCAAATTGGATATGAAGGGCAAGAATTTATCCAGATAAACATTTCTAGGTGGTCAGACCCAGAATACTGCACAATGTTCCGCTGTAGTAAGCGAATTAACGGTTACTTTTGTCAATACC
This sequence comes from Mycena leptocephala, assembly GCA_029378395.1. Taxonomy (NCBI): domain Eukaryota; kingdom Fungi; phylum Basidiomycota; class Agaricomycetes; order Agaricales; family Mycenaceae; genus Mycena; species Mycena leptocephala. The sequence continues at coordinate 682,774 of JARJLF010000016.1, read as the reverse complement.
GAGTACAAATGAAAATATCTACGCAAGCCTGTAAAACAAAAGACATTCCAGTACGTAGTAATGGAAAATCGTCTGATACATTCCATGTTGTGGAGGAGCATATTGCAACAGTTCAGCGAGCTCGAGAATACGGGCTTGCGTCTCCGGCGAGGACCTTGAATTTTCCGATGTAATTGATTATGATTGAGCGGCAAGCATATTTACTCGTGGCGAAACCACAGTGGCCTGCATTGGCCGAGGACGGTTGAGGCCAAGTCAGTATTGAGCCCACTCCACAAAAGATATGTGCACACATTGTATTTCCCAGGGTGAACGGTTCCCTGAGCTTGTGTGGCCCTGCATTGTGATATATCAGCATCCGCAATTTCTTTGGTGGAGGATGCGTGACCTTCCGAAGGGGCCGAAGGAGATGCAGCCGCGCCAAGGACCTGTCGTTCGAATACGGCCAATGATGTGTCGCAACGGCAGGCTGATCCATTTTGGTCTAGATGGTTCCCCTTTATGGACGTCGAGAATGAATATTGAGAATGATGAGGGAAGAGCTCGATTCGTGACACACATACCTTGACTTCCTCTGGCCTATTTGGGTTCAAGTGGCCGAATTCCTCGTATGTTGAACCTGTTCTCGAAAGGTGAGATGTGGCTGGGCATTCGGGCCATGATTCAGACCTTCTGCATGAACGATCTACAACTGTGTATCTCGCGGGTACCTCCGACAGAATAATCAAAAAAAACTTCGAGATAGGGAGAACAGACGGTCACATCCAAAAGACGAGAGAGACGCACCCCGCAAGGAGCGCTTCCCGTAATCCCGCGGCTCAAGAACATCGTCGGAGGTGTTCCCTGCGATGGGGCGCCTCAGTCAGCAGCTATAACTCAAGGAACGAAGAAATGCGCACCTCCATCGTTGCCGCGATATCCATGCCGGTTCACGGGTACCCCTTCTTGCCCTCGCCCTGCTTCTCTAATCCGTGCATGAACGCCTTCAGGAAGAGTGCCGCGGTGCTTGCCGACACGGGTCCCCGAGCGAGGCACGAGCAGGGGACGCAAGGTTTCCTGCTCGAGACCGGGCCGCGAACACCGCGACAGAAGGAGCAGACAAACAGAGTCAAACTCTGTTCGTTTGCTCTCGACGTCATCCTCTGACCGGTGTTTATCGCTGGCCACAGGTCGATTCTGCGAAAAATCTTCCTCTCCGCAACGTCGAGGTCACCACGCCGACCGCTCGCCATGCCTCCTCGCGCTCCTAGCGGCACGAAAACAAAACGGGGTTCCCACCACTCTATCCGTTCCCGCCACATACACTACCTGACAACGCACCATCGCGCGGACGGAATCGCCTAAGGTGGTTCTGCAAGACACTCTAGTAAAGCTAGGAGAATGGAACAAATCATCCCGCTTACCTCTGGAGGACGAGGACGAGCAGCTGTTAGAGGATATCGTTTGTATTGTAGATGGAACCAATCTCTTTGAGGCGAGGAACGCTCTGGACATTGTGCTCCCTCTGAACCAGGACGATTTCTCTCTGGGCAGCAACTGCTTGGGACCCTGGGCGATATCGTTGCCGGCTAATTACGGTCTGTCACCGACCCGACTCATCTCCCCAACCGAGCGAGTGCCCGTTCATCGCATTGTCGCGCCCCGACCCGACCTCAGGACTGATCACGGTCACTGAGGAAGGCTTGGCGGCACTGGTAGCGTCGGGACGGCCAAAGCCAGGGCAAATTTGACAGCCAGTGTGCAAAATCCCGCAGGTAAGCATATAATATTCCTCTGGTTTTTCCTTTTCTTTTCTTTTCTCGGTCCCATATCGCCCATCGCGGTTTTCTCGCCCATCGCGGCACCATCGCCCATCGCGGCAGTTCTCGCCTGTCGCGGCACCATCGCCCATCTTGGCTTTCCTCGCCCATTGCGGCACCATCGCCCATTGCGGCACCATCGCCCATTGCGGCACTATCGCCCATTGCGGCACCCATCGCCCATCGCGGTACCATTGCCCATCGTAGTACCCATTGCTACACATCACCCATCGCGGCTCCATCGCAGCATAGCTGCCGTCGCGCATCAGGGGATTCATGCTTCAAAATATTTTCACATCATGCAAGATCATTCATTGTACTCACGTCCATGACGCACTCGCTGATCGCGCGGGCGCCATCCGCATCCACACGCCCGGCTCGGAGTCCTCGCAGGTGTCGAGCCGGAAACCTGCCGTCCTCACCGCGTGCCGTACCATACAAGCCTATCGGCACACGATCCCAGTCGCCGTTCGGGACATCAAGGGCGGCATGAGGCGCCAAAATTTTTGCTATCAGAGGTTATGCCGGCAAAATGTGCCGCGACCAACCGGGAGAAAAATCAGCCCGGCGAGATGCAGTTGCTGGAATGGCGTATACATAGGGAGTGCCCGACATGGCCCCTTTTCAATCAGAATTCTTACTGGTGGGAGGAATACTCATCGTGGCAGCCCGAACTTACTTCGTACCCAATCACGAAAGCGAACTCATAGCTAGCAAACTCGAAACAGTGCTCCGCAGTATCTCAGCCCGCGCTGATCTTAGCATCAACCTTCAGAAGTACCATTTACTTGTTTGAATTTATAATATGCCGTGCTTTGGTTGGAACAGCATGGAGTGCTCCATGCAATACTGCAATTTTCATCCACTGCTGCACCCTCTGTGGCAGGGGACACGACGGATGCTCGGCTGCGACACGTACTGCGCAGTCCCAGTACGGCTCGTCAATCCGAGCTCTTCCCAATCGTGACACCTCTATAGGCTGACCAGTGGCAACACTGGATTGACTGCCTCAGGAGGTCTCGCGAGTACGCGGATGTTCCGTAAGGCATCCGGGATGGCTTCCAGCATCTCACCGTCGGTGTCAACGGCATTCATTCCAAATAATCTCACTTCAGCAAAGCAGCATCCGGATATCATAACAGCATACCTAACCAGCGAGCAGGCAATTGGGGCTGCATATCGCACGGCTACAATCCTATTAGTCTTGAACACTGCATCGGCCCATTTCATTGCTCTCCCATCGGTTGCGTACAGAAGAACCCACTAACGGGAAAGCGGCGAATGTTTAACCATCATAGCTTTCCGTACGGGACCCCAATATCCCGTCTATAATTATAAATTCTCAGATCGATAAAACCCTGTTTTTTCTCGTGACCGAGGCTCACTTGCCCAATGTTATTTAATCCCCGCGAGAGCACCGCTAGGTGCAGAGGCATCCGTGTTTGACGTCAAGAGCACATTCCGCAACGTCCCCACACTTCCAGAAGATCATACACAATTAACAATTGAGTGGGAAGGCAATGAGCACTTTGACTATGCATTCAGCTTTGGTGCAACGACTGCCCCAGATAATCAAGTGGGTTGATGACTCCGTCTTCTTCAGGTATTCCGGGACATTGAGGATCGGACGGTTATGCTTCCACCCCGAAGAAAGCGAAGTGCCTCAAAAAGATGTAAAGTGCCAAGTGGCGGGACAGCGGGTACAAGGAAGTCGAGAATGCCATTGGCACCTTCAAGTGGTTGGGCACCGAGGCCTTCTTTGCATCTACCACCTCTCAGCGGCATTCTCCAATGCCAAGAGCTCATTTGTAAAATACAACCTCACGGATGAAGACGTCCAGGACATCGAGTGGTAGCGGAAAGAGTTGAGCAAGGACTCAGAGGTGGTATCACTCAAGACAATTGAGCCGCCGCCGCCCATACAGTCTGATGAGATATTTGTCGACATTTGTCAATGCTCGACGGGCTGGGGCATTGGTTTCACTTACAATGCCTGTTGGCTTGCATGGAAGTACATGGACAGCTGGTTCTGCGAAGGGTGTTGCATAGGGCAGGGCGAGATGCCGCCATCGAACTTGTGCTCTGTACCCTCATCGCGTCCCGTTTGCAATATGCACAACAAGCTAAGATCTAACAACTAGGGTGTCTGTCTTTCAGCGGGATGATCCTACACTCAATCTGGTTTACATTGACAATCGTGTGGATCCGGTCGGAACAGATGCACCATTGCGGGGCAGCTTCAGACACAACTGGAAGTCAAAATTAAGTATATCCAAATCCTCCAAAAAAAATACAGTATCACCTTCCAACTATTTTTCCACTCAGTAAAACGCAATGAATTGCGTTGAATAGTGGGAACGAATCCTCTTGATCGAGTTGTCTTAGAATGTGAAATCATGTCACCGACAACTTTCATTTGAACAACAACATGCACGCATCGCCTGCTCTGAACAACATGATACAGCAGACATACTGGGATCTAACACATGTCTCCACTACGGAAGCTTTATTCCGCTCGCACTCTCAGTAAACCATCCCATTCATTGGAGGAAATTTGGAAAATGTCGGGTCGGCTATCCAACACGCTTGGGCCAACTCAACTGTCAAGAAGTACAGACAGGGTCTAAAGGCTTCCCTAGTGTTCTGCAATTCCAAGGTTTCCTCTGAACAATGTCTTCCTGCCAATGAGTCTCTGCTCCTTTCGCAGCATCTCGGGTCAGGAAAATAGCATGAGTTACAGCTAAGGGAACAATATAAATGGCCGCAGTGAAGGCCTGGCATATCATCCACGATGCAGAGTGATCTGGCGGCATCCACCTCCGATACACATCACGCGGAGTTGAGAACCTTACGCCCGAATCATCACAAAGAGGGATCCCCGTCACCGAGGAGATGCTCAAGGTCCTTGAAGCCGAGCTCGACCACGATGACACAGCGCGGCCGTATTTGCGGAAGCATGCTGTTCCTTCCGGGGGTAGATCTGTCTTGGGGAGGCACTTTCAGACACTCAGGGCTCATTTATCCCAGGCGGAGTATCACTCGTATCAAATCTTGCCCCTCCCTCCACAAGTGCCGGTTCCCACATCCTACGCCTACCTGACCTCCCCCTCTTTCATTCTGCGAACCAGACGGTATCATCGGCATGAAAAAGAAGGTCGTAGTTGATAGATGCCACGAAATCTGGCCCAGGCAGGGTTACTCGGCATGCACCGGCCACTGTTTCCGCATAGGTGGAACAACGGAGCTACTCCTAGCAGGTGTCCCACCAGAAATTGTCCAGATGATGGGGCGTTGGAAAATCAGACGCGTCCCGGGTTTACTGGAGACACTACAAGTTGAACTCAGCACATTAATTTACTATCACTTTGATTTTGTACAGAATCTACACAAATACATCCCGCCAAGGCTCCGTGTTTGGGTTGTCTCTCACGCGTTTGCTGAGACGCGCCTTCTGCTCGTTGTCTGGGTTGTCCCAGCGGCACGCGCATTGCTCTGGCGGAACGGCTTCAGCTCCCGTTCCAGCCCGGATCACACCCAAACACTGGCAGCACTTTTGATACAGAAAGTGCTTCACCATCAGCCGAACCGGCGAACAGAGCTGGAAAGACACGGGTCCCCGAGCGAGGCACGAGCAGGGGACGCAAGGTTTCCTGCTCGAGACCGGGCCGTGAACACCGCGACAGAAGGAGCAGACAAACAGAGTCAAACTCTGTTCGTTTGCTCTCGACGTCGTCCTCTGACCGGTGTTTATCGCTGGCCACAGGTCGATTCTGCGAAAAATCCCCACCCTCCGCGTCCCTCTTCTTTAGCTGTCATCCATTTTTCTGTGTGTCCTTCTGCCACTCGAAAGGTCTGCCAGAGCCGTGCCGGCTGGGTTGTCCCAGCGGCACGCGCATTGCTCCGGCGGAACGGCTTCAGCTCCCGTTCCAGCCCCACATTACCTGTGTCATGGAAAAGGTAATACTAGCTCTGGGGGAAGTCTGAGTAGAGGGAAATGTTCGCAGAGGCCAGGGCTATCGATTCCCCCTCTGTCCTCTATTGCAATGGAATACATTTTGAAATGCATGACCTGGGATCACTGTCCTCAATTGCAATGGCTTTCATTTTGAAATGCATGACCTAGGATCAGCGTTTAAATTCCAGCGCATTCCCGGGGCCATTTCCGTAGGCGCTCGGACCGGGAATCGATAGCCCTGGCCGGAGGACCATGTTAGCAATGTAGTCGCATAAATTCGGTTGAAGCTCACTTGTTCCGACAAGTAAAGGTGGGAGGATTAGCTGAATTACGGTAGCGGAAAAACCAGAAATCATCGACCCATTTTTCAAGTGGGTCGATATCGTTCGCGAGATAAATGGCGGAAATAGCATATGCCAGCCGGCCGAAGATGCCGCCAGAACTGGCGCTTCCGAACGGGCAAACATGATCAAGGTAAAGGAGGTTCTTCCGGCAAGAAGGCATGTTGGATTTTGACCTTTGATTTCAACGGCTCAAAAAGATTTTCGAAATCACTTCTAGAGCTGGAATGGCGTATGCGGTATTTCGTCGGATTTTCGGGTCAACGACACATTGTTCAGCCTGATGCTCGACTTCTTCTGGGCCAGACCCGAAGCTGCATTCCTCGCCATTCGAATTGATTTCAACGCCAGCGCAGTCGCAGAGCCATTTTCAGGGCCGGTTCCTCTGGAAATGGATAGTCCTGGTCATTCTGAACATTTCCATCCCTTCAGATTTCGCTCAGAGGCATTCTGGGACCATGCTGAAATTGAAATCAATCCGAAGAGCGATGAATTCAACTTCGGGCCCGGCTCACCCCGCCGTCAAGGTCACGCATTTCAAAATGTCTTCCATTGAAAGCCCTGTAGAAAAGGCAATAAAATAATGCCTCGGAGCGGAATGTTAAGGAATTGTTCAGAATGACCAGGGTATATCCATTTCCACAAAAACCGGCCCAGAAGATAGCTCTGAGACTGCGTTGGAATTGAAATCAATCCGAAGGGAACGCAAAGTCACATGTTTCAAAATGTCTTCCATTGAAAGCCCTGTAATAATGCCTCTGAGCGAAATCTTGAGAGATGGAACTGTTCAGAATGACCAGGGCTATCCATTTCCAAACAGAGAGAAAAACGGGCCGCGCCCTAAGTTCTGCAAACGGCTGTAAACCTTATAAGCCCCCTTTTATCCAACGCCGTTATTTGTATTGCCTTCATCCCAATGAGGGCCGCCTAATTTTGGACACACTGTTCCTCTTCAACGTTAACTTCTGGAAGGAAAAACCGCGCTTTGGAATGGGGGACTATTTATATCGAGTTCAGGAATCTTTCGACGAACACAAGGACGGTAGGTACGTTAACGCATGCCGCCCAATCTAAGTATCGCATTTCTTCATCCAGGACGGATGCGACCGGATGGAATCGGGAGTGCTATACAACTGCGCGTAGCCTGCGAACTTGCCCCATGGCCGCTTCGCGAGCTGGTTCGCATACTTGGCGGCATTGTCGACATCACCTAGACAAATGTACAGATCCACAGCCAACCCCCTGCTCACGTTGACGCTCTGCCATTTGTGCAGCAGCCATCTACCAAGGATTTTGTGAACAAGTCCAAGGCAGATTCTGTGGCCATTTCTATATATTCATCCCCAATGCCTTTTGACATTTTTTTTCATCGCCCGTCTCAGAGAGTTGCTCAGAGACTGAAGTAGTAGTTCGGGAAATATAAGCACGAATATTATTATAGACACGATGGCTAGGCTACACAAACTGCTGAGCCCAATCAAAGCTGTTCTCCAATTCGGCCCGCTCAAGTGATAGCCACCGAAATTTCGCCAAACTGAACCGGCTGAGCCCAATTAAACCTGTCCTCCAATTCGGGCTCAGGGCTGAAGATCGGGTACCACGTCAATCAGGCGACAGTGAGCCTTCTCAAGGCTTTCAGGCAGACTAGACCTTGTTTGGGTCCGCATTTACGCCCAGAGCATGCTCCAGGTGGGAGCAGCATGCGGGCACTTTGGCGGCGTACATGTATCTACGTGCGGCTACGTCGGTGGACGTGTGTCTACGTCGGTCCAGGTGAGTGGACAGACGTAGACCGAGGTAGATCAATGTAGACATATAGACCACCTGTGTCTACGTGGTGTAGACACAGGTATACATAGGGGTTCGTCTACCCTTCGTCTACGGGGGTAGACGGACCCTCTGTCTACATGGGGTGGGATCGCAGTGTATGTACCCTAGTGTGAATTTAGACATGAAGAAAGACTGTGTGAAATCGTACGTTTGCCACCGGATTGCCTTTGCCAACGCCCAAAGCGTCGCACGTCTTAAGTTTGCACCATTGCCGCAAAGTCATGGAAGGACGAGACGAAGACGTGGCTGTTGACGACAGAGACTATAAAAGCGCAAGGTTACGTACCCGGTGTGCTCACCACATGATCCATGCTTGGGGCTTCCATTCGGTAACTCTCTATTCCCATGAAAAACATTTTTGGATAATCGTTTCGTGAGACGGGTGGGAAGGATCGAGTCAGAGACGTTTTGATCGAGTCAGAAAACGTCTCTGACTCTCCTTCCCTCCCACGCCAAAGTTGTCCGACTCGATCCTTCCCACCCCATCTCACAACAAGCACTGGCACCAGCATACGCCGGCTCGGTACGGGCAATGGTCGTCGCCAATTTCATATAGAATTTCAACCCTTAGGTCAGGCGGAGGAGGATCCGAAAATGAAACAAGCCATTCGAACACAGTCGAGGTGGCGTCATTTGTTCCCGCCGATTTGAGCGAGCCTGGATCCAATTATGCAAACGGAATCGCCGGCTGACCTGCTTGCTAGGGTAGAACATCTGATAAAAGAGGCAAAACCTGCCATCGCTTGGCCATCGCAACAGACCATATTAACTTTTAAACCCGTCTTCCATCGTTGCGTCGGAGGACAAGTGGTGCGAGACCTTCGAGGCAAAAATTCTGGCCGATCTCGACTCCACCCGTGCACTCGCTGGATTGTGAGGAGGATTGGCGCGTTGACACACCGACAGGCAGGCAACGGGTTGTAAGAGGAGGTGCGGCTGGTTTCTCCGGCCATTTGCGTGCACGAAGATTGATGAAGAATGGAACGAGAAGGTGGGAAGGACCTGAGGTAGGAAGCGACTTGTTGCGCTGAAAGCTCTTGCTGGGAGATCATAGCAGAGGGATTGTAAACCTGTCGGCTTACTAACATACGTCACGGACCGTTCTTTTGGGGATGTGACCTTCAGTCACACCCCAGGCTTTCTTTCTCGTCTCTTACCTTCATCTCCCTGTACGCGTACTCTGCTTTCCCAATCCCACACAACGGTCTATTTGTATCTGGGTCTCATCTGAGTGTTTCTCGCCGGTCTTAATACGGTGAGTTTCCACTTTTTTTACAAATAAACCTCCGTTGTCGCACGAATACCTCCGTCGCCGCCAATCAGGGATCTTCAGATCTCTGATTTGGATTTGCCTCCGTCCCACGCGTCTCCTGTAAGGAACGCGCTATCACGTCGACCTTCCAGCGACGTTTCCGTACCCAGCGAGACCCTCCAGCTCGCGTATCGTCCGTATCCGAGTGCCACGTCACTGATACCGGCACTCTAGAACTTTTCCAAACTGTCTCGTCAACCTTCCGTACCGACTCCCCTCCTCACACGGCGAGCAGCCAGGGCCCAAAGAAGCCTCTCGGACTCCCTCTCGACCTTATCGCCGTCTCCACCATCGTCTGCCTCTTCCAGTGACTCGTCCTTCGAATTTCCTTCCCCATCTCCACCTTCCCCCGTACCCGCTGCCATAATGTCCGCACCCAAAGACGCCACCGTTACCACCGTCCCCGGAAAACTCCCCATCTTCGGACCGGGCAACATCACCGCCCTCGCGTGCTCAGAGTTCGTCAGCGCCGCGCGCAACTACTTCCTGCTCAAAGATACCGCGGAGGAGAAGCGTGTCGGCATTCTTGTCGGCTGCTTTGAGGAGCCCAAGGTGAAGAACTGGCTACGCCCTACTGCGGCTCACACGCGTCTCACTGCCTTATCCCTGAACGACTTCATGACCGAATTTAAAACCAAGTTCCTCCCCATTGATTGGGTTGAGAAGACCCGAAAGGAGGTACTCTCGAGCCGCATGTCCGAACACCAGACGTTCGACGAGTGGTCCACGCACGTAAATTCCCTCGCCGCTCTACTCCAAGACGACTCCGCCGCTGCCACCGCTTCCGCTCTCCAGATCGACGACAAGCGCTTGCGCCACACGTTGGAGGCTGGGATGCTTGAAGACTTGCACCATCGCGTTTCTGCATCCGCTGCCGCTAAGATCCCAGACGACCAATATGACGAGTGGATCCGCGCTGTCACCGTCATCGACCTGGAGCGCGTTTACGATGATGCTAAGATTGCCCGGATGCTCGCGTCCGCAGCTTCGGCGTCTGACAAGGCCGCGAAACGCAAGGCGAACTCCGAAGCCGAGAGCGAGCGCGTGACGAAGAAACCTTTCGACAACTCCCGCAAAGGAAACATTACGAACTCCTCCGCTCCTACTTCTTCCTCCGCTTCCACCTCTAGCTTCTGCCCCCCGTTAACCGAGAACGAACGTAACCTTCTGAAAGAAAACGATGGATGCAATAAGTGCCGGAAATTCTTCGTCGGACATCAATCCAAGACGTGCCCAAACGATTATCCCAAGGCCGCGACCTATGCCACCCTTACCCAGGCGGACGTCGACGCTGCGAAGAAGGGGAAATCCAAGGCCGTCGCTGTCGTCATGCATGGCATCGACGAACCGAATGACAGCTCGGACGATGATGTACAGGACGAAGTAAGTGATCCCGCTCACGGCCACTTCTATTGGGACTGCCTGATAGAGGGGCCGATGTCCAATATACCGTTGATGATTACCGCGCTAATTGATAATGGCGCTCATCTAGTTTTGATAAACGAGAACTATGTCGATAAATTGCAACTCCGTCGCTTCAAACTCTTGAAACCTGAACCTTTCTCTTTAGCTATCGACTCGCCGACTGCATACCTATACGAATACGTTAAAATTCCGCTTACGTCTCGAGACCAATCATGGTCCTTTCTTCTGTACGCGCGCTGATAGCGCGAGACTTGTGTTGTGATATAATCTTGGGCATACCATGGCTCGCACGCAATAATATAGTAATTGACCATAGCGCACGGACAGTCGTGGATAAGAAAACAAACTACGACCTGCTGAACCCTGTTGCCCCCAAACCCACGCAGCCTCGACGGGAGCGCCCTATCGAGAAGCGTAAACGGACTAAGCGCGACCATATTGAGATGGCGCGTGAACTCAAGGCCGTCTGCGCCGTGCGACGTGAACGTTTAGAGGCTGAGGGAGGTTTCGAAATTGTAAAACCCTTTGATGTTATCGCAGCAGTGCGAGAACGTGTTGAAGTCTTGGCTCACTGCGTAGAGCTGACGAAAAGGGTGATAAAATTCGTAACGACTACCCCACGCTGTTCGAACCCGTACCACATATAGACTTCCTCCCCAAAGATGTCGTCTGTGAGATCAAAGTCAAACAGGCAGAACACGACATTGAAACGCGGACTTACCAAAGCCCACGGAAATACAAAGACGCGTGGCAAACCTAATCCAGACGCACCTCGATGCAGGACGTATCCGTCCCTCGACCTCCCCGCACGCCTCTCCTGCTCTGCTCATCCCGAAGCAGACAAGACGGCGCTGCCCCGATGGGTGAATGACTTCTGGCGCTTGAATGCGATCACGATTCGTGACGCGTTTCCCTTACCGCGCGTCGACGACATCCTTGCCGACTGCGCGAAAGGAAAAATTTGGTCGGTCATTGACTTCACCGACAGTTTCTTCCAAACGCGCCTGGATGAAGAATCCATCAAATACACCGCTGTTAGCACCCCGCTCGGACTATACGAGTGGCTGGTAATGCCACAGGGCCTAAAGAACGCACCAGCGGTCCAGCAAAGGCGCGTTACGGCGGCCTTGCGCGAGTTCATTGGGAAGACTTGCCATGTCTATCTTGATGATATTGTAGTTTGGTCCGACAACGTCGAAACACATGACAACGACGTCCGCGCCGTTTTTGAGGCCTTGCGAAAGGCTGGTCTGTATTGTAATCCAAAAAAGACGAAGTTGTTCCAGTATGAGATAGATTTCCTGGGTCACCACATCTCTCAACGAGGGATTGAGGCAGACACCAAGAAGGTTGAACGTATCATGAACTGGCCCCAGCCGAAAACGTCGACAAACGTACGCGCGTTTCTTGGGCTGGTGCGGTACATCAGCAAATTCCTCCCTGATCTCGCTACTTGGACACCGACCTTGGAAAACCTAACCACCAAGGAATGTGACAAAGAGTTTCCAGAGTGGAATATGAACCACCAGCGAGCCTTTGACGAGATAAAACGGATCGTGGTAAGCCGTGACTGCCTCACGGTCATCGACCACGAGAACCGAGGGGAAAATAAAATCTTCGTCACAGCAGACGCAAGTGATAAGCGTTCGGGGCCCTGCTCTCTTATGGCGAGACCTGGGAGAGCGCGCGTCCGGTGGCGTTCGAATCAACCTCGTTCAAAGACGCAGAGTTGAATTACCCGATACACGAAAAAGAGTTGTTGGCTATAATCCGCGCTCTGAAAAATGGAGGGTCGACCTCATTGGGAACGACTTTACAATCTTCACTGACCACCGCACCTTGGAATCTTTCGACACGCAGAAAGACCTGTCGAGACGCCAGGCGCGCTGGATGGAGTTTTTGTCCCAGTTTGAATACTCGATTGTCTACTTGAAAGGCGAGGACAACACGGTCGCAGACGCGTTGTCCCGTACAGAATTCGACGAAAGCAGTGAAGCCGTCGAGAATGCACGGAAGCAAACAACAATTGCCTCCGTTTTACTTCCGTGCACTGCCTCCCCCTTCCTGACCGCCCAATGCTTGGCACGGACACGGATCAAGTCCCCCACCACGAACACAACTTCTCCACCGATTGCATCTGTCCTCAAAATATCGTCCGACGCTTCAATCCTAGCCTCCATTAAGGCCGGTTATACATCCGACCCGTGGTGTGCCAAACTCGACTCTGCAAGCAAAGGAATGCCGGGACTGGAATACCGCCTGCCCGAAGGCCTTTGGTACGTTGCAGACAGGCTGATAGTTCCCAGGGTCGGCGACATCCGACAGACGTTATTCCATCTCGCGCACGATACTCTTGGCCACTTTGGGTTCGATAAATGCTATAAGACTCTGCGGGATTGCTATTACTGGCCAAATATGCGTCGCGATCTCGAAGAGGCCTACATACCATCGTGTCCGGACTGCCAACGCAACAAATCTGGCACGAAACGGCCAGCTGGACCTCTTCACCCGAATCCAATTCCGGAGAGACGTGGCGACTCAGTCGCCATTGACTTCATCGGACCGCTCCCAACCGACCAGGGTTTCAACTGCATCGCTTCGTTCACCGATCGACTGGGAGCTGACATCCGGCTGGTCCCGACTCGTACCGACATCTCAGCCGAGGATTTTGCTCTTCTGTTTTTCGACAACTGGTACTGTGAAAATGGTCTTCCTCTCGACATTTTCAGCGACCGTGACAAACTTTTTGTATCTGCCTTCTGGAAAGCCCTGCACAAACTCACTGGTGTAAAACTCAAAATGTCGACCGCCTTCCATCCTGAAACCGACGGTGCAAGCGAACGCACGAATAAAACAGTAAACCAGGCTGTTCGCTACCACGTCGCAAGAAACCAACGAGGCTGGGTCCGTGCTTTACCACGAGTGCGCTTCGACATGATGAACACCGTGAACGCTTCAATTGGCTTTTCTGGCTTCCAACTACGCATGGGCAGGTCTCCTCGTGTAATCCCTCCCCTAATCGTGACGCCAAACACCAACTTGCCCTCGGAGGATAGGCTGGCGGCGGAGCTCATTGCTAGGCTTGACCTCGACGTCGTTGAGGCTCAGGAAAATCTGCTGGCCGCGAAAATCTCCCAAGCAGAACAAGCTAACAAAACACGACGCGCCGACCATGACATAAAAGTGGGCGACCGTGTAAAGCTGACCACTGCCCACAGAAGAGCAAACTACGTGAAAAAAGGCGATGGGCGTGTTGCGAAGTACATGCCACGCTTCGATGGACCATACAAGGTCATCGCTAAACACGCTGAGTGCTCTACTTATACTCTTGATCTTCACAACCAGCCGAATGTATTCCCTGTTTTTCACGCTTCTGAATTGGAACCCTTTGTAGAAAACGACGACGAATTATTCCCCGCACGAAAACTCGCCGAACCTGATCCTATTCTTAACGACCACGGCGAAAAGGAATGGTTCATTGAAGACATTATCGACGAGCGACCTCGTGGACGTGGCAAACAATACCTCGTGCGTTTCACTGGATACGGCCCCGGTGGCGACCAATGGCTCCCCGCACGCGAACTCGCCCAAGCCGAGGCCCTCGACCGTTGGCTCGCCCGCACGGATCACTAGGCTGGCTAGCCGTTCTTTCTTCTTCCTGCAGTCGGTTGGCCACCTCTTCGGGGGCCGGAGTGTTCACACTTCGCGGAATGTCAACCGGGCATGCATTTGGTTTCGGACTTTTTACTATACTCTACGTTTCACTGACTACGGTTGAATGCTGAGGGCTTATTCTCGAGGGAGGGGGAGGGTGTAAACCTGTCGGCTTACTAACATACGTCACGGACCGTTCTTTTGGGGATGTGACCTTCAGTCACACCCCAGGCTTTCTTTCTCGTCTCTTACCTTCATCTCCCTGTACGCGTACTCTGCTTTCCCAATCCCACACAACGGTCTATTTGTATCTGGGTCTCATCTGAGTGTTTCTCGCCGGTCTTAATACGGTGAGTTTCCAGGGATACCCAACAGTTCATCCTCAAGCAAGCGAGGGATATCCAGCAATTCATCCTCGGGTAAACGAGGGATAAACATCTTCTTCGTCTCACCCAACTTGCAACCAAAACAGTGATTTTTTCTAGCAGTTGACTTGACTCTCATAGGGCTGTGTCCCGTGCCCATAGCGGGAACAGCCATCGTTTTGACGGGATCCACCAGGCACGCGTCAAAATCGACCCAGCCGCTACACGTGGTTCCTTCGGATGTTGTGTCTCACCCGGGCCTGCTGGACCATCATTTCCATCCAAATATTCCACAGCCGTAGTTTAATCCAAGAATGCCTGTGAGGCTCAAAATCCCCCCAACAAACACCATAGAGGGGAGTGCTCCGGCTTGAACTAAAACTTATTATTTTTAGGTGGAAGCTTGAACACAGTTTGAACCGTGTGATTCCACATTCCCGCTCTGCCTGTTCGCAATATCTGCACCACGATCCCCTCACAAATGTCTGGCCTTCACTGCCTTCACCCTCTCTTGTTGCACTACCTCTTTTTCAACGCTTCGTGTCTTGTTCAACCCATCAAGCACACTACTGAACAGTACGGCTAACAGTGCGCACCACCAACTGCGGTCCAGGTTGACTGTAATCTATGATGCTCCTCTTTCTTCAACTGATCCATACCATGTGAATCCGAATACTTTCATGTCTTATGCGGAGGTCTGCACGGAACATGCAGAGCATTTGCTTCCGGTTGCATCTGTGACAACCGTGTTCATGCAAGTATCTATCTGTAGCTCGCAGGATGGTCTTCTTACAAGTCTTGTTACTATTATTGTTATGAGTTTTCACAAGATGTACATTGCACGGCATATTCCTGTGCTCCAACAAAAAGTGTCTCGACTCACAAACATTTCAACATCTGACCTATTTGCATATAGTGGATGAATTCTGTTCTCAAATGTCTCTCTAGCTAGCTTTGATTCTTCTCCGATTCACTCCGGACCTGGACCAATTGATTTAAAGTGGAATTCTACAGTGTATAGGCTGTTCAATCAACTTAATATCTTACATGGGGACCTCGGTAGAAGGCATCTGCAAATAGCTGTAATTTATTTTCGCTTGATTCTCTCCAAATCGGCACATCCGGGCAGGGTGAAAGTGACGCTTTGACGTTGCACTGACGTTTGATCAGCCGTGACGTTTTTCAACTGACGCTGATCGGTGCTTGATTGACGTACACAGTGTCACACTGCCGCAGGCAGCGTCACACTAGTTATACTGTACCAATCTGTATGGTAGCAACGTAACGCATAACACTGTGTCCAAAATGCTGCCTAAATCGCTGCGTCGCTCTCTTTATAAAATTACGGGTGTCTGTCCGAAGCCTTTTAAACTCCGCTTTTGGACTTTGCAACCCGCAACTTTGGAGGCGCCCGTCAAGCGCCCGCCGCCGCCTTCGGCATTGCACTACTTCATTACTTTTAGTGCCACTCATTCTGCCTTCTTATCACAGGTTCTGAGGAGCTCTTTAACTTCTTTAACCGAAGTGCTGGGGCGCGAAGCGGCACAGCGCGCTCTTGTAACACTAAAATTTGGGCTTTTCCAGATGCCAATGTTACATTACAGTACGTCTTTGCTAAAGGTCTCGAGTTTGTTTTGTTGAGCTCAATCTCC
The DNA here is from genome assembly GCA_029378395.1 of Mycena leptocephala. Lineage (NCBI taxonomy): Eukaryota > Fungi > Basidiomycota > Agaricomycetes > Agaricales > Mycenaceae > Mycena > Mycena leptocephala. Next base: position 666,441 of record JARJLF010000016.1, on the reverse strand, counting down.
CCTTTTCTGTTTGGAGCCTTGGTATGGGTCCTGAGTTACATTACAGGATTGGATATTCGGAGTTGTTGCGAGCCCCAACTTACGAACAAAGCAACACAACTATAAATGAAACTCCTTGGTAATACATAGGAAAATGACTGGAGATCAAATTAACTGGGACACTGAAACAATTTGAAAACAGGAAGAAGAGAACTCGCCAAAATACAAAATTCACTGCCAAAGTCGCGGGGATGGTCAAGATGTGAGAGCACGTGACCGCGTCCCACTCAAGCCACTTGTGATACGCTTGGCGGCGCTTGGCCCGATGGCCGGTACAGCGCCCGCGCTAGAGCAATCGCGATGCTGCGCACACGCTGGAGAGGGTCTGCGACCTCTCAGGGGAGATGAACCGACGGGGCTCGCAGCGGGAGGGTGAAAGCAGGAAGAAACCCCAATGTGATTGCCGAAATGACAGGGATCTGTACCTAATACTACCAAACTAGACTACGCACTGCCAGCCCAACCACAGTCACCCCCCTCCAACAAAAGTCCAAGCGCAGCGAGGGACGAGGCGCGACCCCGCGCCAGTGACTACCCAGCCTCTCCAATGAGCTCGCAATGATGGACCCATGCGCGCGCAAAGTCGGTGATCGCCCCGTCGAAAAGCAACGCAAAGTGGTGCTCAAGACGACCCATATGCACGATAGCCAGAAGAAAAACGAGCTGGTCCGGAGGGAGCCTGGTGAGAAGGTCTAGACGAGCTTCTGGGTTGCCGATGAAGCTACCATCTGGAAAAACCAATGGAGGCCACACCAGATTGCACAGGTCATCACCAACTTCCACAGCAGGCGGGAGCACACGACTGCAGGCGTACGCAAGCTCGTGGATCACCGCACCATATTCTGTGTCAGCTGGGAGATCGATGCAATGGTCGGCCGGGCATGGGCAGAACGACGGTGGAGGGAACTCAATCGAGGGAACGTTGTCAAGATGGAACGGGTCGTCAGAACCGATGGGATGTAGCGAGGGTAGGAGGTCGAGGAGATCAGCAGGTCGAAGTGATAGACCAGGCCCATGCTGTGGTGGCGGTCTGGGAAGGGGAGGTGCTTCGAAAAGGGGAGACATGGGGAGAGAGATATCCTCGTGAAGGCTGAGGATATTCGGACCGGGCGCGGAAACAACTGTCCTCTTTGGGAGCGATCGCGGGAACGGCCGCTGCTCACGGCGTTGTGGAAGTAGGCGGTGGTTGCGACGCCGGATGGTACGCCAGGGATGGTGCGACTCGGTGCAGAGGGCAGAGAAGTCACGGAGGGCAAGAACCGAAGTGGCAACAGGGGCAGTGGGGATGGCGGCGAGCTCGGGTGTGTCGTAGAATGAGGTGTCCGTCGGAGTGTCGTACAGATACGCCCGAATGTGCTCTGGATAATGAGCAGGGCCCCGCCAAGATGCCGCAGCGCGAAAGGAGTTGCCGTAAGTCTCGTCGTCGTCCGAGTCGTCAAATATCAACGTCGACGCGTCGAACATTGGAACATTGGCGGGAGGATACCAATCATATGGTTCCGGATCCGAGTCGTCGACAACGGAAAGTTTTGGGATGGAAGGGGATAGCGTGGGCAAGAGAGTGGGAATGGGGACGGCGTGGATGGATGTGGCGGGCGTGACGATGGGAGTAGGGGTGCTCACGGGTGCCTGTCGTGCCTTCTCCTCCTCCAAGAGCTTCTCTGCTCTCTTCTTCCTCCTTGCCTTTTCCTTCTTTGCGCCGCTGGTCATGACAGCTTTGACAGGTCACGTAAGGGCGAAAAAAGGCGGTGTGGGTGAATGTGCGTCGAAAGACGCGGCCGATACGAGGTGCCGGTGACGGTATAGCCAAAGGGTAGATGGATGGGGGGTAAGTCGAGAAAAAAAAGCCGGGAAATCAGCTCGCAGTAGGTGCGAGAAAACTCGAGAGATGGTGCCAAGATGCTGTGCTAGAGTGCAGGAAGCCTATCTGGGCCAAAGGACGCGTGGAGAAGAGCGAATCACACTCTCATCACCAAATGGAGAGGGTCTGCGACCTCTCAGGGGAGATGAACCGACGGGGCTCGCAGCGGGAGGGTGAAAGCAGGAAGAAACCCCAATGTGATTGCCGAAATGACAGGGATCTGTACCTAATACTACCAAACTAGACTACGCACTGCCAGCCCAACCACAACGCACGCGGGTCGCGCACACATCAGCCCGCGCATGTGCACGCCCGGCAGCGTAAGGCTCCGACCATTTAGTTTTCGTTTGCGCTCGGGCGCAATCTAAACGGAAATGGTTGGAAAAATGTTTTAAACCATTTAAAACTGCTTGCAAACGGTATTTTAGCGGAGTGACCCAGGATGAGTATCTGCGGGCATTTAGCCGCAAAATTGGGACCGGAATGGACTCACTTGCAGTGAATACCCTCTCCCGAAAAAGGCTGTCATCGGAGTAGAATCAAGGCGCGATTTGGGACGCGCAGCGGGCATAGCTGCGCGCCATCAATCATGCCCCACATCTCTTTGCTGCTCTGAAGCACTGTAAATGCTAGGAATCACCTATGTGAGGTCGTAGGCAGGCTGGTAACGAGCCTAGCAATGTGTGGGGACAGGGCTCTGGACCGCCGGGTTGGGACAGATTCGTGTTGTACCTTTTCATTCAATTTGACCTGGGCAGCATCGCCCGTCCACTCTCCAAGGCGCACTTCTATGGAACCATACAGTTTGGAAGACAATCTCCTGCTAAAACCTTTGACTATTCCCCACGGTACAGAATTTGGACTGGTTGCGAGCGAGGATAGGGAAAGGAGCGGAGAGTGGAAAATCATATCATACATGGCACTCCGATCGAAAAAATCAGGGGCCATGTGCGAAATCGGGCCTCGCGGGGGTATGCTAATGACTTGGAATGATGCAAATCGCCCAATAATCACGGCACACATAAATTACACTTTTGTCTTTCACACTTTATCTTCGCGTCAACTTGTTCCTAGTCCAGAGCCATTATCATCCTGTTCAATTATTCGAACTCAGCGTACATACAGTGGCGACATAAAGAGTTTCCGCAGACATTTGAGCCCATTTGCAGGCCGAATCTCCCAAAATAAAATTGCAGCAGAATTCTCAAGCGCTCTCACGAGGATGTGGGTGCCTGCGGCAGCTCCGGCAAATAATTGGACTTCAAAACTTGAGTACGCCGTTTCCTCTTATCTCATTATTCCAAGGACTGATTTGGCTGTCTTCTCCTTTGGCCTGCGCGAGGCAATGCCGAGCCTCTAGGTGTCTCCGAAAATGGCGGGTTTGCTATGGCCTCCATCTTTTTTTCTCACCATTAACTGCACCAAATTGACATCAAAGTGGCCCTCTATAACGCCTGGGAAAGACCTGCATTAAATTGCACCCACAGAGTAAATCTGGTGGCTCGAGTGGCTGCTGTTCAACCTGCCTATTATCCGATCTCTTAAGATTCTCTGCCTAATTTGTTCTGCTCTTCAGCTCGAAATTCTACCACAATTGGCTTTGGACATCGAGATGTTTAAAATGCAGTCTCAACCGAAACATGTATCGTCAATGAGCGCCCCCGACAGCGGGGATCAAAAGCGGGGAAGCGCACGGGCGGGGTATAACCTTGGCATGTTTTTCCTAAATTTAGTAATATTCGTTGCATCATGCCATGAGGATGGCCGTCGCAACTTTAGATAGGGATCTAATTATAATTATCAATGATGACTTGGAATGGGGGACAGTCAATGTCTCTCACGGACGGTTGCTGTATATAAGAGAGCAAGTTTAAACTTATTGGGACCACTCACCTCGCAAACTAGGATGAGCCCGAGAAAGAAACCCGCAATAAGAACCACAGCATTTAACACGAGCGATATTGTACTCGGAACTATCGACGGTTTCCCCCCGTGGCCCGGGGAAGTCAGTAACACTAGATCTTCCCTGAAGAGGTGGCACCCCCTCCTTCCACGTACTAACATTCTCTTAGATCGTCGACCCCGCGACGGCGCCGGACGCCATTAAACAAAAGAAAAAGAAAAACCGTTTCGCAAACAAGAGCACAGAACTCGTGCGGTTTTTCCCCGGCGGAGAATAGTGCGTAGTGTTTCTTGTTCCATGCCGTTCCTGAAACTCCTTCGTCGTTGTAGCGCCTGGCTCTCCCCTACCAGGGTGACACAGCTGTCAGTGACACAAATCGAGGAGTTCGTCGCGAATTCCGGGCACAAGAAACCCCAACTCGTAAATGGCTATCGGAAGGTGAGAATTCACAGAGTTTAAAGAGGGTGCGCACGGCAGGAGGAAACGGGGCGCCAACTGGCTTAGCCAAACTTATCTCAACGCTCAATCACTGGTCAGGCCGCCGAAAGGGCCGAAAGGGCGAAGGATCACCGACAAATCGCTCCAGCAAACCTACACAAGTGTGGTGGAGGAGAAGAAGAAAAGGAGGAGGTATTCCCCACTGGTGCGTCTGTTGTCGCCATGCTTCGCCCGCCACTCAATGCCGACTCACCCCCAGTAAACGTCACAGACGACAAGGAGAAGTGGAAGCATCACGCAGGAGCCGGGGAGGAAGAGTCCCAGCCGCTTCCCGGGAGATATCGGCCGTCAGCGATCTCTGCAAATTTAGATGTGGTTCCCTTGAGCGTTGCTAGCAGTTGTTTAAGGCCAGGTGGCCCCATCATCTGCTCGGACATTGCGATGGAATTCGAGCTATCGGTGAATGCACGGCTCTTCGGGCCCACGACCATACAGGGCGACGCCGAGTCGCTCCTCGCGTTCTTCCAGAGTCACGGCGGAACGCGGCACTTCGAGTACATATGCTACGCACACGCAATGCTAGGAGTGGTGGAGGAAGGATTGGGCCACCGCACTGGAAACGTTACGCCCAAAATCGAGGGGTCGACGCCCCTCGGGATGGTGTTCCAGCATGTTGGTGAAGACCCTCGAGCCTTTGGGCATGCGACATTGCGGGGGGATGGTGATGCGGTTTTGGCGTTCCTGAGGTCACAGTGTCCAGAGCAGTCACAGGATATCTGCTATATGCGGTTGGTACTGGAAGAAGTGGCGAAAGGTTTGGTCAGTCACATATAAGGCTAGTAGTTGAATGCTTCTCTTCTGCTGTTGGACCAAAAACCAAAGTGACCTAACCATCATGCAACTTGTGAAATTAGACAGGTTGCGAGATGCCAGGTATAAGATGCGTAACCGGCCGCTAGAGGCCCGGGCCATCCCACATTAAAGGTATTTTACAGTGTATCACGGATTTGAGGCTCATTTGAGTGCTCAAATGCCAGAAAAAGGTCGAAAAAAAGCGACAAAAGTGCTCGGGATGGCGAACAAAGTGACCTATTACGTAATAAAACACGTTCTTGGTGCCATTCGCATTCTTTTCATCGGTTTCGTGGCTAAAATCTTGGTCCCGAGGTCTGCGACCGCGGCGCAGGGCAAGGACATCCTGCGCGAGCTCAGCGAGCACGCGAACCGCCTCAGCGAGGTGCAGGCGCTGCCGGAGGTGACCAAGGACTCGCGTCAGGTCATGGCAAAGTCGAGCTTTGCCATTGCGAACGCAATGAAGGGGCTTATGAAGCTGTGATGTATAATTCACATTGTCTTCGTTGCGTTACTACACTACTCTTTTTTTTTTGCTGCAATTGCTCGTGGGTCTGAGTCGTTGACTTCGTTCATTCATACACTGTGGATTTCCTCTTTTTCAAGCATACCCTCTATACATGTTCACCACCACTGTACATAATGTAATCTTGTAGTATGTAGCCTGCATGCAAACACCAGCAAGTCGACAGCTCGAGCTAGCTGAGCCTAGCTCCAAGCTGTAAGATAGGGGCCTGTTTGATGGGGTTTGTTCGCTCGTCCGTTTTCCAGATATGGAAAAAATCCCGCGCTTTGGAGTCGGATCGGATCGCGGTTTTATTGTTAGTCTACATGAGAGAGAGACACACGACTTCCTACCCCGCCTGCTTCTGGAGGGACGAGCATATCGCCACTGCGATCATCTATAAAGGCGCGATATCTGGGCGAAAATAAAGTCAGATTATAGAATCATTCAACAAATTTCTTTCTTCACATTCGATTCAGACGCGCGCGTTCCTCAGCAGAAACTGACGGTCGCATGGTCTTGAGCACACCCGACAGATGTGCGGGTGTTATCTCGTGCTGTCCCGCAGTGTCAGAATATGTCTATAAGAGGGAGAGGAGGACAGACCGTTTTTGGAGTCGACAGAACGCCTTTGGGTTGGTCCGCTTTGGTGAGTGCCTTGGATTTTATTTGCCGGAGCTGGAGACGAATAAAGTTAGTTGGCTGTTGCCGAAAAAGGCGAGAAATGAAATGGAAGACTTGCCCGACGCTGCAACGCCATCTCGTCAGCCTTGCTGATGACCTTGGCCTGCGAGCCCCCGATGACGGTGAATTGCACCGGCGCGTCTTCTTCGCGGGTGGAAGGGCGATCATCGAGTGAGCTACCGGCGATGGAAGAATGCACGACTTCGAGGTGGGCATTGTACAGCAGGGCTTGTAGATCCGCGCCAGAGTAGCCCTCCGTGGCGGCGGCAATTGCGTCGATATCCACGGTCTGCGAAAACAAAATCTTACGTGCGACTGCTTGGAGTATCTGACGTGCAATCAATACCTGATATGGTGAAGAGACATATCGGGGAAGAAACGCACGTCCTTGCGGTCCTCAAGGTTCGGCATGTCGCAGAACAGAGACTTATCCAGCCGCCCCGGGCGGAGCAGGGCGGAATCGATGAGGTCCGGCCGGCTGTTTAGTTTTCGAATTATTACAGCATACTCACTTCCCCGAGAATACATACCTGGTAGCAGCAAGAACATACACCCCATCCAAGCCTTCTGCGCCGTCCATCTGAGTCAGCATCTGATTTACCACCCGATCAGTGACACCTGTGCTGTCGTGCCCTCTATACAATACAGGTCTTCAGTATTGCCGTGTATGTTCAAGTTGCGCAATTTACTTACCTCTTCGGTGCGATAGAGTCGAATTCATCAAAGAAGAGAACGCAGGGCTTCGCTGCCGTAGCCCGCTCGAACAGATCTCGTACCTGAAGGTATTAATATTAGCGCACGCATGGTTGGCATAGGAAAAAAGGTGAAAGAAGAAGCACTCAGACGAAACACGACGACTTACAGATTGCTCGCTTGCCCCGATATATTTGTTGAGGATCTCGGGGCCTTTCACGCTGATGAAATTTAAACCGCACTCCTGTGCAACTGCCGAGGCGAGCAGGGTCTTCCCGCAACCCGGAAAGCCATATAACAACAAGCTGTTTTTGTTTAAGGGTCAGTGTCAACGGCGGCGATGGTGTGCCTGGGGAGATTGATAAATGACACCCACCCGGAGCGCAAACGAAGAGGCGACTGTGCGACTATTGGGCCGTATTTTGTGGGCCACTCGAGGGTCTCGCGGAGGATTCTCCGGGTTTCTCGCAGGCCTGTGTAATGAATTCAATCAAAATCGAGGCAGCGCGCTCCCCAAGATCATACCTCCAATGTCTGACCACGAAACCTCGGACTTCACGTCGCGCAGCGATAGCGGCATGAAATCCACTTGCGCAGTGTCAAAATCGGTAGATGCGAGAAGAGGCTGAACCAAAAACTGAGCGCAGTTCCAATGAGCCCAAGAAACAGCCACCGGTTTGCTGCCATCGGCCGATCGCACAGCTACCTGGTGAGCTGCCCGCGCTACCAGATCTTGCAGATCGGTCGCGGAATAGCCCTCGGTCTGGGTCGCGGGCACGGCATAGTTCAGCGGGGACTCGTGGTCCACCTGCATATCCCGCGCCACGCTCAGACGCTCGTGTACTATTCGCGCCAGGATCTAACGACAGTTCATACTTAATGATGAAAATGAAGGCTGGAGGCACCTCTTTTCGAGCGTTCTTATTCGGCGCCTTGACGCTGACGACATCTTCGAATATGTGCGCGCCGTTGATGAGGGGGTAGTCTCTCGTAGACAGATGCTTCCACAAAAGAAAGCTCGTACCTCGCTTAATGAGGGGGTGCAACGCCGCAGTGGAGGACGCCGTAGCAAGCAGCACAACTCCGCGCGAATTCGGAGCAGCAGAGCGCGCGGACGACGAGTAGAGAGATATGAAAATCTCGGTAATATGGCGAGTGCGGAAGGAGCCGGCGTGCTCCCAATCCACGCCAACCAATTTCTCGAGGTTATCGAGAATCAGTATCGCGGGGCGGTGCCATGCAGCTTTCTTGAACCAATAGCCCAGAAGGGCTTTGATCGTCTGGACGGGTTGCGCGGCGTATCTCGAGACGTCGACGTACAAGATGTCTGTCGGGCATGTTATTCAAGCGTCTTTTTTATTTTTTGATGGCTGCATACATGTAAATGTTTTCGGGTCCCGCTGCAGCGTTTTCGCGACAGCCTGGACGATGGATGTCTTCCCGGCTCCAGAGCGGCCCGTTACGAGTAGAGAGGAGACTAGCAAAGAGTAATCCATCTCTTCAGCACTTCGATATTGGAGAGAAATAACTGACTTCCATGAACGACATTAACCGAAGAGTGCATCGCAAATTTCCGAACCCAAAATTGGGAACAATGTGTCAGCATATCTTCCACACCAGCCAAGAATTTGGTTACGGGACTGTGAAAAAGACGGTTCAGTTTCCTTGGAAAAAAATCGCACACTACCCACGATGCCACAACTCACATTTGGTGCGACGTGTCCGACTTCAGAGTTGTGCTGCGTATTTGGTCGTTCTCTAACGGCCGAGATAACCTGAAATATATCGGTATATAGCGGAGGGGCGGCAATTAAAAGTCAAGTACCTCACGGGCCCGAGTCACACCCTGGATTAGAGGATAAGAATAAAATTGGACCAAAACAACGATAGACATACCCGACAGAACATCAACATCTACCATAGAAGGAGACGGCGTTGGGGGCACAACAACGTCTGAGCCTGAGCCACACTCTGGAATAGATGATAAGAATAAAAATGGAGCAAAACAACAGTAGACATACCCGACAGATGATCAACCCGCGTTGAGGGCACAAAAGGCCTTGAAATGTCAAGGGGAGGAGAAATAATATGGGAAGGAAATACCTTGCTTCCAGCAACAAAGGTCGAGCACGCGAGAAGACAGATAAAACGGTGCATTAGGCAAAGACTCCGAGCACAGAAGAAACCAATCCCGGCCAAAGACCAGATCAAATGGAAGGGCAGAAGAGACCGAGAAGTAGGCATTGAGGGAGCAGACAGATCCAGTACCGACTCGATATGGGAGGCAGAGGGGGCCAGAAGCAACAGAATACACAGCAGGCAAACCAGAGGTTAAGTCCTAGTCAACAGAGAGGAGAGACCTGGTAAGATCTGGGTGGAACGTAGTGGAGAGGGAGACAAGGGGGAGATTACAGAATATAGTGGAGGCCGGCATTGTGGTGGTAGAAAGCAAAGGAGCGAGGAATGCCACGTCAACGCGCCACGTCAAAGGACTCGGAGCCATGGGCATGGGGAAGTGACATATTTCTATTGAGATTTACCCGAGTCCGACCGAGTCCGAGGGATTGAGTCAACGCAAATGACACTGGAATCGATATTTGGCGGAGTACAAAAGAGCTTACGGGAAAAATGATGACGAAAATGTGATGGTCTGCAAGTTGTGAAAATAGGGCGCTATAAGACCCTTACCTAAAGGTAGCGGGAATCTAGGACGATATAATTCAACCTTAGGAATATGTTATATTGGGCCAAATCATGAATATTACTCTCCTTCTCCACTGAAGAGCAATTTTACTCTCCAAAAAAGCTGCATTGTATAACAATTTACCCATCCCAATCCATCAGTGTGCAGTTCGGGGCCCGGCAGCACCGGGAGCAAAGATATATAAAAAACAGGCATGGGGGAACCATTTGGGTGCGCTATGTCATGTTGATGGACCGTATCACTCTCGAAAGGGAAGAAGGCCACTTTGACTGGCACACGAACAATGGCTCAATCTACACCGGTTCTTACGCAAACGATACCACAACATTACATATTTCACACGCGGACGGATGATGCACCTCTCACTCAACTGGGGAGATAAGAAGCTGGATTCGAGATGGCCAACGTCGCGTCGCGTTCATTGTTGGGAATTTTTACAATGTGCAGTAAAATTGTTTCGGAAACCGAGGACATGTGTGCACTCGCTCTTTTCAATGATAATCACCACGCCCTAACATGCCCCCCAGACAAACGTTTACCACGTATCCGGCGGCCCTGGCATTTCAGAACGATGTTTGGAGATTGATCTGGCAGTATTTGCCATCGGCCTCGCGATGGGAGGTATGCTTCACTGTCCAGCGGACTCCCAGGATCTGACTTGGCTGAGATTACCGCCCGGCAGCCTGACAGACGACCCCGCACAGTTGCCGAGATCGTGCGCGAAAACTCCGACAAGCTGACTATCACTTTCCTCACGGATATGCCGGAATGCACCCGGAATACGATTATTGTGGGAACTATCGGATTGGGAGTCTCCTGGCCCATTTCAGCAGAAAAATGCTTTCAACTGAAGTTCGTATGAGTTTGGGCACTCCTTGCCATCACATTCTGTGTAGATAGAATAATATACGGGAGCAGGGGCCTCCTCTTCGGATGAAGACTCATAATAGATAGGTCTAAATTTTGGGAGCAGAAGGACGTTCACGGTTGACAGAGGGAGTGATATCATCCTCGTCAGAAGAAGAGTGCGGACGCTTCAAGTGAGTCGCAATAGTGGACTCATCTTCCGGACCTAGACGGCCATGGATGTCGTCATCAGAATCCGCAACTTCGGAAGGGGTGTGTTGGCCGGAGTGGTCAGACTCTTGAGCCTCAATATCAACCAGAGCTTTGTCAACTTGGAAAAAGTTGAATAGGTTAGAAAAGAAGGGGTATAAAAATCAAGAAATAGGCTCACAAAATAAATGAGTGGCCAGGTTGGCGATATACTCCTCTAGGCCCGTACAGTGTGGACCAGACTCAGACTGGCCACTGGAGTATTTGCGGTCGCAGGTTTCCATGGGGGTACCGAACGGAGGGATAGTCAAGCCTTCCAGGCGTTGAGTCTGAAAAAGATAGAAAAGTAAGGAACTGAAAGCAAGAATGTGCTGTCGCTCCATGGAAGTGGATTGGACACATTGACTGCCTCTCGAAATCTAGGAGGAGGATGCATCGGTGAATTGTAGACCTGAAGAAATGGGGAACGTCATGTCCCAGATATTGAAGTATGTAGGAATGTCTCCGAATGTCCAATGTCTGCTCCAACGGTTTTATGGTTGGGATAGGCCGAAGCGAAAGCCATGAGAACGATATGACCCCGAATAGGCGGTCATGTTCTCAAGAAGTGGTAGCGAATAGAAGAGGGGATTTGAAAACCAGGTTCTGGCGAAATGATGGTGGGGCGAATAGGTGGTAGGCTGAACGGCCTCGGGAGCAAGCGAAGCTTAGCAGATGACTGGAGCTTGAAGAAATAGAGAGCTCCAATGGATGGTCGGTTGAGCATGGTTCAAAAAATGGACAGCGGAATGTTCCGAATGAGTAGCGCGGCAATGCGCCATCTGATGTCCCGAGTGAGGATACATCAAATGGACGGTAGAACGGAGAACACAGAGAACTGGAGCTCGAATAGATGGTCAAATGAGCCTTGGATGTCGCCTGAACGGGTGACGGAATGTCACGAATTAGTAGGGCTCGAGTCACAGTGTCTCCGCATAGCGAACGTCGGTTCCGAATAAGTATAGACAGTAGGAATAGTCCGGATAGATAGTGGAATATTTCCAGTGAGCAGCTTGATGAGAATAGGATAGACCGTGAATGTGGAATTTGAATAAACGGTGCGTGAATGGTTGCCTGGGTTACATTTTGAAATGCGTGACTTTTGCAATGGTCCACATTTTGATGACATCCTGCAGACCATTCCAGTCCGAATGAAGTCCCAGGGCTATTTTATAAGTCGTGTCTACAAGGGGTCGGAACGCGCTTGTCTATTCTTATGTCACCCTATGGGGTGCTGCTGCTTTCTATGGCCATTTGGCCCACCACTATCAACTGATCAACTGCCGGCCTTGTTTAAACGCTCTCATTTTTTGTATTCCGAGTGAAAATGGATATCATCCAATCTTCAAACTCTTGCTAGAAACTCGGATCTGTGGCACAGCAATAGCCATGGAATTGCTATCCTTCCGCACCCCCGCACCCCCGAAGGATTCCCTCAGGTGGCTGGATCCCTGGCAAAGTCTAGTAGCTGGGAGACAGATTGGGACTTTGTCTGTGGTTCGCAGCCAAGTCAAGATGGTGAGGATTGGATATCTTTCCATCTCCCGCAACAACTCATCTCTGACATCTGATCAGGCGCGCTTGCTCATATGCTGATGTGCAGCCAGAAACCGAAGACACGGCTTGCTCTGCACTCGGCGCTGCTCCCGCTGCCTCAATCTGGTCCGACACGTAACTTGGTTCCGAGAGAAGTGAGTTTTCTTTGATTGTCCCGTAGTACAGTACTACTACCTTCATACGTACATACATTCGCACTTACCATTATCTATCTACCCTCAGCTCATGCGCACGACGTAAATGGCGAAGAAGCATCAACTGGCCCGCAATGCGGCCTGTTGCATTTTGAAGAGGATTTGTACACATGTTACAGGCCCTCCCCTCCCATGCCTCCGACATAAATGGTTGTCTGTTTTTGCAGCTGGGGGAAAGATAAGGAGAATCTATGTAGGTAGAAGTACTGCTACATAGCATTGAGGAGGATGAATTTGACAGACTTGCTGGATGGGCTTGCCAAAACGGCTTGCCCCGCATGTCGGAGTTTAAATTTGGCTGTGCGGGCTTTGATGGCTTGGGCTTGGACGGGCTTGGGCTTGTGCTCGCTTACACTAAGCATGTACACTGTAAGTAATTCATTAATATCTGTTGACCAATCCGTCCATATCATTTACCCTTACCCCTACCCCGTCAACATCGCACCACTTCACCGCGCCACCAACCTTGCTCCCAGAAAATGCGACATTTGGGCATTAAATGTTAGCAGTGTATAAAATCTGTTCTACTTACAGATTTCGCTTTGCAATTGATCTAAAGGGAGCGAAAGCGTCCCTCGAGGTTCAGTTCAACTGAGATCAGGTCTCTGAACACGAAAGTCAAGTTGGGCTTGGTGGGCTTGCGTTCAAGCCCGGGCAAGAATGTAGTATTTTTTCTACAGCTGTATGAAACCTGTCATTGTATCGAACTCAACTCTGTAGCTGTAGACATGCTTTGTCTGGGCCCGTTCAAGCCACATTTGAGGATTTGTCGGATCCGGCTTTTGATTGAGTTTTCAGCATTATTTTGGACTGCCTAGTCAAATTAATGCATAGAAATGTTAAAGATATATAAATGACGGTCCTGGGTCATTTTATCTTACGATATTCGTGGCAAACTGGACGCAAGCCCGTTTGCTCGTTGATGGCACGTGACACAAGCCGTTTTGCTTGAGCCCAAGCCTGACCCAAGCCCCAGACAAAACGACGGCCAATCCGCACATATTGCATTATATGATGACAGAATACACTTACGTGAAATGTATGCACTTCTGACCCAGTCACGATCCGAGTGCGAGGATGGCCAGGTAGTGACTTACTAGACATGATTATAAACCAGATTAAACTGGAAGTCGTGTCCTCAGCAGGTGTGCAGAGAAGAAATATTCTGATTGAACCACATTAGAGCTTCCGATGACCCGGAGTTAGGAATGGTTCAAGCGTTAGGTATTGTTCAACTCCCAATACCGAATATGATGTCGAACCCGACGAGAAAAATGTATATGGGGGCAAGTCTCGACACTCATTCGACTCGTAAGAACTCAATGGGTTCCGAAAATCTCGTCAGCCTTCACTACTAGCATTGCTGGGTGATTTACGCGGCTAAGTGACGGCTTCAACTGTCCACAGTACTATATCATGGAAAAACCCGCGGTCGAGAGACGAAAGAGGCCGAATTTCGGCAAAGTTTTGCTTCGAGACACTGTATACATACTGGCAGAGTGTACTTGGGCTGGCAAGCCCATAATTTTGTGATGAATTGACAATGTTGCCCGGTGTCGTCTTGGGCGGCGATGCCGTATCATGACATCCGTGAGCAAAACCACCCGAAAAAATCGCAAGCCCTGTAAGTATGCACTTGCACTGTACAGTATATCCACTCAGAGTGATCAATTACGCCTTGGGGGACAAGAAATATGCCCAAGCCCGTTTCTCGGCTAAGCGAGCAAACGGGCTTGCCAAGCCATCAAACGAGCTTGCAAGCCGATCTGCCGGGCTTGGGCTTGGCCCTACACCAAAATCCAAGCCCAAGCCCGAAAAAGCCCGTTTGCGCTGGCACAAGCCCGTTTTGCAAGCCGAAAATGTCACTCTCATGAATTTGACAAGCTAAGGTCAGCATACAACAGCGGAACAAAAAGACCTCTCTGGTACTACTTACCTTCAATCTGAGTGGTGTTGATTTTACAAAGGACCAATATATTGCAGAGTACATCTGACAAAATGTTTTGTAGAGAAAAACAATAAATTGGATTTGGCTACAACAGATACAGTGGCGCTCGTATGTTCTGCACGCGGCAGTTTGGGCCCATTTCTGGGTCGATTGTCTTCAAATAAAACTTTGCCATCAATGTTGAGTGATTTCAAGCTCGGATGCACAATTGAAACCATACCGTACCTGTTTGGATGGCCCGGAATAAAATAATTTAGTGTATTCTGAAAATTCGACTTTATGGAATCACATGCTATCAAAAAATGGTCATGATAACATGAAAGTACTTGAAAAATGAATGATACTCACAATTTATTTCATTGGAATCCATTGAGATTTGGGCTCACAATGCCCGCTTCAAGTCGGCCATTTTGAGTGAAAATCAGTGAAAAGTGACAAAAATGGACAAAATGGCCAACTTGGGACGGGCATTGCAAGCCCAAATCCCAATGAAATAAAATGTGAGTATCATTCATTTTTCAAGTACTTTCATGTTATCATGACCATTTTTTTGATAGCATGTGATTCCACAAAGTCGAATTTTCAGAATACACCAAATTATTTTATTCCGGGCCATCCAAACAGGTACGGTATGGTTTCAATTGTACATCCGAGCTTGAAATCACTCAACATTGATGGCAAAATTTTATTTGAAGACAATTGACCCAGAAATGGGCCCAAACTGCTGCGTGCAGAACATACGAGCGCCACTGTACTTACACTGGTAGCTCATGTTCTTGTAGTACTGAATATACAGTCTTTTGTAGTTTCTGTACCCACAAGTATTGACTACTGTGAGTTACATAGTGCTAGTAACCCTTATTTACTAACAATTAGGCAAGTATATTCACACTAGTCCACTTGGTGGTGTTCCTTCTGGTGCTCAATTCACTTCGAATTTTAAAACACTCCATAAACCATCATAGACATTTATAATACCTCCCAAACTATAAAGACATTCATAGACAATAATAGTACTGTGGTGGAGCCATAAAGACACCCAGAGACTATCAGAGTGCCACTACTGTGTTCCAGAGACATTCATAGACACAGGTAGCCCGGTGTGGTACCTTTATAGACATTCATAGACCACCAGAGACCCAGATAGCCCAGTGTTGTGCCCTTATAGACAGCCATAGACCCATAGACCCATAGAGACCTAGATAGCTCAGGGTTGTACTTGATAGCAGTTTGGATTTTCCTGATGTCTTCGAACGCCGTCAATTGAAATATCCGCAGATCTTTGTCGCCCCTCGTCACTGAGGACACTACCTTGGCCCTGTTCCAATTGTCCCGCCTCGAATGAAAGCGTCTAATTTTGCTCTCCGTTAATTTATTGCTTTGACCTCCTACATTTTGTGTGTGTACTCCATCATGCCCATCGCTATTTATGAGGGCTCAAAACCCGGGGAAATACCATCCACACAATCACCAAGAGGGAAATATGATTATTTTTGACATTTAACACTATACTGAGCATGGGGCCTCTTGTCTCAAGCCCAAGTCCCGGAGCGGAGCTTGAATGTGCCGAAAGTTGCCGCCATCAAAATTACCCGATTTGGGTTTGACACCTGCAAGACCCCTGCGGCGGAATTCCAAGAGTGCTCCACCTCGGAACAACTGCCGGATCGTGTTTGTCCTTTGTGCAACCACAGCTGAACCACGCCAGGCTACAATTAAGTGTATTCTGACAACAAGCGGTCTATTCATGCTGCAATGGCCCCTGCAAGCAAGCCCACACCCAGCTTGCCTTGCAACTTGGAATAGCCAGAAACATCGTAATAACATCTGAACATGCAATGAATGCCGCCTAAATCGTTGCAGATGTGAATGGATCATTGCTTTCCTCAGAATTTACAACTCTTGGCTGGCGTCAATGGGATTTAGCCATTTTTGGCCAACATTTTGATTTTTTGCCCACCCACAATCGGTTCGATGCCAAGTCTTTATGCACTACATTACTTATACACGTCGCAGGGGCTCCATGAAAAAAATTCAAGCCCAAAGAGCCCCGGGTTCTGACACAAAACGGAATTTTTTGGCATCCGGCATTTTTCGCATCCAGGTTTTGCCACTGTATTATAATATCCAGAAATTCCACCAGGACAATGACTAGGAGGGGAATAAGATGATGGAACTGGGACAGAAGAAGTGCAAATCAGGACGGAGACAAATATGTACAATGTGATTCCAGGCATCTGCTTAAGATATGAGTAATATTTTCAACCCCACAATGAGATTGTTTTCAATCGAACAACGTACTGGCTATTCCTAACATCATTAATCACAATGAAACACTCTTGATTGAACATGTTCAATAAATACTCATTATAGAATATATTCAATTGACGACCAATTGACGACCTCTGGCCCCTGATTAGACATGCACAGCGCCAATCGAACATCCCTCACTCAACGTCTGACACAGGAGACTTGTAGGTCCCATTTGTTCCTGCGCTCTTGACTCCATGTCGTCGACGACGGAGCACCCATATTCGGCCGAAGATTTGTATGCATTCTTGCCAATCCATCTGTGAAGCGGTACTGAGTCACTAGATGGAAAGACAAATAAAGAATTAGCAGTTATCATCGAGAGTCAGATCCAGAAGTGGCCCGAACCGACCTTCAATTTCTCTAGGACCAAGATCCGACCAATTCTTGAACACGGATTTACCATGTCAATCCACGCATTTCGAAAAGTGTGACTTGGTATGGAGAGCTAATTGCATGCCACAAATTGCCAGATGATACCCAGCACTATTCTGAGCAGCCCCATCTGTTTGAAATTGTAATGGCTGCTCTGGTTGTTAAACCAGAGGTCACAGAACTCTCCATATCGTGTGTGGCAGTGCTGGAACCTCGGTGGGGATTCCACAGCCACAATTTGAACCCTGGCTGTGATATTCTCGCTCATCGGGAGTTCTGTGACCTCTTGTTTAACAACCAAAGCAGCCATTACAATTTCAAACACATGCGGCTGCTCAGAATAGTGCTGGGTATCATCTGGCAATTTGCGGCATGCAATTAGCTCCCCATACCAAGTCACGCTTTTTGAAATGTGTGGGAAAACAAACAAGCTAGGCTAGGGAGATTAATTTCAACTCTTTACCAAATTGCCCCACAGATGAGTTTAATTTTCGAACAACCTTCACCCAGGGACAGAATTGAATGGTGGGCTCAAAAGGTGAACAAAAATACACCAAAATATTGCATCCAGAGGTGAAATGAAGGGAAATGAAGTGTTGCGCTTCTACGTTATTTGGTCAAGTTCAGATAATTTGTTTCGCGCTTCGACTCTCAGTGTCGAGTTATCAATTGCTTCTCGCTCCACGTGCGTTCACCGGTTCGCAATTCTTTGCAGACTCTGCAGTGAATGGCCAATTCAACTGAGCTCAATTCAACCAGGTGCACCATATATTTGAATGGTGTGTTCTCCTTGATCTGCCCCCAGTGACTTTGTTGAACGAATAAATTGCACGAATGTTCAGATACTTTTGGTAATTCTGAGTATCTTATGCCAACTTGCAAATTTCGCCACATTTTCTGCATTTGGCCTTGCTTTCACATCCACGGTGTGAACACTGGGAGGGTTCCCAACATAAATTTCAGGCAAATTACCTCCCGCCGCAGCAAGTTGCACAATATTTTCTGTGTTTGGCCCTGTTTGCTCACAAATTTGGATCTTCGAACTGCAAGAGTTGAATGGCCACCAATTATCGACGGCGCAAATACCGGGAGGGTCCTGCATAAATTCCAGGCAAATTAACCCCCGCCGAAGCAAGTTTCACAACATTTTCTGTGTTTGGCCCTGTTTGCTCACAATTTTGCATCTTCGAGCCGCAAGAGTTGAATGGCCAACAATTTTTTTAGGTAAATCGACGGCGTGAATACCGGGAGGGTGTCCAACATAAATTTCAGGCGAAGTAACCCCCGTCAAAGCAAGTTACACAATATTTTCTGTGTTTGGCCCTGCTTTCTCACAATTTTGCATATTCGAGCCATAGGAGTGGAATGTCCAGCAATTTTTTGTCCGAATCAACGGCGTAAACACTGGGTGGGTTTCCAGCATAAATCACAGGCAAATTAACCGCCGCCGAAGCAAGTTGCACAATATCTTCTGTGCTTCGTGCTGCTTTCTCACAATTTTGCAACTTCGAGCCGAAGGAGTGAAATTCCCGCCGACGTTTTGCCCGAATCAACGGGGGAATAGTTAACGAATTATGCCTTTTTAAATGCCGCAGTTTTGATGCTGGGCTGTCCAGCAGTGATGCATTCGATGGATTCGGCGATTCGGGCCATTTCAACCATCTGACCCATCGCTGAGCCATACAGAGCGGTGTACAATGCAGGGGGGAATAGTTAACGAATCTAAGCTTTTCTAATGCCGCACCTTTGATGCTGGCTGCCCAGCAGCGATGCATTCAATGGACTCGCCATGGAATCCCGCAATTTTGATACTGGGCTGCTCAGCAGTGATTCATTCGATTGATTTGGCAATTCGGGCCATTTCAACCATCTGACCCGTCGCTGAGCCATACATAGGAGGAGGAGGTATATTATACTGACGCGGTCCCACAATTGGAACAGTCAGTTTATTACATATGACATCCCTAGGTACACTCTAGAATTGTCCTCGGACTTCGACATTTCATGGGTCCCTGCTGTGAGCACACGACGCCAACGACAATGCAATCTTCCCTGCACTGGCAGCCGACTGACAACGCGCACGCAATCGCAAAATGAAGCGGCGGGCAGCAGCGGGGGCCGAATTCGAATAAAAGACCAGGGAAATGCCTACTTGTTCGTCTTGGCAGGTTCCACGGACCAAATACACGCATATGGCGGTCGATCTCATTGCCATTGTAAAATTGTCTGACATTCTCATAGAAGAAGCAGGGGAAATTTCCAGTCTTGTCGCATGTGCATTTACCACACCTCCTTCCATATTGATTCAGAATTGTGCCTTTTTGGTGAGTTTGTGATGGAAACATCTTTACGCATGCTGACTTTTCCGGAGACAATCTTTTTGGCGTCAATGAAGATCCTCATGATCAATTTCCACCATGAGTGCCCACCTGCTTCGACATTGCCTCCGCCAATCAAGCCGAGTGTAGATGGCTCCGACGATGTCGGCTTTGTCCCTTGTCCGCGGGGGGAAGCGAATGAAACCGCTTCGGACTCAGCCTTCCAGCCGGACAATCACAGATATCCCACTAGACACAAGGTCAGGATTCTTGAGGAGAAAAGTGGGGAAAGGAATGGGTAAATTTTTAATTTAAACAATCCTGTGTATCTTGGCCGATTAAAAATTCAATCGGAAAAACTCATTCCAAAATGACAAGATCTGCATGTGGTCTCCAGAGGAATGAAGTCGGAAGATCCACGGAAGATCCAAAGCGCTGAAACAACGTCGGGCAAGGAAGAAGCAAAAATATCCGTAAGTGGAGTTGCACAACGGTTAAACGACTGAGATTGAATGTGGTTGGAAGTGGATACGTTTTTGTTGACGACATGGGAAATGAGATTGGAGTATGAAACTGATCAGGATCGGTCTCTGAGAATTCGCAGCGGCAGCGAAAGGATAGCACTAAAATATATTAAACTCCTTTTTTCACATCCACATCTTGAGACAGGCGTTGGCATAACGGACAGAAGCGCCCGATGTAGGAAGGCGAGATCGTAAATGTCTGTGAACTCCGCCTTCAGTGAAGTTAGTTTTCCCTATTTAGTGCTTCTTGTTCGTCGTTCATGTGGGGGTACTACTGTAACATTATTATTGCAGTTTTTATCCAAAAGTTATACTGGGTCATAATTATTTGGTGCACCACCGCCATGCATTTTACATATATTTACACCACCCTGGTCCCGTTACCAACCAAAATCACCACCTACTCTAGTGTGTTGTCAAAAATCACCAGTATTGATGGTCAAATGGAGCTTGATTGTAAGCGTCGGAAGAGTTCGTCCAACGGCAGGGGGCAGTGCCTCGAACATCTCCGAGTCGCGGGAGAGCCGGTTGCGGCAGAGTGTTGCGGTCAGCGACCCGTTTGAAAAGGCGCGTTCGGAGGCGGTCGCAGAACCTTGAATTACAAGGTAGTCACTGCCAATGTGCCATGCGCGACAGAGTGGGATATTGCGTGGTGTGGTGCTGCAGGCACGGTTCGTGGATACCGCAACGGTCATATAGATACCTCGGAGGAGGCTAGTAAGCGCATTCTTGATTTGTTGGATGCCTTTGAGGTGGAAGAGAATGACGACGGGCCTGCGCCGGCATTGATTTCTTAGGTACTTTTATTCCATTGTACGCTCTACATCAAGGGGCTACCGATTCCCGAAAAATGTACCGGGACCCCATATTTTTTTTTCAGAGAGGTCGGCGACCCCCTCCCCCCTACGTAATGACAGATTCCCTTATTGGGAAGGTCCCCATTTGGCGTTAGCTCCGAAAGCGCTGCAAAAGCACAGTTTTTGTATCACAGATGGCTGTAGTCCATTACAGGGTATCTTATAACCTTCCTCGTGAGTCTGGGACTACAACTGGGTCGAAACAAATTTCCTTCAGTGCGGCCACACGTGATGGGTTAGTGTGTTCGGAGCGGCCGTGCCGTGTACGCACACCACCCCCTCCCGGTTATAGGAATAATCTCTTGGATATAGGAATAATAAGCCCCCGTTGGCGCAGGACGGACGCCTGAACAAGTAGATGGTGAGTTTGAACATATCCCGGCGTAGTGGGTCTGCGTGGATGGACAGTGGAAATATCAGTAGTCATCACTGTTTTCATGTTGTAAATGTTCACAATGACCAGGGCTATCCATTTCCGAGACGCACACCTCAGAAAATCGCCCTGGGACCTCATTGGAATTGAAATCAGAAAATGGCCCCAAGTCAAGTCGCGCGTTTCAAAATGCAAAGTATTGTGGCAGAACGTGACTTGGTATGGAGAGCTACTTTCACGAGAATGATTGCTAGGCGATAGCCAGCAGAATTCTAAGCAAAACTGTCTCTTCGGAATTGCCAACGATGCCCTCGTCATTGAGCCTGGGGCGTACGACCTCTCCATAATGGAGGGAGGTGGTGCTGGGAAGAGCGGCCGATTCAATTGCAACGGCAATTCCCGTAACACCACATTCATTCCGGTCCGACTCAGAACGTGACTTGGTATGGAGAGCTACTTTCACGAGAATGATTGCACGGTGGTAGCCAGCGGAATTTTAAGCAAAATTGTCTCTTTGGATTTCCTGTTGGTGCCCCTCGTCATTGAGCCTGGGGCGTCAACCTCTCTATAATTCCCCAGCAATTCAGAAACGGGCTCAAGACGGCCCGGACCCAAAATCGCGCCTTGCTTACACCCTTCGTTCTTATTTACGACATCTCAATGATGCGCGATAGCCGGAATTCTAAGCAAAACTATCTTTTCGGATTTCCCTTTGGTGACTTCGTCATGGAGCCTGGGGCGTCCAACGAGCAGCCGAATCAATAGCAACGGCAATTCCCGTGACATAATACTCCCATGATAATGACCAAATTTCGGAATCCACAAGCGGGTGGCAATTTTTGTATGTCCTGGCTTCAATACGATGCTTGGATGCCTACAAACCTTAAATAAGTCAAGTGCTGCCTTTTCCCTGTCCAAACCAACCAAAACACTCGAAAATGGAGCTGAATCATGGGGTCCAGGGCACCCACTGAATAGTCACGTGATGCAAATTCGCTGGTGAATCACCCAGACAATGTGTACATGGCAATTTTTATATTTCGCTTACACTTTACACCACCTCCAGAACAGAAAACAAATATATTTATTGTGTAGCGATGGCAGACTGCGGATCCCGTTGAAGCCTGATTTAGAGAAGTGGATTTGTGGAAAATTGGAAATGCTCTCGCATCAAAATTATACATGCAATGAAACTGCTCCATTCATGCGCCTACGTCAAACAGATTATCTCTGAGGCACTATACTCAATTGCTGACTGCCGATATATCGGGTCCTGCAGGAAAGTTTCATCAGCACCGAAGTGGACTCTGACGCAATCGCGGCCGGTTATAATGAAAGCTTGTGAGAGGTGCAAACCTGACACTCAAAATTTTGGACTTGATAGACCGGGCTTGCACTGAGAACTCACCAACTACTACCGCAAACGATTACCGAGTGTCATTGAACGTGCAGTGGGTGGTGATGGAAGAGACCAGAACACCCCTTGTATCCCGTCGGAAAGCTGTGAAATAAATTTCGTGAGCCTGTAGAACTGCAGGGAATCGTCTATGCTAGGCATACATAACCGGGTGTTTAGGCCCTCCGGGTTTCGTGGCGTCGAAACACAGTGGCAAGATGCCTGGCTTTACATTCACCAGATGGAGGGGTCCGCGGGGGTGTGCAGTGGATCGGTAGGAGAATATGAATGCGGGAATGAGGCAGACACACACGGAAAGGGGCGTGCACGTAGTGAAGGAAGTTAAATTGGGCACAAACATCGTACCGTAGAACCAAAAACCACGTTGCCGACATATCCTAGGAACATGGAAATCGAAAACGAAGCAAAAGAACAGGACATCGCTCATCTGTGTTGTCTGTGCGAAGGCGCGGTCATGGAACCATGTACTCGCTATTACAAAAAGTAACCGGACATTCGGTTTCACGGGCACATAACCGAGATTTGGCACATTCCTCTGGACAGATTATCGATCTACAGTCAATTTGGCGCCACCGGATTTACAGCTATTTGCGGAACTTAGGGCGCGCGTGATTTTTTTTCAAAAAATGATCGTTTTCGTATAACACCCATATCTCCCTCAATTCTTCGTCTTTTCTCTTGATTCCGGCGCCATTGTACTTGTATAGGACGTCCCCAGCTGCATGTACCCATACCTTTAGGATGATTATGTAATATGTACCATATATGGTAAGTCACCGAATTTTACGTATATCACCTCATGTACAAACAAAAACAGTCTGGACATTCCAATATCTTCTGAGATGGCTACTAATATATATATTCAGCTGCAGGAATGTTTTAAATTTCAATCTTAGGATGTAATACAGTGCTGGAAATGGCCCCATATAAAGAGGTCAATGGTATACCGTAACCACAGCACATATACACATAATTGCGGTGCATGCGCCTGTATATCATATAAAAGATATATATTCCCAGATATCTGATGTTTCCCTGACTCAGTGCATGTACAGGCCACGATATACACAAAATGATACTAATTTCCATATATGGTACAGATTACATAACCACCCTAAAGTTATGGGTACATGCAGCTGGGGACGTCCTATACAAGCACAATGGCGCCGGAATCAAGAGAAAATACGAAGAATTGAGGGAGATATGGGTGTTATACGAAAACGATCATTTTTTGAAAAAAAATCACACGCGCCCTAAGTTCCGCAAATAGCTGTAACGGGGGTTGAATCTGTTTGGCTCGCCGACGCCTGCGCCGAATCGCGTGCTTTGGCGAGCTCTGTGGATGCAGCGGACCGCGGCGTGTATGGGGAGATAGCGGAAATGGCACGACCAGCCGAGTCAACCCCCTTCCGTTCCTCATAGGTTGCTATACCATCGAGCTAAAGCGACCGCCAACGATGGTTGTGGAAGATGGTATAACGTCTCATTGACGTATCACACCTTGTAAGTCTCCGGCTCCAGTGCTGCGAGCGCTCGCGTCCGGGGTCTCTGCATAAGGGGAAGGCGAAATGGCGAAGGTGAGGAATGGGCGACGGAGGGACATGAATTATTCCCTTATATGGTTACGCTCCAACCCCATACGGTTGGGCTCGTTAATGGAATTTGATGCCACAAACACCAGACATGGTGAGGGGGGATCATGAATGGGGAAGGGATAGGTCGTGAACACTGAGCCGATATCCCACTTGTAGTGTGCACCGCACATCCCGCCGACCCAGATGGGGGTATATGACTTTGAACCGATGGTATCTGCGGCTGTGAAAGACGCGAATCTCGGAGAGATATAGCATCTGTACGGTCCGTTAGTCGAGAACGCGTTATTTGGCATGTCACGCACTTGTAGCCTCCCGGCATTTTGCACTAACCAAATGACTGTCCATTGGGGTGGTGTTCGCGTCGAAACTATCTGTTTTATATACTTGAGACAATTGGGACAAAGCTCTTCGCGTGTGCCGGCCCTCCAGTCTCCCCTCTCAGTAGTTAGCTCGACATGGCCCGTGCAAGGTATAAGGGAAGAAAATGTGTTATATGCGGAAGAATTTGCATTATGGGACGAATTATGTTCAGCATATACAGTGTTAGTGTTCCATACTGAGTGCCGAGCGACTTAAGAAGCGTAGAGGGCGCGAAGTGTAGACCGGGACGCGAGTGGCGTAGCGAGACGCGTCGAGTGGCTCACTGTTGGCAACAGCGGATATTTGACGGCCATTGACGGCCATTACCTTTTTTTTGGGGGGAGGGGGTCGTGGGAATAGGTCCGCGATCCGAAGATCGCTCACCTCTTGGTAGTAGCTAGTAGTAGCCCCCCGGTCACTCGGCTCAGACTCCATCAATTTTTTCCCTTTATCCAAGAATGCGCAGGGATTCATACCAATTACACTGTTATGTGGCCTACTGTGTGTGCACGGGTACCGGGTCAAACCCAGTGCATGTGTGATTTCATCCCCCTCGCGCCGGAGAACTTGTAATTGATGGAGGCCTGAGCGTTTGACGTTCCGTTTTGCGTCGCTGTCTCTGGAACTCCGGAGCCGACCGGTACTTTCGTCTTATAGTCCGGTGTCTCACACGATGGTTCCTTTCCCGCCCGTCTTTGTATGTGTTGAGCGCGCTGAGTCTTGAACCTCTGTGATCTCCGGGGAGACGCATTTCTGAGTTTCTCACGTTCATTGGGAAGGTGCTGGGCAGAAGAATCCGCCTGCGCAACTTTGCCTTTGCCGACTTTCAAGTTTTGGGCCCACGTTCTACAAATTGGGATGTTACGAAAACATACATGGGCCGCGTTGATGTATGGTGCGCTTCACTTAGTGACCACCTAAAGTTGACTAGTCCCAAATCTGCCGGAGGCCGAAATTTTTTCGGGATACCCCTCTGGAGCAGCCAGAACATGGATTTCAGGGCTCTGCGAGCCATTTTACTCCCTTTCATGAGACTGAAGGCCAGAATTCTATGCAATTGATCACTTTCCAGCATATTTTTGACAAATGTTCGTACATTTCTTGTAAATTTCAACCAAATTCAGAGGGCCACAGAATCGGAGTCTGTATATTGGAGTCATAATCTCATCCATAGCATGTAATATACCACTATATAAGAGCCAAACAAGGTTATTTGGGTGGTAGAGAAGGCGGTTGAGTGTACAGTCCCAATTTGACCGACCCCACAAAGAATAACTCCTTCAATTTTGAGTCGAATAAAAATCCCTCCAGCCAAAAGTTTCCTCTCATCGAAAGGAGCACTTTCACCAGAGGAGTAAGAAATATCTGATTTTTTGCGTGGCTAGTAATGGTTGTAACAAAGTAGCGGCCACTAAGTGAAGCGCACCATAGTCATTTTCTTCACTCTATGAGCAAATAGTAATTGTGCAGTTGTTAGTAACGTCCACGAAGTAAACGGAAACATTAGGGGAGTTTATGGTGGGGCCTATTTTCCTGTTTGTGAATAAATAAGGTAGAGGACAAGCAAATACGGTTGCCCCACGTGACTGCCCAAAAGGAGCGATTCTGGGCTTGCACAATGAAAACAAAAAATCTGGCTCAACAGTCCTGTGTGATTGTATTGGAACATTGTTCCCAAATATTTTGAGAAATTTTGGTTAAGAAATGAAGGACGAGTTCCCAAATTGATGTGGCCCGACAATACCATCGATTTCTGATCATTCTGGAACTAGTCTTTCAGTTCCCCACTTTTTAACAAGCTTTAACCATGAGTGTGTAGACTGAAACAATCCAAACAATACTGTTGAGCCAGAATTTTTATTTGAGTCCGAGTAAAGGTCGATTTTGGGGAATCTTGGGAAATCTTCTCAATAAGGCTAAATCACGTGGGGCAACCGTATTTGCTTGTCCTCTACCTTATATTCATGTGATGGGACAATTATTTTCACAAACGAAAGATATTCCACAAACGATATTTAATCTCGTTTGTGGAATAAACATTTGTTTGTGAAATATATGTCTGCTTGACTAATATAAATATATGCTGGGATACAAACGGGGTGATCATGGATTTATTCCACAAACAAAGATTTTATTGGTCCCATCTCACGAATATATATATTCACAAACAGGAAAACAGGCCCTACCGTGAACTCCCCTAATAATTGCGCGAAGGACATACATTGAGCGAGGGATATATTTTGCGTCCACCCCCAAGCGAGCACCGTTGCTGCCAATGTGGGTGGATAGTGAGAGCAAACGATGACAGAACAGATGGTGGTCGAATCCAAGCTGGTACAACGTGAGACGCGAATGTATCAGGACGTAATGCGGCTAAAAAGAATGGCTTGAAAACCGAGAAATCCGGGAGTTCCTGCTGGACCTAACACAATAGTCAGTGGGAATACATATGAGAATTAGTATTCTGACCTTCGGGCCAGTAAGAATCTCGAACAACCCATCACAAGCTCAAACTCGTCTTCGCTGATAGATACCCGAATGAATATCTCATCTGTTTCTGCTGACGGCGTCTCTCGAGCAATTTGCTCTTCAACCCAACACTGGTAGTTTGTGTTGTCAAGCCACGTCTTGTCAGCCTCGTCCATGAAATATGTATAGTCATGGTCGAGCAGGGCTGCAGAACATGCTTCGGAGTTGAGATGGGCGGGGAATAAAATTGTATTTCTTTTGTATACGTGAAGACTAAGTATACCCTCCAAGCGAAGACGCCGACGGCTCTTCTCGGTTTCAAAAAATGACTCCTGCTCTATGTTTCGTCGCCTATGGTATCAAGTAGACACTTGGATAATTACAACTCTTTGCGGTACAACAGGCGCGGACTGTTTTTTCTTCCTTTTTGGGCATTTTTTGATCCCCGCGACTAGGACACTTGTTGCGGCCTCGATTCTCATCTGTTTGCCTTGTTTATAGGCTCATTCGAAGCGCATTAAGAATGCGCACACAATGGTCCCCTCCGATTTCCCGTCTTGCATTGAAAACTGCTTCTTGAGCCATGCAATCGATTTGTTGTTTACCTTTCCAAGAACTTCCCACTAGAACAGCTGTTCTTCCCTCAGTTCTTGCTTTCAATCCTTATTGTCTCTACTATTCAAATACACTGCTTATACTACTTCTAAATAATCCTACAACTGCTCATAAGGCTCCGATTTCCCGTCTTGCATTGAAAACTGCTTCTTGAGCCATGCAATCGATTTTTTGTTTACCTTTCCAAGAACTTCCCACTAGAACAGCTGTTCTGCCCTCAGTTCCTCCCCTTTTTCCTTGGGTATAGGCTCAGCCTCTCCGCGTTTCAAATGCAAAGCGAACCGCCACCTCAAAATCTTTATTTTGACCCCAAATACTCCGATTCGACACATAAAACTCTACAAAAGATCCTCACGTTTGATCAGTGGTTGGTAGAACGGCCGCTGCAGACTCGAATGTTCCTCAATTCTTCTCTTAATAGGCTCATTGTCTTCCCCTAACAAATGCGCACGAGGACACAGCTTCATGTTCCTCAGAATGTCCCCACAGGCCATCCGTGATAGAAGTCTTCTTTGCTAACCATGCTTTCTTTGCTAAACGGCATTGAGGACCTTCTGGGATGCCCACTAACCAATATCCATCTGGATATCGGACTTCAGGCCATTTTCCTGGATGTAATGTATACTCATATTGACCAAATGCATCCTATTTCATATTTTACATCTATTTTCACCCAGAAAAAAGAGATTTTATGAAGTATGTGATTAGGAATTCTGAGGAGACAGTTCGCTGCAGATTCGAAGCACAAATCGAATGAGTATAAAGATGAGAGAAACGATGAAGATTCGAGACCGCAGCGACTGTTCTACTGACCGCCAATCAGAAGTGATGACCCGCCGTCAATATTGTGTCCCCGGGTGCCCTATTTGGGACCAGGATCGTATTCCGAGGAGGCGGTTCGCTTTAAATTTGAAACTCGGAGAGGTTGAGCCTATACCCAAGGAAAAAGGGGAAGAACTGAGGGCAGAACAGCTGTTCTAGTGGGAAGTTCTTGGAAAGGTAAACAACAAATCGATTGCATGGCTCAAGAAGCAGTTTTCAATGCAAGACGGGAAATCGGAGGGGACCATTGTGTGCGCATTCTTAATGCGCTTCGAATGAGCCTATAGACAAGGCAAACAGATGAGAACCGAGGTTGCAACGAGTGTCCTAGTCGCGGGGATCAAGGAATGCCCAAAAAGGAAGAAAAAACGGTCCACGCCTGTTGTACCGCAAAGAGCTGTAACCGCAACACAAGTATCCAAATGCGACGGAGCAGAGCGGCTAGCCTGTTTCTTTAAATTGCTTTAATTTTCCAAAACTTCTTGAGCCGTCTTCGGATGACCTTTGGCGAGCTCAGACGCTCTCAGGGAATGTCGCGCGGTCATGGACGGACTGATTCGCGGAATGAACAATTTCCAACCCAGTGACAAGTTGGACACTTATGGATTCAACATCCAGGATATTCTTGCTGAGTATGAATTTTTAGAGCCTTACGAGCAGTTGTACGATTATTTAGAAGTAGTATAAGCAGTGTATTTGAATAGTAGAGACAATAAGGATTGAAGCAAGCTTCCCCTTCTATGTGGACGACCATTGTCCACATACATCATATTTTCAATGAATAGTCCTGTACAACATGAAACGTGCTCGGTGGGACCTTGTTTTGGCCAGCAGTTATGCTCAGAACACCCTGAGTGGGAGGCCAATCGAGAGATGCTGCTCGAAAAAGCCTATAAAGTCTATCTGGGCTTCTTCTGTCCTCATCCGAGCGACGCGACATCATTTCCGCGTTTTCGGCTTTTTCCCACATCGACAGCACAGACGCTCTATCCACCTTGGCCATAAAACCATACCAAATACGAACAGAAGTTCCATAGCGTCATCGGCATCCTCGCCTTCCCCGTTGATCCTCCTGTGACAGAGGAATCTGACACTGGTTAGCTGTAGCCTTGCAACAATGGCCGTGACGCCGTGGAGTTTCGGTTCGGGTGGAAGAAGCGTTGATGGTGGTTTTGGTTTTGGTGGTGTCGCCAGTTTGGCATGGTCATGGAGTTATCTTGTGCGGTGCATTTGCGACTTGCCTACGCACAAGAGTTTTTAGGTGGCGAAGAATAATGGATGTGAACGAACTTTCAATCATGCTCACAATGTTCCCCTCCTCAACTTCTTCACTCAACTTCTTCACTCAACTTCGACTTCCGGTTCATTCAACCTCGACTTTGACTTGCACATTCACTCACATTCAGTGACACTTCACGTTCAAGTTCAAGTGCCCCTTCACATCCGATGGACTTTGGTTTGGGTGGAAGCCCAACTGCGCCGAGTCCATGATTGGATTTTGGGGGATCACTGGATTGGGCGCAACCCTAAGGAATGGCACCTTATTTGCCATTGTGCTTTCCAAACGTGACCTAACGATCTGTCAGCGGCTGGTTCCAAAAAGCGCCGGGGAAATGAAGACCCACTAGGCTACAAGAGCCAAGTCGTCGGCTGGGCCGAACGTTTCCTCCTCCTGCGCTCCCTATTCATCGACATTAAGATCTTCCGGGAAAAGCCAGAGGGCGGGATCGGGATTCTTATTAACACGGAGGGGAAAAAAATTAAACCGACAAGATATGTATGTCGCGTATATGATAAGTAATCAAGTGTGCTCTTTGATGCATGATACTTACTGTACAAAACGAGATCTAAAATACATCCTGCACCATCTAGCAGTACTGTACATCCACCCTGCATTGTCCTCATAGGTGAAGTCTGGGAGCAATTGGTGACTGCCAGAAAGTGGATCCGTTTTTGCCAGCAATGTCAAGACTCAGGCGGAGGGAGCGGGTGTTTCTGGCGGGGGCAGGAGGCTTAGTGGCCGTGATGTTGCCTGCGCACGCATAGTCGGGTCAGCCGAGTTGGTAGGCCTAGAGGAAAGAGTACTTTCCAGGCCCTTTCTCCGGTTCGCCCTTCCCGCGAGTGCGATAAGATAAGCCGACCTCGCCCGAACACGTCTGCATGCTGTCCTCTGGATTTCTCTGCGTCACGTCAGCAGTCGTTCTCACGGAGGTCAATTGCATCATACTTACAGTACCTTTGTGGATTATATTTCATTTACTAGTACTTTTCGGAGCTTTCTGCCGATTTGCGCTTCAGCCTCGGTTCGTGGGCCCGGATCCCGAGACAAGGCATAAAAAGCCCCTGAGTAAACCCAGGACTGCATGTCAGACATGCCACCCGCCAGAACTCGCTCTCCAAGCTCGGAGACATCGCTTCCGGCCCAGGGCTCGTACGCTTACTCACTGACGATCAGAACTCCAACTGACTCACTCAGACTTGGGGAGTGTGGGCCTTCGCAGCGCGCGCAACATGAACTCGGACTTATGTTTTGTTGATCATCTCGCTATTTAATTTTCTCTCATGAGCGATTGATAGCAGTTTGATATTTTGTGCTTTTGAAAGGTGTGGAGCAGCAGCCAAACAAATCAAATTTTCTCTTGGGGGGTGTGGCCGTCGCATGGCGCGGCAGATACTGCATCAGGAAAACCCAAAATTGCTATGAGGTCTATGAAACTCGGAGAGGGGTGGGTACCTTTCTAAGGTGGTCTATGAGACACCCTATAGACACTCATGTACTTTTATTATAATTATAATTATTGGAATTCTTCTATCCTCAAGAGAGGATGTAAGAATGCCAATGTTTGGCTAGAGTTAGAAGAGGTCTGGTGTAAACTATGCCTTTCTTTATACATATATCCAGCTGGCCCACTGAACTGTCTGAGGCTTAAAACAACTGAAGTTTGGATAAAGCAAGTTAGAACAAAGATGTTGAATCCTTTGAGTGTCAGCATGCATTCAAATACAGTCGAAATCTACTTAATTACCTCCAGCTCAGTGCTCCGCGCGGTCTTCGATAAGTAGCAAGTCCATATCACCCATAAGGACTTTTCTAGGGTGGAGAGACCTTGAATGGGGAAATATAGGTATCGCGTGTTGACCACGCACTTTCGTATCCCGGACAATCGCTAGCGGCCGGCTCAGTTTCAGCGGAGAAGGAAACAGCTTTTTTCAATCGTCTATTGATCAATCTAAGAGCCAATTATTATAGCTCTCACCTCCCTCAATAAACTCACGTTGGGTGGGTCAACAACGACGTCCAGAAGCTAAGTGAAGCTTAACCACTACTGAAAGTTACGTTTTATGCCGAAGGTGCCTTCTCAAATAAGAAATCCGCCAAGCCCGCGCCGTGAACCAACCGCTGGGCTGACATGTCAGGCTACTCCCGCGCAACAAGGAATAAAAATACAAACCAACAGTCAGAAGTTGCCCTTCAGCATGTCATATATCTCGTTTTCGTTCACGTTCATCCATGCGAGACGAGTCAACTCAATCCGGTTTGCATCGGCGAGAAGCACATTTGATGATGGTAGGAACTAAAGATACTGCAATATTAAAGGATTACAGTATTGATCACCAATGAGAGCGTAAATCCTATGTGTTCCAGGGTATTTAAGCCTCTTTCGAGGGAAAACATGTTCATGCGTAATAATTACCCAGGGCCCGACAGAAATGAATCCATCGGATTCTCAATACAGTTAAGCGAGGTCTTCTGCTCCGAGATGGAGACTTCCGGATTGTCGATCCCATGGCGCGAGAGATCCGACGTGTATCTGGGTTTAGTGACCCCCAGAAGGTATTATCCGTTTGGGTAGAAATAAGGTGCGCATTCCTGCGTGAGGCAACAGACGCCAAGGCAGAAGGTGCGCGCCAAACGGATGGGTCGGGTGGCGCATCGGTCATCCCGACTGGCGTCCTCAGTACTTAGATATTCAGGAGGTTCATAAAACTCGAATCATTATTCTGTGACAGCTAGCACGGGCCAACTTCAGTCATATTCAGAACTCGGGGATGTACCAAGTGCTGGGCCTGAGCTTCGAGTTGTCGTCTAGGAGAGCAGACTTTCTGATGAAGCGCCCTCAGTTCATGCGTTACGTCTCGAAGGTCCTGGAGAATGTTCTGTCGTTTCTCCAGAGCTTGGCGGGTACGTTGTTGAGACAGACACTCCCTCCATTTCTTCTACAAACCGTAAGCAAGAGTTGGACGATATCTTCACCTGCTGCGCACGAAGAAGATACACCCTGTTGAAATTAATATGAGACATGTGAACATTACAGCAAGCCTCCATCCATTTATATATGAGTAGCGGCAAGTGCGGCTCCAAAATCGTGCGCTTACTAAGCGTGATCCGGACCTTTTGATGGCAATGCCTTCAAGACTTATACTTAAGCTCCTCACTCATCGTAGGTATCAGGGACCACAGCAAACTATTTATGCACCTTTAATATAGCTGACCAATTTTTTTTGGGCCACCATGACTCTGTTTTCCTTGCGGGACAGCGAAACTGCATACGTGTGGCTGTGTTTTTGGCGCTGATCCAGATGCACCTAACACGGGCTCTCACGGACCCGATATGGCCATAAAAACAGGCCCAAAAATTATTTTGAGTTATTCTACAGGTATTGTCCAGAAAATTTTGCCATATTTGAATTGGGTACTGGGACAATTCCGACTGAATTAAAGCTCGAGAGTAGATTTCAAAAATGTATCCTGGACATTACATGTAAAATGATTTACCAACTTTTTTGGGACTCTGACTTGAGCCGTAGCATCAGTGGTTGATTTTATATGAGGTGCATCCATTGAGACTCCATAATTTGGCAGTGCTTCCAAATCTGGACACCACGGTGATGCCATCAATTTCCCGTCACATTGCCGCTACTCATTATATATTGGTGCGGGACGCTGCGGCGCCGAATTTCATTTGCCGAATTTCCGGGTGGGAATATATGGAGTCAGAGAGGCAATTGATAAGTGCATTTTTCAGCCTCTTGTCGCAGCGTATTTAGGCTACAGTGCGCCTCGGCACCTCACCCCACCGGTCCGGGGCCTTAAATAATGCAAATTCGGTTTCGAAAACATGATTTTAGGTATGAAACCGGCCAAAAGAGTGCGATTGGCACCCTAATCTCATTTTTTCCCACGGTGTGTCGGTTTTCCGACGTTGAAAAATAAAACTGCTCTAGAACAGGCCTGGCGGCCTTTACATGGTGCAAACATTTACCCAAGGGCATGTTCACCCGATCTCACACCTGTCTTTGTTTCAGAAAGGCCACGAAGGGCATGTTGCCATGGTGGTACCGAACTCGGCACGTCACTTTTTTTTCAAAACTTATCGGATGTCTTAGCTGAGCAGACCATGGGTAGATACAACCCAGTAGAGTGTATTCCTGTATCTGTGGCACGATACAACTCATGTCCCACACATAGTTAGCATTTTATTTTTCCCATCATTTTACACCAGATCGGGTAGTCGTGACCTGATGAGGCGCACTGGAAGCCCCCCACTAAGTAACGTAAGAAATTTTGTGGTCTCGAACTGGCGCAAAAATACCTGTGCGCAACGTCCTTTTTGTATCTATCTTTTTTTCCTCCCTCAATTTTGCTCTGATTCACTTCAAATAAATTCCATAGTATTACTAAGTCTTGTCACTCAGCTACAACCGAAGCTGTTCTGAACGAACATGCGTGAATCCCTACAAATACTCAAGGTTAGGAGCGGGTGAGTGACCATCTGCGACGCACGCACCGGGAGGGGAACAATCTAGAATGAATGCTCCTCGGGACTGTTACCACGCCAATCCGACAACCTCGCTACTCCTGAACAGCAGATGAGACTCGGATGAAAATGCTCTTGAAATAGAATTCATACCGCTCCCCGCTGTCTTCGTCCCAAAATGATACCCGATTGGTTGCGTCTTCGGACTTGGACGTCCCAACATCGTAGAATGATTCACTTTTGGAGATGTCGAGACCGAGCAACTGACGCTCCACTTCCACAGATTCACTGTCGCACTCGCCATTCGAGACTGGCGTATCAGAAAAGCCTTCGCCAGCGCTCTTACTCGGCGTGAAACCGGAATCCTGAAGGGCTTTCTTGAGACTCTGGTTCATGGATATGGTGCTTTGATCCCATTGGCTGGTCTGCTCTACGGGCTCTCGGATAATCCCAAGTAAGACGTTGGGGTCGTTGTCGTCGATTTTGGACGTGTGACATGAGGAAACGCTGCTGAGTCGCCTTTTGACACCCAGATGCGTCTCCGAATTGCTTCCAACGTCGCTAACCCGCAGTGCACTACTAGAAGATCCAAGACTGCCCGGGGACTGGTTGAATCTGACGTGCGCATACGAAGATAACTCGGTATTGAGTGATTCAGTACGAACTCTGAGCTTCGGTTTCAGGATCCCAGCAACAGGGGGTGGAGGTGGAAAGGACGGTAAGGTAAAGGAGAGCGCCTGGCCCGAGGCACGTTCCGACTGGATGTGCTGGTCGAACTGTTGTATGAGGTCCGTCTGGAGTGGTGGAGTGAGCCGCACATTTTTTCTGTGATGCGCGGAAAGTGTGCACTCGGTATTACTCGGTGGTGAGTGCGTGAAGGGTAAAGGTGGAAGAGGTGGGATAAACGAGTGGCTAAGCCGAGAGCGAAACTCGGGGCTGAATGGCCCAGATCCGGACACGGAAGAAGGGTTGGGGGAGGTCGCCGAGACTTCCGAAAGTTGAGGAGAGAGGGGAAGGGATGCATTTCGACCAGAGGATGAGTCGATGATCCTATGGGAGGAGCTGCTGCCTGGAGCGAAGGTAACGGATCGCCGACTTCGTGCACTTCTGACACTGGAATGCCGTCGGCCCTTAGGATCTGCCACGCTGAGACGCATGGTTGGAAGAGAAAACCGTCGGGCAGAGGAATTGACCTGGGCTTTGTCAGGAAAGGAAGGCAGTTTGAGGGAATGTGATTCCGGCAGTATATCTGGGGTGCAGGGCGAGGTGGAGACTGAGCGGTTACGAAAACGGCTGCGGATATCGAGCACCGAGGGATACTCACGCCCGTAAGGCCGAGACTCGGTATGAATTCGATATGTGAAGGAAGATTGCTTGTTTTCCGTCCATTCTCCCTTCTCCAGCGCGCTTTGGATCTCGACGGTGGGGTCACCAAAAAACCCGACGAAGAAACCTGTTTTCTTCTTATGCCGGGGAACGCTGTGTGTCAGAATAGAATTCTGCCGCGCCTGAATCATGCGACGCGACTTGCGAATATAGACGCGTTTTACAAAGACAAAGAGCAAGAGAAGTGCAAGAACGGCGAAGCAAGCTGCCACAGAAGGGGCGGCGGAGTGGGTTATCGTTACTGGGAGGGCGCCGCAAGAACTAGTAAGGAATACCAAAGCCAACAAGAGCTGGTGGGCCGGCGACATGGTTGGT
Organism: Mycena leptocephala; assembly: GCA_029378395.1. NCBI lineage: Eukaryota > Fungi > Basidiomycota > Agaricomycetes > Agaricales > Mycenaceae > Mycena > Mycena leptocephala. Next base: position 630,473 of record JARJLF010000016.1, on the reverse strand, counting down.
AGTGAGCAGCCGAATCCCCCAAACAGTCACGTGATTTCTTTCCCACGCGGGCCCGAGTCAGGTCCTTGGGGACATGTTTCTTCGAGAGAACTTCGTAAGGGAAATCCTGGAGGAGGCTGGACATGGAATATGAAGGAGGTTTTGGCGGGTGGCCACAATGCTCTTGTTGCGAGTGAAGCGAGCAAATCTACATACCCCAGGTCGGGTTTGAGGGTCGGAGTTTTTTTGGGAAAAACCGGACCTAACCGGACATCGGCAACACTAGTACCTCGGGCAGCTGTCCCTTTATATTTAAAGCTACCAATTTTTTTTTTTCCCGTGTCTATTGTGGCCCATTGAAGCAATGAAGTACCAGTAAACATCCTATCGAGCATTAAAGGTCCTACCAGCGAACTACAGCAACTATAGGCCAACTAGTCAGGAGAACTACGTAGTTTCGGTCCAACTACGGAGAACTAAGCAATAATGTAATCCAGGGTGCCGGACCCTTGGTGTTGGTTCTCTTTTCTAGTGGCTATGTTGCACACCCTGTCTGTCAATTTTCAGGGTTTGCGGAGGTCGCTCGTTCGATTCTCCCAAATGGAAACTTTCCCGTTCAATGGACGTGAACACTGTTGTTCTGTTTAACAGAACAAGAATGGTTTCCGCAAATTCCCTGATCATGATCAGCATGCAATTATCTACAGGGCCATATTTGTGAATATATATTTCTTCTGGCCTGTCTCACAGGGGGGCCTGGTTCTCGTTCGCAATGTTCTTCTGGTGCAAGGTCTGGTCCAAACACACTGAAAATTTGGGAGGGGAAAGTCTAAGGGCCACAGAGCCCGATTTACACATTTGTTACCCAGGGAATCGGTATTGCATCTTTTGGTCAACAACATTCAAATTACAATAACTCTGCGAGTTTTCAACCAAACCCAGCAAAACAAGAGTGCGGGACGTCGCCCTGGACATCCCCTTTGAATTATACAATCATATAAGTCAAAAGAGCGTCCCAGGATCCGCCAATTAGAGCGCGTCGCGTTCACGCATCATTGGCTGTCACAAAGGTCACATCAGCCGCACGCTTCGTCGAATGGGTTTGGTTGAAAGCTCGCAGAGTTATTGTAATTTGAATGTTGTTGACCAATCCTTCTTAGAGGCTGCATCCCCGGCGCCGAGCTGTAGCTCACCCTTGTCATCAGGGAGTAGATTGGCGGGAGCATCATGATCATCAAATCCCTCCCACCAACCTTCGGTTGGTTCCTCGCGGCTCCATAAGCAGCTGCATAGTTTTCTGAAGGTCCATCTGGTAACCTATGCCTACTCAAATCAAGCGCGGGGCTCATCGTGGCGGCTATGTCCGATCCCCACGTCTTCCAACTCGTGGACCAGCTCACACAATGGAAGGGGGGACCGCCGCACGCGCGTATGCGAAGCGCTCATGACGATGCACGGCCAGTTTACCCCGCACGACGGCAGACCCATCCTCCCGTCCTACCCGTCGCATTCCTCGCGTACACGCCTCTGTCCCCTGTCCTACATACCTCCCCTATCCAAAAACCTATCCCACCCATCGCAGCTGTCCTCGGCACGCATCGGGATATTTTAGGTATGTATAATTGTTAGAGCTGTATATGGAAAAATTATATTTGCGCGCCATGGTTACTCATTCGAGACCTGGGGTCAGGTTTCGGTGAGGCATAATTGCGCGGCTGGCACAGATAGGATGGGAGCACGGTAAAATGTGTGTAGGACATAGGGGTCCCGGCAGTTCGCGAGCCGTTCATGCCGTTGATGGCCTTCGGCTGTTTGTTTGGCAACATTGCCGCGATCAATGCCTCCCCTCCTTTCCTGGAGCATTGAATTTTGACACTTCTGGCACCGGTACCACCCCTCGGCTGGTTTTTTTCTTTCTGGATTCCTGTCCCTAGGCATGCTCTGAACCCATTCAGCTCCACAGAAGCCATCCAAAATGCATTGGAATATTAGTGCCGGGGTCTCCTATAGCTTTGAGACTTTGAATACAACGACTGAATCAAAATTCACATTTTCGAAGTGACTTCAAATGTGTTTTCATGCATTGCGGTCGACGTAAGTTACGATGCAGATAGGTACAGAGATAGACTACGAGAACTACAGTCGGTGCGAGGCGAATTGCGGGACGGAAGTTGCGCGCACCTGAAAAGGAGAGATTGAATGTAGGATAGGGTAAGACAACGATCTGCTCCGTGTGAATACGGGGCAGATAAGACTCGGATCTCTATATCAGGCAAATGGCTAATATAGAGATACGAGGTGTGGGGGAAGAGCCCGAAGGGCTGCGACTGGGCCGCTCGGGGCGCACGGGCTCGGGACGCGATGGGAAGCAGCCAGACGTGGCGGGCCGGCTACGCTGCGTCCGAGGCTCCGAGTCGCAGTCGGGCTCCGAGCGCGTGGACCAGCTCTGTGACGGAGAGAGCTGGGGTGGTGCGACGAAGCGCAAACCACTCACACCAATCCAGAGTGATAACTCACAAATGGTGGTTTGTGCGTAGTGCATTGGGCGAAGTGCATTGCGCTTCGCGCAAAGCGCCACCCCACTCTAGAGGAAGAGCGATGGGCTCGTGGAAGGAGCAACTGAGCGGCATCGAGCGAGGGAGCGGGAGGAGCGAGAAAGAAAAGAAAAGGTCAATGCATCGGGGATTTGTTCGACGAAGACGTGAATGGGTGGATGTCACCATTAAACCTTAGCACACTGGACTCGCCATCGGTGGACGTAGTAGTCTCCAAGTGACTGTGTGAAGGTATTAAAATGTGGGCTCAACGGAGGTGGCCGAAAGGTTATCCACGGATACCAGAGTGGAGTGTATTGACGAGGGACGAGTGAGCGAAGCGAGCCTTGGGGTTATCCCTGATCACAGTAAGATGGGCCATGTAATGTAGGGACGTTGTAGTGGACATCGAGAGTTGTTTGGACCATGGACAATATTAATGCGAAGCTTCGGCGTATGTGTGCAACTGCGGGGTGATTGCCATCGTCGCAAATATGAAAGCCGGACTCGAGCGGCTGTCGTGTATCAAAATAATTTGATGGTTGAACATCGTGTGGTATGTGTGCGACCTCCGGCGTCAATGATATCGAGGGGCAAACGGGAAAGATTGTCGAATCCGGGGATGGGAGACGAGTACGAAAAGGCCCCAAAGCTTTGCAGAATAACACGAGATTATGTGTGCCATAGAACGAGGATGGCACTACCAATGTGCAGCGAGGGCAAGGTGGTTCATGACGAGAGCCGTGGGGGATTGTGGCCGGTGTAACATATGATTGTAGAGGCCTGCTGCATGTGGTTGTTTTCGCCGTTCGGTGTACGTTCACCGTGAAATGTGCGTGATTTGTTGACGGGCTATCTGGATGCGGAGGCAGTTGCAAGCCGGAACATGGGTTTGTTCATGGGCTCTGACGTCTGAGTTGGTTTGGATGCCGAGCCGGGTGCGCATGTGCGTTGGACATGAGCGGGTGCATTTGGCCAAAGCCTGAGCCGGGGACGTCTGCGGGCTTGTGGTCATCGGCATCAGATATTCAATGAAACTGGTCGAGGCATAGGGAACGGCAATAGACTTCGCTCGCATGCATCCCTATGCATCCGTTGAGTGTCAGTTTCCCTGCGGTATTTATATGATGGAATATATGGCGCGCTATCAGCGTGTACGGTAAGCGAGCAGTGCGACGGTCCATAAGATTATGAAGCCACACGAAATTGAATCGTCGGGGTTTAGCTCCATCTGCAGCTGCGGCCCCTATCGACGGCGCCAGCGATGCTACCTAGCTGAATAAAGCCATCAAACGGCGGTGTGTGAACCCGTTTCTTTGCTCGAGTAGACCCCGTCTGCGGGTGGGCAGTGTGCGCATGACTGGTGTTTAATACCGGGTATCTGGCAGCTCTCTCCCGCACTTGCGTTTGCGTGAGGGACAATGTCCACCGCTTGAGCTGCGTGAAGGGACAACGGCGGGTGATGCATCGCGTACTTGTTGCCCTCGGGCTTGGATAGTCGGAGCCGAAGTTCGAGAAAAGGGTGAGGTAAGTTTTCTTCAGTGGTTAAACGAACGTGAAAAGGCGCAACAAGCCAGTTTCAATGACAGCCTGCGTGCGGAAAGGATTCGTACGAAAACAGCCGGCGAATTTTGGACATGCGCCGAAGCTCTGGGGGCGAGATGCGCTCATCGTAGTGTTCCCCGTGAAACCGATGTGCGTAAGAACGGGCATGAATTCCTGGACCTCTGTTGGGAGCCGCGACGTCTTCATCAGGCCTGGCTCGATCTGTCGGGACGCCTCGGTCCGAACGTAGGATGGCAGGCAGCGAGTTCAAAAGTTGGCCGGGTGCGGAATGGTCAATTCGTCTTCGTATTAAGGCGTGGTCCAGATGACTTCGACGTTTCGTACTTCGCATTGGGTATTGGGCCAGCATTGTTTGTGCTTAATGCATAAGTTAGGTCTGGGCTTTGATGAATGAAGCAACACTTGTCGTCTGTTCAAAAGGTCGGGTACGTCAGTGCTTCGCTATCTGCAAGCGCAACATCGGGTGCTTGGGTGATCCGGTGGATCAGTCTGAGGTCGGCGGCATCAATGGGGACGGGAGGACGGTGTGGGCTGCGTGCGTAGCCATCTGTGTGAGGCGCTACGGAAGCCGTCTGCGTTGTCTACCTGCATAGGGCCATCTGTGTTGGCTGCCTCGCATAGGGTCGTGCGGGAACCCTGGGCGTCATGTGGGTGGCGAGCGGCGAGGACAGATGTGAAGAATAAATCAAAAAGGGAAGGGGTACGCAATTTTGCAAACTTCAGCGGCCATAATTGTATTTCGGCAGCGGCTCAACTTTAAACGAGGGAACATGACTTGGTCAGACGGCGCGACGTAGGACAGTAATAAGGTCGGGACGGATGCGTGGATTGGTTGGAAACGTCGGGGCGTGGAACAGAAATAAAGTCGGCTCCGAAGCGCGACTTGATAAGAAGCGTCGCGAGAGGGGACAGAAACAAAACGCGGAAAGACGCAATGCAGGATGGCAATAAAATCGGTGCGGATGTACGGCTTGGTAAGAAAAGCACGGGGGAATGGTTAGAAAAAGGGCCAGCACAAATCCGTGGCTCGAGGCGAAATCGGTGAGAATGCGTACATTCTTCGCTATCCACTGCGCAGCTTGTGAAAATGTAAACGACGCGACGTGAGTCAGATAGTAACTGGCCAAATGCCTTAGCCAGGAGCAGTACGAGGACGGTTAGTACTTCGATGAGAAAGCATCAGCGAGGGTAAAGCGAAGCTGCATGGGTAAAACGGGCGCGCGACTTCAAAACAACAACGCGGGGTAAGTCATAAAGGCGTGACATGGTCCGACGGTGGTCATTCAATTGAGCCTGTGCGGTACAGGGCTCAGTCAGACAGAACGGCATGAATCCGAATTAAAATGGAACGAATGCGCGGCTTGATCACAAACAAAGGGACGAGGGCGATATACAGCGGGGTTATGAACGGCGTGGATCAGAAATGTCGTGGGCCGGCGTTGCTTGTATGAGAAACGGAAGGGGCGCGACGTGAGTCGAACTTGGGCAGAAACAAATCCGCGTGTCAGAAAAGGAGGTTGGCAAAAGGCGCCCCCGTGCAGCCGATGGGGGCCTGACATGGTCATACGTGAAGCCGCATGGTGCAGCACTCGGTCAGATAAAAGGTTACGTGGTTCGAAATCAAAGCCAGACGAATGCGTGACTTGACCGTTCGGCGTAGGGTAGCCCTATGGCAAACGAAAAAGGCTCCATGGCAATTGGTTGAAAACTGACGGATATTTCAACAATTATCTGAAAACGGCCAAAATGAGAAAGTTTTCGACCGCGCCTTCGGTTCCGACAACGGCTGTAAGGGTTAATTTGCTGGTGGGATTTCTTTTTGAGTATCAACTAAAACAGGTAGAATGGCGGTGAACAGATGAATATTAGCCATCGTAGTCGTCGCCCGAACCCTCCAAGGCCCCTACGTCAGGTTCCTCATCGCTGTGCTCAGCAGCGAGGAGCTCCATGTACAGGCTTTCCTCGGTAAATGCTTCCCGCCGCCGAACAAGAGAGACAGGGCTGGCAATCTCACCTCCAAACAGCTTCTTGAGCATGATAGGAACCAAGCGGGATGATTTTGCACGGGCCCCTCCCGCCGGCCGTGACCCTGCAATGTTTGAGGTTGCGATTGCAGCGGGGAGATCGTCGGAATCATCTCCATCGCCCGATTCACTGTCTGACAGCTCAAAAATTTCACCTCGGTATTCTGAAATGGAAGACTACTCATTACATAAGCATTCGTAATTTTTGTCCACCTCTGGGCTCCCTTCACATTGCTCGGGTTCTGTCACACTGCCTCTGATCATCTGCTCACAAAATTCGGAGATCGGCTTCTTGATAGCTTCTTGCTGCGCCTTCTATCTGGAACTGAGACGTCAATGTGTCGGCGTTATGAGCGTAGTCATGCCAGCCTGTACCATGGGTTGAGGCGCCGTCTGCGAAATTGCCATCCCGAACACGCTGATCATCAGGCGGACGTGACTCTTGGTCGATCTTCACACCTTATTTCCCGCGTCAATCAATAGCTCATCAACTTGATTTTGAGTCCGCGTAGTACAGGTACACTGTGTGACTGTGGCTACAGTTATCCGAACCAATCCCGTAGCACGGGAAAACTGCTGGTTGAAGTTCAAGCAATATCCATCACAATTCTACACAAATGTCGCAACCGGTGGACCTGGAAACTGGTACTTGTCGCCCTGGAAATTGGTATACACCTGCAAGCAGAGAATAAGTAAACACAAGTGGGTTGCAGAAATCCAGCCGACGCACGTCTACAAACAGTCCAGGATCCGTTGGCATGTACGCGCCAGGGAAGTTGGCGTGTTCGTTCCCGGTGAGCTCACGCGTCCCGTCGCCAGTCACGGCGAGCTGGACGCAGCTCGGAAAGAGCTCAGCGCCACCCAACAGTTGGGCCATGTGGAGCGCTATGACTTCGTGGCGCAAAAGATAGTTCCCTGCCTTGAGACTTTGTGGAATCGTTACGTTGACAGGGAAGCCGCTATCTATTGACGTTGAATGAGCCCTGTCTCAGTATATGCTGACAAAGGCTTACAGAGTTGTTCCTGTATCCAATTCCCATTGGATTGCGTGCCTTGCTCCGAGACCTTGAACCATTGCGTCTCTTGCGTGGGACTGAACGTCGTGCACGACGTACCGCATGCCGCAAGGTATGTCAATATGGGCCCGACATCATGGATCCAGGCGCCTTCCCGGTCGTCAGGGTAGCCTCTCCAGGTCAGGGATATAGCGTCGCCGGAAGCGACGGTGGCAACTAGAGCGGCGGGCTTCGCCCCGCGACCGCAAATGAGTTCGTTTAGCGTGAGATTTGTCACAGGCATGTTGTCCTGAATTTGTCGAATAACGCTAGGTTTACCCTTCGGTTGGGTCTCCATCGGGGGGTTACCGGTGTAAGTCTTATCAGCTATGGTGACAGTGGTTACCCATCCGTGACCGGCAGCAGAGATGAGAATGGAGGCGAAGAAAAGAATGGCGGTCGTGGATTTCATAATTTGAGGCACGCTGATGCGAAAGTATTTTGGAAACGGCCAGCCGTTTCACCCCGAGAGCGACGCCTTCATAGTTCAAATACACAAACGCCGTCCGCACGATCCGTGATGTTACATAATTGTAAGCCGCTTCATCCATCAGGAAAGACCTACTTTCCTAATAAGGTCTGATTACCTAGAATTTCACGGTAATCCAGCCAGATAAGTTGCGCTAGTCGTGTTGGCTTTCTAGTGACACTGAAAATAAATTAGTGGTAATTTACAGGAGATGCGCAGGACGAAGATTAGGTTATTTTCGACCTCGCCGATCAGCCGCACAACTTCCGTTCAAACGGAAGGGTCTCTCATTCGTCTTTTTCTCGCAACCCCCATCATCTCTGCCCATATTGTACCGCTCCGTCCGTTTCCTTCAGTTTCTTAAGTCTGGCTCGCGCTTTTCCGACCTTCGTTGTGTCTTGTGTGTCTGCAGGCCACAGTGTGTTTGGGATGTTAAATAAACAAAGGATGAAGTATAGTATTTGTTTATACTTATTTATAACAAAAAAACGAATGCTTCGGCCTCTTGGTATTGTATGCCATCTCTGGGGAAGTTGTTTTTTGGAGAGTGTTCTGAGACAGCGTGACACAAACGCGACCACATGATGTGACTGTCACAAACTGAACTTGTTTACTCCCGCTGCATGTTGTCAATGTTGCTTGAAATCCTTCAGTTTCTTAAGTATATGTTCAAGCAGTAGCGGCTGGATTTCACAGCAGATTTTCTGGCCAAAGAGAGGATTATACAATCGAGGGGGACGTCACCGAGTACCCGCTTCGTGAGTTAATGTTGATCGAGGAGCTTGAGGACTTGCTTAAAAACATGCCGCTGGAGACTACTAATACAATTTAATTCATGTTGATAAGAGGTTCATTTAATTCAATCTCTCTGAACCCGTTCTTGCGCTGTTTCCGCTCACAAACTAACCCACTGGAGATACAGGCTCTTGGTCGTTATTTCGTACCGGGCAAGCCAAGGTCGGGTTTAATTTGTCATGTCCACTCTCAATTCAAGTTCTCTTGGTGTTGACGTGCCGCAACGACTTCTCGGACCCGACATGAACGATGCAGGTGATCATGTCGCGCCTCAAGTAGATTCCTTTCTCCCTGCCGTCTCCATCCGCCCTGTCCGTTCACCTGTCCCCAGTCCAAGTGACGCGATGAGGTAAGTGCTTTAGATCCTACGCAGCTTTTTCACCGAGTTCTCAGCGACATTCATAGGTCTCTTTGCGAATTCTGGTGTTCCTTGAGAGTCACCTCGATTTTGATGCTCTACAGTTTTTTTTCTTACCTTCACATTGTATAGCCGTCTGTGAGTGTCGCATTTTCCCCTCCCGGTACGATTCTTCCCGCATCCCACCCCCGTATGCATGTTCCTGACATCACGAACTTCCACTCATTTAATTTAGTTTTCCTATCGCCGCGAGCTCAACCTAACGTGCTCGATGTCCCCGGCGTCGCTTCTTCATCTACCCGCCCCTCGGCAGTGTGTGGGTCCGCACTTAAATTTTCCATCAATTCTCGCGTTACCGCGAGCAGCTTTGCGTGCTTCTGGTAAGATTTCGCTCATCCTACCCCCCCTCTAACCCTGCGTCGTGAAATATGAATTCAATTTGTTGTCCTCCGGCGGGGCAGCCCGTCGTGTTCGCGGCACCACTGAAGTCTAACTCAAACTTTCTACGCGTGTTCAGCGCGCCGCGCAGTCGCAAGATGTTGATTTGATTTTTCGAGGTCCCACGAGCGAGGCGCTATTCGGCGGTGAGTTCCTTATCCTTTTTTTTGGGGGGGGGAACCCCGCTGACCCAGGCAGGCCTAACGCGTGAGCATCGCCTTGGATGTATCATTGAACTCCTCACCGTCCAGAAAGCCCTGCACGCAAGTCAACCGACGCGTACCTAACACGTCACGCTGTTAAGGACGCGTTTCTGGTAAGCTCTTTCATGGTGTTACCCATTGAGTTCAATACTGACAGATTTTTATGGATTTTGATCATGTACGTGTCCACGCCACTGCTGATGTTGTCTCAAATCCCAATTTTCACGCCGCCGTGCCCCACGGTCTGAGAGCGTCCCCGACGCGTCTGAGGACGGCCATCATTTTGATTGAAAATTTGGACTTCTTGCGAAGTACCGAATGCACCTTACGTGTGTCGTGGCATACGGTGTACTCTACTATGGATGCTAACCTCGTCGACGCATTGCAGGCCACGAACACGGTACATTTTTGATTTGATTCTTGGAAGCCCCACGAGCAAGGTAAGTTACCACCGCAAGTATCAAGGTAATTCTACATGTGCTCACGCCCAATACTAACATACCAGCGGGTTGGTGGCGTTGTAGTATTTCATCCGTATTCAGCTGCTGCTGATATGATGTATGTTTTGTCACATTGCCACTGTTCGAGTTGCTGACCCTTTCCAGCCAGTGTTCATTCAAGTGTTTCTTGGCCTCTATTCATTTATGAAAGGTGCTCAGTTCTCTTCCATTGATTATCCATCCACTCACCAATCCGTCTAGCATGCGGAATGCATAATAACCTGCAATTGCGGCCGATAAAAACGAGCGGTGCCCGATTAGATTGTACCTTGATTTATCGCGTAGATGTCTGTATCTAGATATCTTGCATGAATGATTCAATTTTTTGAATATGTGTTCACTGACTTGGTGAAATGAGGGAGCAGCGAGAGCGAAGAAGGGCAACGGTGTTGTGGCAGCCCCGGGCGAGTGGCGATTGGGGTGATGATGGTTCAAATGGGTTAGTTTGGCCTTGCAGGGTTGACATTTTCTCGCTGGAGGCAAGGGAAGGTTCAGGCAGGAGGGCAAGAACGTACTCGTTTTGGTCCTTCTTGTATCGACGGTCTGCACATTTGAGGCTACTTGGCTCCTGACGATGGGCTCCCAAAACTTTGGATGGGGAGTTTGGCTGTCTCAAGTAGAGGAGAAGGTGTATTGAACGGAACGAGACACTGGCGACGGGCTCGAGGTTTGGGATGGGCGAGAAGAGAGAAGGCAAGAGCAGAGAACGGAAACACGATCAACATGCACGTGATATACACAGCAACAAACAATGTGCACGGACCAACATTCTTTTGGATTTCCGGCCATTTGATACTCATTCGCTCGTCATGGTTCGTTCCAACCTTCTGGTCCTTTCAATTCAGCAATTGAATCAGATTCAGGCTGATCATTTTTTATTTTGCCTTCACCTGCCTTAACAATTATTCTTTGATAACATAAATTATAATTTTATCCATAGTTCCAGGCAGACCAGAGCATGGGACATATATCAATACACAGCTGGTCGACAGCTGGAAGTTCGGCCTGAAGCATGCAGCTGGCCACCACATGGAGGAAAGCTGGGATCAGTTTTCGGAATAGATGGCCACCACCCGATTCCTCCACCTGGAGGCAGTCTGGGTAGCAATGGGAGATCCCCGGAGCAGAATTGTACAGCTTTCGAAGGAAGATTTGCACATTGTTGCACCAAACGTGCGGTCGCTGGTTTAGCCGTCGTTGATGTGATCAATAACGGCGACGGCATTGATCCGGAAGGTAGGAATACAACCATGACGACAAGAGGGGCGAGAGGAGCTTCATTATCAAGGAATAATAGAAATAATTACAGTGTGGAGATATACTGTAGCCGAGCACAAGGAGGCACAAGCCACAAGCCAAGCCACACAAGCCAGTCCCAGCCAATTCAAACTCCGCTAAGCGGCGCAAGCCATTTTGGCAAGCCAGTTGGCTAAATCTGTGGTAGAAACGAACTTGCACGACGGTCAGTAAGCAAAGTATTGAAAAGCGAAATAGTACGACTTGCCGAGGAAATTTACCACGGCCAAGCTTGAGAATTCACCGTAGCAAATCATTCCTTCGGGCTGAGAACGAGTATTCTGAGTTTCCTGAAGTATACCGGTGCCGGAGACGAAATCAGAACAAAGAGTCTTGCGGTTCGAAGTAGAAAGCTCACCACGATGAAGGGAAAGAAATGTCTTGAGGGTAACGAGAAGGCCACAGAGGCAACGAGTTCTAGATAGCTGAAATTCCATAGAGTCAAACCCGCCAGCTCGGGTTGATTGAATGCGGTCGTTCGCAGGCGTTACACAAAGAGAGGAAGTGACTGGACATGAGGGCCACAGCAGGAAAGAAACACAGAGCTGAAAGAGGGACAAAAGAGGGGAAGGGATGAACGTGGAGAAGCATGCCCCATGCGCACTTCTTGAACATCAAGAGCAGGAATATTTAAGAACATGTTGGCGCACCGCTGATCGATATCTGCCGAAGACAGACAGGCTTTATAAGCACTTGAACGAAGCTGTTTGGTCCCCTGGATTGGTATTTTTTCCATACGATATTTCAAAGAACACTTCATTTGCTCTGTAAATTGCGAGAAAAAACCCTAAACGAGCTGTTCCGGCTGCCAAAATACGGATTTGATTCATCATCGAATTCAATGGGTGATTTTCGTTTGAGATAATTTGCATTGCGGGGGGGTAGAAATTATCGCAGTCCCTAATATTTTGTGAGGGTGTTCCGGAGTGTCAGGCACTATTCATGAGCCTTTGAAACCCCAGTATACCCGTTATAGTTACAAGATCAGTCTTTGCCGGTGGCGGCTCAAATAAACTACTTGTGGCCGAAATAAGTGTTGGCAGGTTCATAGTGCCAGTAGGATTTTTTGAGATAATGGGAGCACCTTTTGATCTGAAACAAAATGTGACTGGGGTGTCCTATACATTCCTTGAGCTCTTCTTGCCAATCCATTGCCATTGTATTCGCCCCAAGCCAAAGCCCCATCCAGTTTGATGGCATCAGACAAAGTGGCTTGTGATGGCCTAATCCATATTCAACTTTGCTCAATTCGGCGTTAATTCTCATTGAAGTCATTCCCAGATGGCAGAGCACGGTGAATGAAGTCCAAATGCAACGTACCTGACTCATTTATGTCTCAATTCGATACTGTTCGACCGCACGCCTATTTTGATGGCATCAGACAAAATGGCTTGCGCAAGCCATCTTGCTTGCAGCTACTAAGGCGAAGAAATTGATTGAATTGAACTGTATAAGCGTGTATTGAGTGTCTCTGGCATTCAATATGGTTCCACTAACATTTCCGACAAGAATTAACGTCACGTCGAACACAAGCCAAATGGGCGACAAACTGGCTTGTGATGGCATGTGACATGCTCAACTCTCTCCAAGACGGCGCCATTTTGAAACAGAGTCCTCAACAGTGATTATGTTGAGTGAATGGGACAGTTTCAGTGCCATTGGGACATTCTCATTGAACAAATGCATCTGCTTTTCGACACAAGCCAGCTCCCGCCCGAATTGATGGCATCAGCCAAAATGGCTTGCGCAAGCCATTTTTTTCCGGGATGATAACCAACCTCCATTTGCCTTGCTTTGTGCCTAGCTAACCGTTCTACACTTGAACGAACCCATATAAGCCATTTATGTGGACAGGTTGGAGGTATTCAATATTTTCTCTCAATTGCTCAGATCTACGGTGCCCAACTATTGAAGACACAAGGAGTTCGACACGGCGAATATTTGTGGAACTTGAACAGATATTGCATTTGACACTCGGCGGCTCTGAATCCCAGTGCCTGCAGTCCATAATTGCCTAGAGTCTAGGCCCCCTACGTTTGATCAATCCCTAGAGCGTAGGGTCCCCGAAATCCGCCGGATTCTCGGCCGAAGCCTAGACTCTAGGGCAGAAATAATATTCTTCTGAGCCAACAATAACATTATTTGCCCTAGTGTTTAAGATATAGCCCACCATATATTTAGAGGGTAAAGTAATACACATTTCAGAAAGATTATTGCCCAGGATGCCTAGTGGCGGCTAGATAGAATATTATTTGCCCTAGATGCTAGGGGTTGGCTGATCATCTGTGTACAAAATAATATTATACACAGCAAGGGATAAAATTGTGGCTGCGGACTCCCCACAAGCGAGAATATCACAGCCAGGGATCAAATTGTAGCTGTGGAATCCCCACGAGTGCTTTTGATTTGGGCCGAGGTTCCAGCACTGCCACACCCGATATGGAGAGTTCTGTGACCTCTGGTTTGACAACCAAAGCAGCCAGGACAATTTCAAGCAGATGGGGCTGCTCAGAATAGCGCTGGGTATCATCTGGCAATTTGCGGCATGCAATTAGCTCTCCATAACAAGTCACGCTTTTTGAAATGCATTGGAAAACAAACAAGCTATGATAGGCGCTCTCATGCTTCGGCAAGTGCTCAAATCCCTTTGGTCCAAGGTACATAGGAAGGAACCTTTACAAAAATGTGACTCAAAGTCAGCTCGCTCGCGTCCATCCGACACATGGTCCCAAGCCGGCTTGCAGTGAGGATAATGGAACATGAATTGAATTGAATTGAATGTGGCCACACCACAAGTATGCAGTTGCTGGGTCTCTCACAGTCCCCGCCACGGAGCTCGCATCTCTGCGCGCACCCTGCACCTCCATTGGACAACCAGCCCAATTCTGAGCACTGTGACCCAAGAGCTTTGAAATTCGTGCAGTTTTGGGTGAGTTAGGAGCACAAGATGTTAGCCTTGTCAAACCCGTAACCTCAATGGGTGGGGGCGAGGTCGGGGTGCTCATAAAGCCGGGCATCAATTTAATGGAATTGAATTGAGACCTTGCTAGAAGTATTGCCAAGGGCGTGACCGCCCGAAATTCGCACATTCTTGTGATCTCAATGGGTCGGGCGGGCCGCCACTTGATGGGTTGGCTGATAGTGCAGAATATTTTTTGTAAGATTCATTTGCGCCGATTTTTTATAGGAAACTTTGAACCTTACTTATTTCAATTTATTCTGCAGTCAAAACCAGTATCGAACCAATGCAAGCAGTATAGGCATCAAAAGCATTCTCACTGGCAGGATACTGACGGAGTTATCCAGCGTGTCAAAGCCTTAATGCACAAGATTGACAGTTGTAAGCTGTGAGTTTCCCGCTTGAACCAGTCGAATTCATGCAGCTTTGATAGTAAAGTAAATAAAGGGAGTCCGAACAAAGTACGGTAAATTAAACTGCTCGCACACAGGACAATCGGGTTGCATACAGGACCATAGGAGGTAAGGTATAGTAGTAAGGTATAGTGGCCATTGGCCAGATACGTGGACAGTGGTAGATGGGAATGATGTGGTCTCCGAGCGGCGCGATGGGTAAATGGGATGACAAGAGCGGTGGGAGGATCCGGATGATGGAGGGAGAAGTCGGAAGACAGGAAAGGGAATGAAAGGTCACAGTCGCTACACCCGCCCTCCGAACGTTCGCGAGAGCGCCCAAGCGTTCGATGACTGCACCCTTTATTCTGCTTTCGTGGGTGCACTGCTGTCTTGAATAACTTTCCCCAGAATCCTTTTATCTTTCCCCCGTATGTCCACATACGCATCAGGTTTGTTGATCCCGTAGCGTGCAAGGACGATCAGCGCTCCGACATTTTTTTGGAAAATTCTGTAGAGCTGAAACCGGCCCTGAGGTGTCGCCAATTTCTCCCCAGTGATCTCCACTGTGTGGACTATTATTGAACGTTAAGCCCGTTGCGACTTCCCAATATCACATCCTCACCGCCATGAAACCGGCCCGTATGGTGCACATACGCCAGGTTTGACATATTCGGTGCTTCTGTGATTACGCTCCACGACAAAGACGCCCTTGAACTGGGCCGGACTTGTACGTAATTACAGCTATTTGCAAAGCTAATGGCACCAACGATCATTTTATAAATGAGAGCAAATTAGATACTTCCACTTTTGAAACACTCACTATGGGCTCAATTCTTCACCGTTTTCCTTGTGTGTAGGTGCGTTCGAACCCAATTTGACGGCTCTTTCTGCCCAATATACCCTGGGCTCCTAATTCCACATTCCATTTTTCGAACTTATTCAGATCCATACATGGTCACGGCTAGAAGAAGGTACTTTCAATTGCTGTTCGAACGCGCCTACTCACGAGGAAAACGATCAAGAATTGAGTTAGCACTGACCTCCGCAAGACGGGAACTAATTAATTTGCTCTTATTTATAAAATGATCGGGAGTGCCATTAGCTTTGCAAACAGCTGTAATAAAGGCCACCCCCAGTCAACAAAAACAAACCTGGCCCGCACTCAGACCATTTGCCATCAAAGTGGAACTATTTAGGGGGTGTCTTAAGCAATCATCGACTGTAAATTAGCAGCGTACGTTCTCTTCGCCCACAATGTCCGCTGGGCCTTCGCCCCCCCGCTCCAAATCTTGGTTCTGTCGTTATCCGCCAAATTGATCATGACGTCGTCATGCAGCCAATGACCTTCCTACAAATATATAGCCAGAGATACCAAGATGTCTAATAACAACTCACTTGATGAAACCGAAGATCAGCGGTACTTGCCTCGAATGTCTGTCCCAAGAAAGAAAGAAAAAAAGGGGGGGGGTGAGAGGCCGCCAATCAAGCTGATATTTCAAGTCCGAACTTTGTCCAATTCGGTTTTGTTCTCCTCCAATTGTTTTACGTAATCAGCATTTTCTGATCTCAGCTGGTGGAGCTCCTGCACATCCATTGTGATTTGAGCGGGGTCAGGTACGATATTCCCAACTCACGTCGTGAATGTTAGGGTTGGTCTGAACTTTTTCCAACTCCAATTTAAGCCGCTGGCACTCATTTGTCTCAAGCAAGTAAGTTTTTGTCGCTTATAAAGTGATACGAGGCGCTCACTGCATCTTCGTATTGTGATTTTACCGTTTCCAACTCTGCGTCTTTCTGCTTCGTGTAAGTGTCACTTTCCGATGCTCGTCGTTGGAGTTCCTGCTGCGCTTCGTTCAATACATGCGATTAGGGGAGCTCAATTTCAGAGAAACACAGTCACCTGATAGTGACTCCGAATATTGGCGGATTCCGCTTCCAAATCTTGGATTATCTGCGCCGAATGCTTGATAAGCTAATCGGACCCTCCGATCAACGATTTCACCTCTTCAAATGTCTTCTTCTGAGTCGTTAGTTCCGTCTCCCTTTCTGCACGTTCTGCCCGCAGCCTTTCTAGCTCTTTCTTCCAGTTTTTCTGCCCAGAGCTGTAGCACCGGGCAGTTGAAACACGACAGTGAACACTCACATGCATAGTCTGAAGCTGCGCTTCATATTCTTCAATCCTGCTAAGCGCCTGGTGCAATTCACTTTCCAGATTGTCGATGAGGTCTTGATCACGCTGCCACTCCGGATTCACGATCAAATCCTCTGCTATTCTCACCCCGTCTTGCGTATCGGGAGATCCGGGCCTGTCAGGAATCGTGGCTGTACCGCGCCGAGGTCCTTCGGGTCGCCTGAATCGAATATCCTCCATCGCAGTACCAGATGTATGATACAAAATCTCCTCTCCTGAGATGCCCCTGTTATCTGTGTCAGTCTTGAGCGTCCAAGTCATTACCATGTACTAACTGCATCGAAAGTAATGCCGCCAGTACTTTGACTCCCTCCTCTTCGGAGACTTCGCCAAGGAAAGTAATAAGACCGCTTGCGATTTCTGCTGGAGATGCATTCGCCATTTGAACCCCTGACATAGCGCTGAGCTGACCGGCAGCACTGTAACTGTACTGTTCAGCTAACCTTGAATACTATATAGAAATGTGCGGAGGGCATTGGCCGGACTTCCGCGATAAGGTAGGCTAATGCGAGGACATCCTCAAATACACCCGGAAGTAGTGTTGTTCTGGTTCTGGGCGTGGGTTTCATGACATGGGGACAGCTCAAAGAGCGGTGGAACTCTAGGAATACTGATATTGGTGGGTGCTTATTTCTATTCCTTCGATTACTGGCGAAGTAATGCGTGGAACTCCGCATCAGTACGTAAACAAGCCGTTTGGAGATAGCAAGGATTTGACGCCAGGAAATTGTAGGCCTCGTTCGAGTCACCAAGTCAGGTTCCTGCATTCTTCCTGCATCTGGCAAATGGGATGGTGGTTTAGTGATTCAGTATCGAGCCGAAAAGCAGAAAAAACGGCAAAAAAAAACGGGGTAGAAACTGAAGGGTAAACAAAGGGCTCCTCCAGTGTCCGTAGAAACACAAGTTGGAGAGAAGGAGAGAACCACTGCTATTAATACAAAGGCAAGTGAACTCGTTGACCAATATAGAACTAGAACTGTAGCGCAAACTGTATCCTGTGGCAGAACACGCTCGCCTTTTAGTGACCAGTAGAGGCAAAAAGCCAAAATCAAGCATTCAACGTCGGTCCACCGTATCCCACATGCCTCGACCCGAGTCCGACATGTAGTGGTGGGGACCAACTAGTCATGGAGACGCACATTCACCCAGCGGGGACAGAGCTGACTATGACTCTTTCACGCAATGATTTGAGCTTCCTGGCCGTAGATAATCACCCAGCGAAATCCAGGATGTTTCTGAGAACACCCTGGACGAGAAAGTAAAATTCACTCAAGGGTGGATCCCACCAGATGGTCAGCTCCATTGTGAGGCACAGGGTTCAAAATGCCATTGGGCATGGGGTTCAAAATGACATTGTGGGGCATGGGGTTCAAAATGCCATTGTAGGGCACGGGGTTCAAAATACCATTGTGGGTCACAGGGTTTACAATACTATTGTGGGGCATAGGGTTCAAAATGCCGTTGTGGGGCATGGGGTTCACAATGCCATTGTGGGGCATGGGGTTCACAATGCCATTGTGGGGCACAGGGTTTACAATGCCATTGTGGGGCACAGGGTTTACAATACCATTTGGGGCGTGGGGTTTAAAATGCCATTGTGGGGCATGGGGTTCAAAATACCATTGTGGGTCACAGGGTTCAAAACGCCATTGTGAGGCATGGGGTTCAGAATTGTCCCTCCGGAGGATAGCCGAAATACACTTTTTTAAGGATCCCCAGGGGTAGAGGTATACCTCCAAAGGTCAGAGGTGAGGTACACGGAGGTAGAGGTAGAGGTCAGGACATTTTGAAACCTCCCAAACCTTTGGCATACCTTGGCAGGTCTGGAGGTACAAAAAGGTACGTCAATCTGTGGTTCTGGCTGACTCGTGGTAGCTTGAAATGCAATTTTTCTGGCCATGGAGCAACCTCAGATTGTATATTTGCGACTTATTTGTCTTAGCACCTAGTATCCTTTAAATTTGTACAGTTGTGAAACCATGTGACCTTCTGTAGAAGTCAGTGAGCCTTTTGGTTTAAACCAATTGGCTTCTTCTCAGTGTATTAGAGCCTCACAAGGTGTTTGTTTGCAAGGCACACAGCACAGTATATGTTTCTGACAAATATAGTCAACATTTATGCACAAATGGCAGAGGACCTTTCAAGGTAGACCTCTGAAGGTTCGGAGACAGGTATTGGAGGTATACCTCTAAGGTTTGTGAGGTAAGGTAGAGGTATACCTCCAAGAGGTCAGAGGTTTTGGAGGTACAGGTAGGGGTCAGCCTCTCGGTACCTCTACCTTTACCCCTGGGGAACCTTACACTTTTTGCCCATTCTCGTGGGGTATTCAAATCCGGAATGCAGGGCGTCTATTCAAACCATAAATATGTCAAGTGCTCCCTTATCCCTACTGAACCCGGCCGAAATACATTCTCGATGGTCTCGATTAATCTAGAAGCCCTCATTGTTATCAGAGTCTCTCAATCGCGGTCCTGGATACAGCTTGTTCTGTTGGAATGTCGGGTGGCTCCTCATTCGTGGGCCGAAGCAGATGCTTGTTCTTCGAGCGCACGGGGTGACTTATCTTGAAGGTTGGGACAACTTCATGCTTGAGTGAGGTCACAACGTGAGTTTGAATCTGACTGTCGGCTAATTGAAATTCAGCTGATTTTCTCTGCTCACACACTGCGTTCAAGCCTGAACTGGCCAGAGGCTGAAACCTCTGTCAAGCTAATGTAAGGTGATGTGGCTAGCCGGCGCATTGCCGACTAGCCGCGGCTAGCCGATCATAGCCGAAACATAGCCACACCTTTCACAAGCGGGCCGCAGCTACACGTGGCTTCGGTTAACCCGGCGCTGAACGCAGTGACAGTGTCGCTTGCGCACTAGAATTGAACATAAGGGCCTTTCGGCTCTCCCGCAATCTTTTCGTTCGAAATCGGAGTCAACATTACCACTCATTTGATATATCCGTGTTCTGAATTACGCTACATATACTTCTAAAATCCATGTCCAAATCCATTGACGCCTTCATAGGATGGTTGTATACCTCGGGTTCAGCTGCACCGGCTCTACAACAATGCCCATGGAACAAACCCCAGATTACGAGGACAGCAATGAAAGTGCAACGGAAAGACGACGTCGCCTGCAACGGGAAGCTCAGCGAAGACGCCGAAGCAACCAAGATACTAGCGATCAGGAGCTCAGACAGAAACAGAACTCAACTGCCCATGCTGTTGCCCGCTCACTCACCAGAGGCGAGTTGGATGCTCGATGGTGGGATCATGTTGCTGTCCTCAACAGCACACAAATTCGAGAGCCTCTGTCGCTCCGTTGCAATCGAAATTGTAAAAGATGTGGTATCAAGGTACGTTGACTTCGTAACTTATGCCTTGAGCTGTAGGTAAGCAAAATGAGTAAGCTCTCACTGGAGAAAGAATCCACGACAAATGTTTCGTGTGTGGCCCCAACGGCACTCACTATCAACCTCCACTCCCACCTTATCCTCAAGAGTGGGATTACTTCCTTGACGACCGCAAAACTGCGAGTATTTCACGCAAACTGAACAATATATTCTCTCTGACCGCTATTGGTGTTTACAATGGAGATTTCATGAAATTCCCTGACGGCGTCTCTGCTGTAACCCTATCCGGTGGGCGTACTTACCACCGAATGCTTCCTGCACACGAGGGGCAGCATGCTATTCGTTGGTTCATTCACGATCCGTGGGCAATGTTCACAAAAGCTGCAGAGATGAATATTCCCGATGCGTGGATCAACAGCACACTCGCAGGTCTAGAGCGCGTAAACCCTTTCATTGCAGAACTAGAGAACCTGAATATCTACGATGACGACAATGACACTGCTCTCCATATAGAACACTCAGACAGCAATACTCACGAAATTGCTGCTATCATTTCTCTTGCCCCAGCCTCTCCGCCCTCTCGCCGTAAATTGGTCATCCAACGGAAAAGCGATGCCGAGCCTGTATTTCTGGACCTCCTTTCCCCCTTAGTAGAGCTCCTCCTCCCTGAAGGCACATTGGGATGGTCTCCTGCCCGCCTCACAAGTATGGGAAGAAATTTAGTCAGGCTCGATGGTACAGGACTCGGTTCTATATGAACGCTGTGCAGATGTCGACCTTTTCTAGGCTAACTGGTATCCTTCACACATTTATCTCGGTAAATCACAGCTAAACACATGCAGGGGAATATTTGGTCGATGCTTGGAGTGCCATAGAGGAGGCGCAATTGACCTACATACGCCACAATCAGCACTCAAATCCAGACGAAGAGGAATATATCGGGACCGGCGACGAAGAACCACAAGAAGATGTTCGATTGCCTTCCACATTCGTACATTCCCCCGCATGGTCTGCTGCCAACATTTCCGATTGTCTTGCACTCCGTAAAGCTATGGGCCCGGTTACCCTCTTCATCACCTTCACTACCAATCCTCGCTGGCCGGAGATCAGCTCCGAACTGAAGCCAGGTCAAACAGCGAATGACAGACCAGATTTGATTGTACGAGTCTTCCAACAATATCTTGCTTCTCTCATGAAGGACATTCGAACGGTCATGGGGCCGATCCTCTATCATATTCGCGTTACAGAGTTCCAGAAGAGAGGTCTCCCTCATGAACATCTAGCTGTTGCACTGAAACATATTCCATGATTCCCACAGAAATCAATGCCTTTCTCAGTGCTGAACTGCCTCGAGATGAAGGGCCACTGCGTGACGCCGTGAAACGCCACATGACACACGCACGACCCAGCAAAGTCGTACCACCGATGTGGTTGGCCGAAGCAATGCCAGGATGGCTTCCGTGGAAGGAAGTCCAGCACTCATAATTTGGGAAACACATGAGGCTTCTTTGTGCGCAGATATCAGGGATCGCATGCTGGAGGTCACGGCGAATCCATCTCCCGACTTGGTCCGAAACGAGCTTCTCATTGCACTCCAGAAACTCTTACAGGGACTCGGGAAGTCGCTGTCGGAGATCGGACTTCCGGAACCCACAGAACAGCAGCAAGAAGTCGACGCTGAACGCCTTCGTTGGGGTGGAGATCCGAGTAATTTGTGTGCATTCAAAGATGGACTCACAGCTGATAGGTGGGCTATTCTTTTTTCTTGGTAATCTCTCTGGTTCTAATATCAACCGGAAAATGTGTAGCGATCAATTTACGACCGCATTATGCATGTCGCAACGCCCGAATCCCCTCCCCCAATTCACGTCGATTGCAGAGCAGGTAGAGGGAAAACATATGTTCTGTACCCAATCATCGGTGCACTGCGGAAATTGAACGAAATTGTTCTATTATCGGCATCCTCTGCTTTTGCGGCCAAAAACTATCCCGGCGGTCGAACAACCCACTACCTCTACGGCATTCCTGTTGATGAATACAATCCTCATCTCAAATCATCTGTTGGCCCCGAAGTGACCCGGTTGTGCAAGACTGCTCCAGGCCGCTAAATGTCGTGTCATTGACGAAATTGGCAGCCTTCACTTCAAAGCCTTCGACTGTGCGGATAGCCTGATGGGGTCCTGACGGACATTGGTCCCCTATGTCTTCTGGAAGAATCTGATCCCCAGACCTCGTACGTTCTGTATTTACGGAGGTCTAAAGCATGGGTGCGTGATTTGTGAAATGCGCTGCGTGTGTTGAATCCTTTGATTCCAGAATACCTCTCGCCTGGTCTCTGAAATTCAAGCTGACCTTGAGCGTATAACGCCTCTGCCAAAAATCATCATTGACGTCCCAGACGACGTCGATCCCAAAATTGACGGCTTGGACATTGACCGCGCAATTGACGATGAAATGGATCAAATGTTGATTGATTCGATCGAGTCCCCCACCAAGAAATCGACGCGAGCGAAGTCCTCATCGTTTCCAACGCCGGATAACTCTCAGGGTCGGTTCCATACTCCGGATGAAACTCCCCCACCCTCTCCCGACTTGAATGTCCACCAAAAAAGCTTCGCCGAGACCGATTCACAGACGCCATGCCCCGTGCGCTGTCATGGTTGTGGGATGGTAAATCCTGACGGCGATGGGGATTGTACAACAAGATATGCCTTCGCTACGCTCCGGCAGTTGAAGGGCTTGGGCATTAAGTGAATGGCATAGCTCTCTATCCACATATTGGTGCGAGAATAGAAGAGAAATTTATTCGAGGAAGCAACTGAGGCGACACACGCCCAGATCAATACACGTGACAACCATCCCTTGCTCCCCTTGTGCCCAAGTTCACCGAGAATCTATGGGATCATTTGGAGCGCATGGTACGCGCTACGGACCCATTGCCAAAGAATCGAGACGAGCTGTGGTTCGCATTGAAGGAGGAGTGGGACAGTATCGACCAGGAGTTTATCGACCATTCACTATACCGGTATTTTATGCCAATGAATGATCTTGAGGTGCTCCGAAAAAATCCCACTGCCCTGCCCTGCGCCCTATTTTCTCCAGTTGTGGAGCCTACTCCCAAGGCAAAAGGTTGAGAATCGATCCCCCACTTTTTTTCTTGTGAAAACGAACCAAAAACGGAAAAAAACGGCCGCGCCCTAAGTTCCGCAAACAGCTGTAAGATATACAATCTGATTCAGGGCATCTGCTTAAGATACGAGTAACATGTTTGGATGTGTAGACTGTGTTGGCAAGCACACAATGAAGTCTTGAACCACAGCAGCCATTACAATTTCAAACAGATGGGGCTGCTCAGAATAGTGCTGGGTATCATCTGGCAATTTGCGGCATGTAATTAGCTCTCCATACCAAGTCATGCTTTTCGAAATGCGTGGGAAAACAAACAGGCTAGATCACCCTCGGGAGCGAAGGCTGCGCCAAGTGTGCGAAACTCCGTGTCGATATCGAATTTCGGTCGGGGTCACGCGTCACGCAGGCCTCTGTCGAACCTCCCTAGGCCCAAATTTGCCCGAAGGATGGAAAAAACCCAAATTTTCGGTCCGGTTTGTCGAAATTTTTGATGTGTCACGCAAAATTTTGGCCCGTGTTGAAATGTCGAATAGGTAAATTGGGTCACGCGTCACACCCCATGTTGATTTGTGTCGAAGTCGAATTTTGGTCGGGGTCACGCGTCACGCGAGGGTCTGTCGAATTTGCCGCGTGTGACATGAGGCCTAAAACGGCCTGGGGGATGCAAAAAAGAGAAATTTTCGCTCCGGATGTCGAAATTTTGGGGGTGTCCCGCGAAATTTTGGCGGTGTCGAATAGGTAAAATCGGTCACGCGTCATGCCCGGTGTCGATTTGAACGAAATACTACAGTATGTCAGACTCACCTACGGTGGAAGAGGTGATGAGGCGGCCTGATTGGCCACAGTTCAAGGAGGCGATGGACGCGGAGATGGAAGCAATGAGAAGGACAGGTACATTCGGCAATGAACTTGTTCCGAGATCGGTCGGCCGGAATGTTGTCGGATCAAAGTGGGCACTTCGGATCGAACGGAAAGCCAAAGGTGAAATCGACAAGTACAAGGCCCGGCTCATTGCCCGAGGCTTTACGCAGCAGGGCGTCGCCTATTTCGAGACATTCTCACCCAGGGTCTTGTGACGGTGACCTGATGCAAAAATTCGCTGGTAAATCACCCAGACAATGTGTACATGGCAATTTTTGTGTGCCAAGGGTTCAAAACAGTGGTGTGTTGCCTGCAAACCTTAAATCTGTCAAGTGCTCCCATCTTTCATAGGCTACAGCTTTATCCCCAAATGTTTCCTTGGTTATTTCCCTACGGTCAGGGAGGCATAGGCCATCCTGCTCACAAAAATCGGTTGGCTCCACGCAATCACATGGGTCATTTGTTGATGTATTACGACAAAAGGTTTCAGACAGAGTTGTGAGTACTTTCCCATGATTGCTTTCAATGACGTCCAAAATAAATCAGGCAAGACTGGTAGTCATTTGCTGGCAAAGAAGCAAGATTTCGCCTCGGTGCGATTCTGGGTTCGGAAAATTTTGGAAAAAACCGAACCTAACTGAACCCCGGCAACACTAAGCCTTACATATCCTTCTTCCGGTCTCTATAATCGGTACTTGAACACCGCTCATCTCAGATTCTGAATTCTCATGGAACACGACGCACCCCGGCACAAAGAATCTGCTGCCGTGTCGAGGATGTCTGACAGAACGGGCTCCTTGTTGATGAGAACGGCGCCAGCTACGATGAGCATGGCCACAGAATTCAGAAAATGTTCCACAACATGGTTCGCCGCGGGTTGAGTTTTCTGCACGCGTGTTGGGGACTGCATTCGCATTTCCTGATCAGTTTTCCACCAGAGAATGAACACGCATTCCACTTTTGCCCCGGGAAGAGATAAAAAGATGGGCACAGCCACAGAATTCAGAAAATATTCCACAACATGGTTCGCCAGGGGTTAAAGTTTCTGCGCACATGTTGGGGGGCCACATTCACTTTTCCGGATCATGATTCCACCAGAAAATGAATGCGCATTCCACTTCTGCCTCGGGAAGAGATAAAAAGATGGGCACAGCCATAGAGTTCAGAAAATATTCCACCACGTGGTTCGCCGGGGGTTAAATTTTCTGCGCGCGTGTTGGGAGCTGCATTCAATGCAATTCGCCTACAGTTAAATAGACCGGGGAACCTCCCAGACATTTATTGACCAAGAGAGGCGCCAACCGTTGACCAGAGCATTCGACATGAGCGGACCGGGAGTTTGGCAGACTGGTGGCCGAGATTGATTCCTTCTAGTCTGAATTGAGTCTGAACGAATCTACTGTTGATGTCAAGACTTATCTGTTGACTGATGAAATTGAGGCTTGAGAGCTGAGGCCTGAACATGGACGAATTTAAATAGGTACCTCACTCTCCACCAATCTTGCTACTTCGCCTGTTGGTTCAATTTCAGCTCCATTCCGGACCGAACAGGAGGATAAGTAGGGTTAGGGGATATCAGGAGGTATTTGTGTTTCGGGTTCTTACACGATGTTGAAGTACTGGATGGAGCCGTGGCTGCGCGGATGAGCTTCCACGGACGAGATATTTGCAAACTTGAGACACGAGGTCAAAAAACAGAGAGTGAGGCTTCGAGGATTCAATCCAACCCAGGGATTCGAGCTCAGGAGGGAGAAAACAAATCAGTATTGTAAGTAGAAACGCTAGAATCTGAGTTTCAGTCGAGTCGCTTGGCGCCAGTCCAGGTGAGTCGAGTACTCGGGGAGACCGTAAGAAATTGGGGAAGAGAGTTCAAGCAGAGGGTATTGAAGCGGGGGGCAGAGAGAGGCGCGACGCATTAAACATCAGAGGAGCTAAGACTGCCGAGTATTGAGTTCTATGGGCCACGGCATGGACATTGGAAGGAGGGCAGGAACGAGATTCGAGGCAGGTTTGGTTTGGTCGTTAGTCTCCCGCAGATTCTATATTGAATAGTTTGAGACACGACGCAGGAACACGACTAGTATTCGGGGTGCACAAAAGCCAAGTTCAGAGGAAACGGGTTTAGAGAAGTATGTATCAATTTGTATTCAGAAAGATTAGGTGCCAAGAGCGGATTAGGTCGTACTTCGGAGAGATTGACTGCAAGAATTACAGAGTCCGGGAAACCTGAGACGGATTCGATGGCGTAGACGAGAGAAGCCAGTCTGCATATTATCACTCAGGATCCAGACACGACCAGCTGATGAGTGTCATTTCGGTGTATCGTGCGTGTTCGCAATTTTGGAGTAGCGGAACCGTCTAGGGAAGAAATGCGGAGTCTAATGCGGTAAGAACACAGCGTCAACTCTGCGGTGCGTTCCTTCCCTTCCTTTGCCCTTTATCATTGTTGGCCTTCTCTACCTTCTTCACATTCGGGCTGACGTTTCTGTTACTCGCAGGCTGGGATTGGAAGATTGACTGGCTGGATCATCGCAGGTGCCTCCTACATTGATTTATTCTTCCATTCAACATATTCTGGCTTCAATCCGTAGCCATGTGGCTCAACCCGTAACGTTCTCTTCAACCTCTCATCGCACCTTACTATTCAACTGTTAGCAGTCAATAGACTAGGTCTACGCATATGGCTAGTTCATTTGGGTACTCAAAAGAGCCACAGATTGCTAGAGGCCCGAGGTCGGTCGATTCGTTTTCACTGACCGCCTTACGTATGACTGACCCCTTTGTCCTATCACAGCGGGACTGGCCGCTGCTGACGCAACCTCGTCGTTGGGTTATTGACTGTGGCCCCTGGTGCGTTACTCCGGTTCTCCATTCATTCATTATATCGGCCACCTCGAGGTATATCAAGTGCGTTGCCCTTGCTCGCGTTCCTTGCTGACTTCAATAAGCCTTCCCTCGTTGCCTTCGAGTTCCGTTTGAATATAATACTGACTTGATTTGCGCAGGTCAATTGTATGGTAGCAGACAGAACTTCATGACAAGCCGTAATTTTGGTCAATTTCCTCTAGGATTGCAGATTCAGAGCCCCAGAAGGGAGTTTTATAGGTAAAATTTTCATTTCGAGGGGGGTTGTACCGTGGGGAAAAAAAAGCGCGAAATTTGGTTGGGTTGAAAAAAATTGTGTGTACCTCTGTAGCTCTGAGAGTGGTTCCAGTGAGCATTTATGCTCCGAGAAGTGAATATTTTGATACTGCTATGCCTTTTGGATGGAATGGGGGACACTTTCAACTATTCCAGCACAAAATTGCAACGAAAAAGGAAATTGATTGACATGCACAGCCACCGGTTACCACCGGCCCGGCATCGAAAGCGCGAAATCCGAGTGCGAAAAATGTTTTTGTCGGTATTCAAACTTTTGATCCGAGGGATCTTTAGAGGACCTTCTTCTGGTGCTTTTCAAACATTCTCATGAAAATCTGGCCAAAACTCGCCCACCAGTAACGATTTCCAAATCGGGACTAAAACTTGTCACGAAGTTCCGTCCGCTACCATACTCTGAGCAGCCCTTATTTGGTTGGCAGACGCTGGAATTATGGCTTTGTGCTCTCAGGTGCGTCTTTTTCACGTTACTACTTGGTGCGTATCTGGTTACCATTTATTTGCTCCACTCCAGCCGCCTTCAAGGTTAATTTGAACCTCGACTGTTACTCACAATATGTTCACTCTGTTGGCCTTCAATCCTGAGGATTCATCTTTACCTCTGCTGTTGAGCCTCGGGTACGTGTGATTATTGTTCATTTCACTTCAAACCGAGCTCGTTCCACCAATACTTGACAGTTTGCCATATATCAGTGAGGGCGGTGGACTGTCGGTATATCTATGGCCTATGGCGTGTTCTATTCTACTCCTTCATGCATTTATCTTACTGATTATCTGGCCAGCACTCTAACCGCCTTCAAGGTTGTTTCAAACTGCGAGTCTTACTCACATATCCATCGGTACGTTCGTTCGCCTTACTCGCGTTCAATCCTTACCGACTTGTTTACTGAATATCTTGAATAAGTTCCATTACTGACTTCGGGTCGAGTCCCAGGTCTTCATTATACCTTCAACCCGAGTTCATCGCATGGTGAATTGGACCCTAAGCTACCTACCGCCTCTTTCCCTAAAAAGCCGGGTATGTTACCATGATGCGTTCCTTCACGTTCCTCTCAGCTTTCTTCAACTCTGCGTTGACTTGGATTGTATAGATCGTTTGTGTATCGCACTTTGTTGGACCTCAAGACCATGCGCATGTGCTCAGGTGCGTTCCTGTGTCTTAAGCTTGTGGAACCGACTGGCCAACGCTGTAGAATACATATTGTGTGAGCGACTCGGGCCCTAGTATATCACCGTTGACCTCGTTCTTACCGATCAACCAATTAATCTAGGTCGGCGCGTTGCTACTTACTTACAAACAACTAATCAAGCCAAGCGCAACATGAACGTCCGAGTTGCGGTTCAGGTGGGGATAACGGTGATATATGGAGGCGCACATTTTGAATGGCGGTGCAGCTCGCAGTTCTCAAGCATTGGGATACGTAGCGTAGTTCATCATGTATGCTGTTAGACAGAAATCAAATGTATTCATTGTGTAACGACTCGGAATACATGCGCGGCACACGAACACGTCGAGGATTTTTAACGCCACAAAAACACCCGTGCTCGACTCGGGGAATCCATCGCGGGAGTGAGCAAGCAGAAAAGAAGAGAGGGGGAGGGGGGGAAGGGAAGTGCGCACCTCATGCGCATCGTGTTCCCTGGCGTATCTTGCGATTTCGATTTGCGCGCAGCGTGCACACGGTCTCTTCCCGCTGACGCAGCTCGTCGCGGTACTTCTCTGCGCGGGCGCACCAGTCGTTGTATTGCCGCTTGAGGGAGTTCTACGGCGCCTTGGACGTGTCGAGCTGCTTGGTGACCTTGGCCACCTCGACCTCGAGCGCGCCAATTTGAATGTCGTTTTTGCGCTGCGGAGGTGAGTCAGCATGAATTTATGTGAAGGGCGAGGACGAGCTGAAGAAAGCCATGGAGAAACGCATCACCTTACTCCTCAACCCCTTCTAATCCCTCTTCGCCGCACTCAGCTCGTTCCTTGTCTCCTCCAACTTCACCTGCAAATCCTCAGCTCCGCCTCCCAACCTCCTCTGCGTCGCACGCTCTGTATCAGCGAGCTTCCTTGCCAGATCATCGTTCACGCGCGCGAGCACCTCGAGGCGCTCGTGCGGCATGATGCTTACGGTCGAGCTGGCAGCGGAGCGGTTGAGAATGCTGCTGTTATTGTCGCGGCATTCCTTCAATCACGGTTAGCGTGTTCTTCAATGGATGAATAAAAGACCAGAAAAAGCCTGGACGTGCCACCAGAACCTGGCACATCCTCAAGGTTGTGGCGTCCTGCTCGCCACGCCACGCTAGTTCACAAGGCGCCGGTATGTGCCAAGGTCGGCTGTGCCTCTCATCTCGCGGGCTGGCGAGACTTGCACGCAGAGACACGGCTCCCAACACAGAACGCGCGAATAGACGAGACGTCGGTATGCGCCAAGGTCGGCTATGCCCTCCATCTCGTCTACACACGCGCTCAGGATGGATTCCCTTGCGCTACGCGTTGGTGGCACACCGCAGCGAGTGGGCGCAACTGTGGTTGATGGACGCACGCCCAGAGCGTAGCTTAATGAAAAGAATTCAGGCACTCAACGTGTCAAATTTACGAGCTTCTCTGAGTCCTGACGACTCCCTAATAAGCTTGTCAGGCAATTGTGCGCGAGGTATAAAAATGTATCCCTGCGAGTTCCCACTCCCAACACTCTGCCTCTTCTTTCATTCAAAATACCATTCTGGGGCATGTGGTTCAAAATGCGAATTAAATCATTCAACAGTGTTTGAAATGGCATTACACAGCATTTGATTCAAAATGCCATTCTGGGGCATATGGTTCAAAATGCGAACATCTCGGGGGAATCATTCAAACCTTAAATATGTCAGGTGCTCCCTTATCCCTCCTGCTCTCGGCTGAATTAAATCGTGAGGCACGGGGTTCAAAACAGCATTCCGGAGCATGTGAATTAAAATGCCATTCTGGGGCATGTGATTCAAAATGCGAATTGAATCATTCAACAGTGTTTAAAATGACTCTTGTGGCGTCTGATTTGTAACAAGGTGCCGCCGGTTCGAATCCGGGCAAGAGCATCCATTTAGTGTTCGATAATTTTTTGAATTTCATTTTCTGTTATTTAGAATCTGAATTTCCGGGCCGCATCAATTGAACGTATTGCTTGCCCGATGCACAGAATCCAAATTTTCGTTCTGGGTAGTAACCCAGAAGAAATTTCGTCTACCGCGAGA